>VZRS01012183.1:27588-223367 GCA_013398055.1 Ifrita kowaldi
TTGGTTGGTTGGTTGGTTGGTTTTGGCAAAGTGAAGCCCTCAGCCGCAGTCTGTTTCCTGGCTGTGCCAGTGAGTTACCGCCACAAATGCTGCGCGGCGATGACAGCCACCGAGAGGAGGAGGAGGAGGGAGGCAGAAGGCAAAGATCTGCTGCTGGCCCCATTGACGCCGTGTCCAGACTGCTTAGGAATAGCGTTTGTTTCTGGCTGCCTGGTGCTGGGGCTCTTAGAAAGTCTCTTGCCACAGACGTCATCAGGACAGCTGTCCCCGCTCCCGGAGCCGCTCATGTCGTCACCTGCGCAGAGACAAACGTGAGTGAGCACAGACTTTCCTTAGGGTGGGCAAGACCTTCCCCCTGCTGCAACCTCCGGGAGCTCCGGCCACCAGCCCTACCCTGGCCTCCTCCTCCTCCTCCTCTCTGGATCCCTCAACGTGGGATACAAGCTCATACCTGACCTCCTGCTGGCTTAATCCTGCTGTTGCTGCAGCAGCTGGAAACTCTGGAGCAGACAGGAGCAATGGCCCTGTCAGCAGGGCTGGGATTGGAGACAGCCCCCCATGATTCAGTAAGGCACTGAGAACAGCACAGCCTCCAGCCACCCCACAAGAAGTTGGCTGCACTCAAGCAGCCCCCACAGTAGCCCCAAGGCAAAAGCCAGGCTGCCACAGCCCCTCCGTGCCCCCAGGGCCCAGCAGCAGCATCTGCAGGGGCACCTGTGCAGGCTGCAGGACTGCTTGGCCTCTCTCGCCCCCCTCGAACCTCTCTGGTTCTGCTACACTCACTTGTGTCTTGGAAATCCACATCATTCCCGATGTTAGCGTTGCCCAGCCGGTTTGTCATGATCTTTAGCTGCATGATTTGCTGGCGAATGGTCATATCTGGTTTGGTGATGTCCACCTCCACCTCTGGGTTGTTAATCTGGTTAGCCAAACCATCCCCCATCACTTGGGGCAGGTAACTGAGAAGGAAGGCAAAAGGTTTAGATGTTTCCCCCCCAGCACAGCTCCCTTCTCCCTTCAGACACCAGTGATAATCCAGCCTCTGTGAACCCCAGAGAGGCTGCAGTCAGTGCCACTGACTTGTGGAAGAGCCTCTGTAGCTGGTGTTTGCTGGGAGGCAGCCAGCTCTCTGCATGGCCCAGCCATGCTCCCATGGCCACACCCCAGCAGATTGGTCTCAGCTTGCAGGAGGTGGCTGGTGGCCTCGCAGCATCCCTGTCCCTGCATGGGGAGGGATTTCCTGCAGGAAAGGTGGAGGGGCTGCTCTCAGGCTGGTACCAATGGGCCCACAGTGACACTCCCCCATGGAAAAGTCTCTGTCCATATGGGAGGCTGAGGAGCACTTTAATCCCTGCTTGGTTAGATCCTGTGGGGACTGACACGCTGGGACCACTGAATGGCCCCAGCCCAGTTTGACCAGACAGGCTCCCAGGGAAGCTTTCGTTAGCTGGGAGCTGTCAACCAGAGCTGCACTGCTGCCTTCTGCAGTGCCCTGGTCCTCCTGCTCCTGCAGATCTGTGACACTGCTGGCAACAATGTGAAACATGGAAGAGCTGAAGGTTTTGACTTCAGGCTGGCAAAGCCAAGCCCAAGAGGTCTGCGGAGAGAAGAGGAGAAAGGTGCATGTCCTGCAGCTGCCAATCTCCCCTCAGCCATCCTTTAACCTTGGCTGGGGTAGGAACTGTTTCTGCAGCTGTTTGATGTCCCCTCTCAGAGAGAACAGCATTTCAGAGCAGGTATGGATAGAGGGACATGTATGCAATTCTCTGCACCAGCTCTGGAGCTTGTGAGGCAAATCCAGCCTTGCTGCCTTCTGAGTGCACGTGGAATTGCAAAACAGCTTCCTTAGTAGAAAACTACACAGTTATTTC
This sequence comes from Ifrita kowaldi, assembly GCA_013398055.1. Taxonomy (NCBI): domain Eukaryota; kingdom Metazoa; phylum Chordata; class Aves; order Passeriformes; family Cinclosomatidae; genus Ifrita; species Ifrita kowaldi. The sequence continues at coordinate 29,460 of VZRS01012183.1, forward strand.
ATGGTGAGTGCATTTCAGTGCTTAACCCTCCACACACAGCAAAAAGACACCAGGCTTGACATTCCCAGGCACCAGCTTTTCCAGAAATGCAGCATTGCTACAGGCAGGGACAGACTGCTCACTCTGAACAAGTGGGGCTGGCTGTGATGATGTGTAAGTGCCTTTTCAAACCCTTCCTCTCACCCCAGGCTGGTGCTGTCCTGGCACTGTGACCCGCTCCATACCTGCCCTTGGTCATCCCGTTCCAACACTTGTCATCTGATGCTGAGCTGGCCATTACTTTTTTGCTGCACAGGCTGCTGGGCAGGGTGATCCAGTATGTCTTGAGAGCTGTCAGATTCCCTTTGGCATCTAAAACCTGTAAGCAAATGGGATGCTCAGGGCCACGAGAGTTCTGGGGTGCCCCAGGGCTGAGGGAAGTACAAAGATTCTGCCTGTTTTTTGTTTTACCATCACAAAATCTGTTTTTATGCAAATAAGGATGTATCATCAACCTTCCCCTAAAGACCAACCATCAACCCAAGTGCCCAAGGCTAAAGGTTACATGCCAAGGACTGTTCCAGTACCACAAGATCAATCAGGAGAAGACCATCAGACTAGGAGCCTCTTCAGGTAAGTCTGGCACCAAATCCCTGGGAAATTGGTTATCAGCAACGTAGACCCAACCCTGCGCAGAGGCAAGAAGACCAGGTCTGCTTGGGTCACACCACCACTTGATGATCTGATCTTCAGACGTGCAGCTCAGCAGCCCCCAGAGCTGACCCAGAGGACCCAGGGCACCCCTGCCCTGGACACCAGCTCCAGACACAAACCCACCAGCATCTCCAGGGCTTGTGCAGAGGATTTGGCTTCCAATGTCACCTTCCCCCGCCTCTTCTTGTCCTCGCTACTGGAGCCTTTTGTGCTGATTTTGGGATTTCCACAGCCTTGGAACACCTGAAAAACAAACCAAACTTTCTATCCCATGTTTTGATGCTATTCCTTTAATTATTTAACACTCCACAGTTATGGGGTTTTTTTCCTTCTTAAGTATATTTATCCTTCCTATTGCCAAGATCTCAGAGATTCTGGCTTAGTTTCTAGTGCCAGATGTGTTTTCACCACATTGTAACTAGTTTTGGTTACCACTATCAAGCAAAATATTCAGCAGTACCACATTTTTGGATGAGTCGCCAATATTGATATTAAATTATTTATAGTAAGTTTATCCGTTCTTCTTATGACTGGAAAATAAAATCCTGGGAAGAACAAGATGGGAGTTGCTCACACTCATTACATCAGTGCTGTGTGCTTCAAGACTACAGAGCATGGGAGCCTCACTGATGGACAACAGACCGATGTGGGACCATCCCCGTGACTCCTGCAGTCAGCATCCACACTTGGGAAATCAGTGTGCCTCCAACCAGGGCAGTGCAAAGACAGCAGATGTGCCACAATCTGTCAGGTTGGATGTTTCAGGGGCAAATGAGGCAGCAGAACTGATTTGTCTGTTACCTTCAGGTACCTCCTATCATCCTAACTACCTGCCCAAAGGTGGGCTTTGTAGCCAGCAGGCAGCAGAAGCACTTGGAAGATACAAATCCTCAGACGTGGCCTCTAGGATGAGATGAAAGGTGTCCTGGAAACACCTGCTTCTCCCAGTCTCTGCATCACCAGTCCAGGCAGCAATACCCCTGCTGCAGATCACCAGGGCTGGGCAGCTGAGCCTCACTGGTGGCAGGAATGCTCAGAGGGCCAGGCTGCACAAAGCATCAGAGATCAGGAGGGACTTTGCACTGCCAGTTTGAGTCAGAAAACGCCAGCCTTTACAAAGGAAACCATCTGATTTGAAAAGAGGGCTCCAAGCTTGTTGTGGCTTCCAGGTGCTGTCAGAAGCTATTGATAAACATGACTTTGCCTGGTGTCCCCTTAAAGCAGAGGAGCCAGGACCGCAGACAGGAGCTCTGCTGGCCCAGCTCGTGCCACCCGCTGAACGCGCTGGCTCGTGGATCCTCACAGCCAAGTCCTAACCTAGCCAGGAGTCCCTTGTGGGTGTGTCTGAGGGACATTCAGCCTCCAAAGGCCCCTCCTGGGGTGCCCTGTCCTGCTCATCAGAGGGATCTGATGACTCCAGCAGTTCAGCACCGAGCCAATTTGTTCATCAGTCTCATTCGCTCTGTGCAAAAAGCCCACCCTGAAAACTGCTTGTAGAGCATTTTCAACTTGGTTCTACCAAAACAAAACCTTGGTTTCACTGCTGTATCTTCCTGGCCTATTGCTGCTGTTGGCAGAGGGCCTCTTCCAGGAGATAAAAGTTTGGGGAGGTGTCCAGGACAGTGGCTGCCATAGCAGCTCCAGCACAGTGTGGTACCAAGGCAAACCTCTTGCCAGCCCAAATGCTTCAGGTGAGAAATGCAAATTACTGCTGGAGGAAACACAACTCCAGCAGATTGAGGGGGTCAATAGTCTCCTGAATAATGAGAGCAAGTAAGTGTTTGCAGCCTCTGATAGCTCCTGCTGCCTGAAATCCATGAGAGCCACAGGGAGAAAGGGGAGTGTGAGGAAGCAGGGAGAGTGCTCTGTGCTGCCCTGACCACAAGGCTCAGTACCACAAGAGCTTCTTTCCAGTTTTACCCCAGATCCCAGGACAACCTGTGACTGAGGGTGGCACTGGGGCCAAGGGCCACTCCTGGCTCCTCTCAAAAAAGGCGTTCAGTGTTGAGGAATACATTCTGTGCAGGTGGCTGGGGGTGCAGCTGCAGTGAGAGCTGCAGATTCAGCTCTGGGTGGCTGAGCCAGGAGTTGTGAACTGCCCACGCTTTGCATAACAAAGGGCACTGGGACCTGTGGCACCAGCCCGGTGACCAGACACTGAGAGACAGGGCATACCCGGATGAGATTTTTGCATGCTTGGACTGTGAGAGGATAAAAGCCCAGGGGTTCCTTTGTTGTCCTCAGAGGCACCAGCTCGAGCTTCTTCTGTGTAACTGTGCTGCGAATAAATTGCTTTATGGAACGAGAGATCTGAGGCTGCCATGGGAAACCTGGGATAGAACCAGCGAGGAGACCTGGTCAGGCTGTGTGAGTGGGGTGTGCAGGAGTCAAGCAGGGACCCCTCAGGCTGTGATCTGCCACTCTCAGGGACTGCAGTCCCAGCAGTGATGGTCTCTGGTGGTGGGAGTGTGGCTGGCCAGACTGGGAGGTTACTTTAACAACTGCCCTTGGCTTGGGTCATGTTTAAAGCCTTCAGCTGCAGCCCAGCCTGCTGTCCTCGGCTCTGAGAGCAGAGATGGCCAGGACTGGCCTGGGACAGTCCGGAACTCAGCTGACAACAACATCCTTCATCTGATGGCTTTGCCATGCTCAAAAACAGAGCTCAGAGCTTTTGCATCTCCTGCCCTCTGCTATCTGTGCCACCAGCAAAGAGTGCTCCATTCACCTGGTCACCAGGTCATACTGAGGAGCTTATCAAACGTGTTTGGTTGCTCCAATCAAACACCAGTTAGACTATTTAGCCCTTTTCATTTCACCAGATTTACTGTATTCCCCTTGGAAACACCTTTCTTTGCAGATGATGCTATGTTTTCCCACACCATGGGTTTGCTTTTATGTGGAAAGCCTCAGTCTCACTAACAAGGAAAGAAAGAACATGGCATTTCATGTTAGAAAAGAAACCTAACCCAGTACTGGGATGCACACTGCTGTTAGTGCTTTGATGTGTGCCAGTGAATTCCTGTTTGCCAAGCAATGCTTCTGGCCCTTCCCTTATCCAAAACCCAGTCAGGACCTGTCCTGCTTCTTTCATCTACATCTCTGCCCTGACTGGGATAGCTGCAGGCCCTGGGGAGTGTCTGGGCAAAAGGCAGGAGCCCTGGAGGGCTGCTTTCATTCCCAAAGCTTCTCTTACCTGCAGCTACAGAGGTGATTGTGGTTAAGTGGATAAATATACTAAAAATAGAAGACCAACAGAAGAGACCTTCATGATACATACTTCTTGGAAGACAGGTGAGCCTCAGGAGAGCCGGGTTTGTACTCCCCAGATGGACTGCCAGATTGCAGCTCTGTCCCACAGTACAACCTGATAGCCCAGTGTTTCCACTGCACAACATCCTCTCGAGGCAGGTTAAAGCAGCTGCCTCCTGCCACTGGGGACTGTGCACTTTGTGTAAAAACCTCAGCTCAGCCAAAACATCTCAAAACTTCAGCACAGAGGCCCCTGACAGCAAATGGCACAAGGCCTCCCACCATCACTGTGCATGCAGTCCCACCTCCTGTGCCTGCACCCAAAGGAGGCTGGCTGGAAGTGGCAGGGAGCAGTATTTGGAAACACCTGCAAAGGTTTTTGCCTGGGTCAGATGGGTGGTAAGAAACCAAGGTAATTTATCATTAAAAGAGTGGGCATTTGCTCTCTTTCACTTGTCATCTCCCACAGTTCAGCTGAATAGTGAGCACAAAAGAGCATTTGGTCCTGGCAGTTGCACGTGATGTGTCCTCAGCCAGGTCCAGGCACACACTCCTACCTTGCTCGTGATTGAATCTTTGTTTTCTTGCAAGTTAGAAATGGCTTCAGCGATCCTCATGTGGATGGTCCCTATCACAGTGTCCACGTTGTAGGGTCCGTCGATCCGATCAGCCACGCCGATCAGGGAATCTGGTGGAACAAGGCAGGGACAGCTCTCATCATCACTCTGGGCAAACCAAGGTAAGGACCATGCTCATGCTGGCTGGGAGAAGCTGCTGGGCCCTTGGCAGGTCTCCTTTTTGGGAGACACCTCTCCATTTTCACTACTGCTCAGGTGCATGCTTGTTTTCCTCACTTTATGTAAGTAAAGCCCCTCTCTGTGGCAGAGGAACCTCCTGCAAATGGGAAATGCACTTTGGCTAGAGTGCTCACCCAAAGTAACCAGCATTTCCCTGGCTGATACAGAAGGGAAAGCTGGAAAATTGGTGCAGAATTATTAAGAAACACACAGCAACACCTGGCTCTCACTCTCCTAACTCAGTGCATGTCTTCAGCAAAGCATTGCAGCCAGCAGAAAGTGGGAGAACTGGGGTCAGTAAGGTACCAGAGGCAGTGGAGGTGGGAAGTAGCTTCTGTGGCAGTGAAGGACTGAGAAAAGGAGTAATTCTTCTCACCTTCACCTCTGGAAGGACAACAGCCAGGGAAATATCAGGTTATACAGGTACAGAAGCAGACCAGTATGCCCCAACTAACTGGTAAACAGGGAGTGACTGAGGGCTGCCTCTTGCTCTCAACTCCTCCTGGAAAGTTCTGATGTCCAAGCACTCCTGCCTGGCCTGGAAGTTCCTGCTTGGAAGGCTGCTTTGGGACTGTGCTTGGCTTACAAAGAATTGCCAATCTCTGCCTACCTCCAGAGACAATTCTCAACACTCCAGCTGGGTCTGAAGGAAGGACAGCCTATATGCTCTCAATATAAGGGGGTAAATTTTGGTAACTTTTTTTGTATTCTGGGAAATAAAATCTCCTGTAACACTGAAGAGCTTGCAGTTAAATTTTGCTGCCACTCAGGGCCTGTGGTGTCATCTTTGAGACTGTACATTTCAGACAAATAGTGCTTTGCAGAGGCACTAATCTTGACATACAGACATTTAAATCAAAGGTTGCACCCCCAAATAGTGATAAATTATATTTCAACCACTTACTATAAAAATCTCCCTTGATTTGACCTGCCCTAATTTGTCAAACTGAAAGAGTAACTCTGTATTTCATGTAACAAAATCGTCTCTGGCTACACAGAAGGGCCTGGAGAAGCGTGAAGGAAGGACATCACCAGTGAACTGCTGCCTTTGACTCCACCATTTGCTCCCATCCTTGATCAATTTGTGACCTCTGACACTGAAATGTACAACTGCAATTTGAAAGAAGCTCCAATTTCCTCCTAGCTGTCACCCCTTGGCAGTGTCTCTTGGGAAGAGGAAGCCAGAATAAATGCAAAATGCACATGGACTTGCTTCCCTGTCAACCCAGGAAAGCTGTACAGTGATGTTTCAGGAGACAGGCCGTCATCCTGCCAGGACAGAGTGACAGGAACAGTTGGCTGGCTCTGGTCAGAAAGGCCAAAGGGCCACTGAACCCCCAGGGAAGGGACAATTCCTCCCCCTCCTTTGCAGCAGCCTCCCAGTCGCTCCCACAGGGAGCATTTCCAGTTAGCTGTGGCACAGCTGGCCTGGGCACCTCTCCGGGCAGCGCCCCGGCCTCGCTGTGCTGTGCTTCCGTATCCATTCTGCAGTGTCCCTCGAGAGCCAGGTGATGCTCCTTGAACTCCAGAGGGGTTTTTGTGCTTAATGCCAACCCTGAGCCAGCCTGCGGGGCTGCAGCTGGGAGGTGAGCTGGCAGCTCTGCTGGCCAGGCAGCGGGTGCCAAGGCAAGGGACAAAAAGGCCAAGCCCAAGGCCATCTCCTCTGGTGCCTGCACTCCGTGAGCCCAGACAAACACCACGGCTCCCTCAGGTCTCAGATCACTCCAGCTGTGCATGTGCGTGTGTGAGAGAGAGAGGAGCTTGCTGAGTGAGAGGAGCTTGCTGTGTGGGCACAAAGAAGGATGAGAGCTTTACCACTGCAAACAACCTCTCCTGAGCCTCCCACCGTCCTCTTAACTCGCCAAACACAGCCTCAGAGAGTTCAAAGGTGAGAGGCAGCTGTGCTGCAGCAGAGAAAGGCCACCTTACCCATCAGGTACTTCCACTCGGTGTTGAGGTCTGCCTGGTTGGCCAGGCAGCCCTTCACGACGTTCAGGCAGTAGTTGTTGCACGGCCTCACGCTGGACATGCCCCGGCAGTGCGGGCAGTACATCAGCTTCATGATGGCACGAGTGCACTCGTGGCTGAGGGACACCTGGGGAGACAGGTCAGAGTCAGGCACAGACTGCTCAGGGGGACATGGGGGTGAACTCCCCCCTTCCCTGGGCTGAAGGAGCTCGCTGTGATCTGAGAGGCAGCACAGCCCCCTGTGTACATGGACCAGGAAAAGCCACTTCCCCTCTCACTGCCCCTCCTTCCCCCCACTCTTCCTCAGGCATCACTCCTGTTGGAGGGACAGGACCTCTGGGGCAGCTGCCAGTTCCTCAGGCTGTGTTTGAACACAGGCTTCTGTGAAAAACCTGTATGTGAGCACCATCCCCCTTCCAGCCAGGTCTGGTGGCCACAAGCACAGCTCAGGCTGTCCCCAGCTGTAACCTGGGCCCTGACATGGTGCTTGTGTGCCCCTGGAGCCTCTGCCATCAGTGCCACCACCGTGCCCCTTGTGCAAGGGTCTGCTGCCACTGCCCTGCAGACACAGGCGTCCCACACAAACTGCCCCTCCAGCTTCCCTGGGGATGCACAGTGGGGCCCTGGACACAGAACCTTCCCAGCTGGCATCTTTGGAAAGGAGAATTGTCTTGGGGGAAGACTTGCACAATTCCAGAATTATGGGCAATGGAGAGCACTTGACACTGGTAAGTGATTGCTCTCTGTGAGCACTTCAGGAACCGCAGGCAGCCAGCGACCTGGGCCAAGCCACGCTGTGCCAGCAGCTCACAGGGCCTGAACATGCAGCTGGTGCTTTGCAGAGCTGACTCTGGAGGTGGCTTTGCCACCTTTAATCAGACCACCCTGGTCCTGCAAGCACAGAGCCAGCGCAGGTGCAGAGCCCAGACAGCAGGGGCACAGCCTCAGCAGCACATCGGTGTCCCCCCAGCCCATCAGCCATGGACCAGTGTCCCCCCAGCTGCTGTGGGCAAGGGCTGACAGTGCACTGAGGAGTGAATAACAGCCTGGCAGACCCTGCAGGGATGCTGGCAAAGGTCCATGTTCCCCTGTTTTGTTGCTAAAACGTCTTCTCTTTTGGGGTCTTTTTCCATCTTTGCTCAGATCCATTTGCAACTCCCTTGTAAATCTTTTAAAATCATTTACGAAAGAAAAAATGTCTGTACGAAGTGTCCCTTGGTTCCAGGTACTTGACACTTTCAAGGACCCCAGAGGAGAGAAAAGTGATGGAAGGGACAAATCCTGAAAGGAAAAGTCCCTGGGCCTCCAGCGGCAGCTGCAATGCTGAGAACTCTCTTTACTACTTGTGAAAAATACTTTGAACGTGGCCTTCTGGGGGACTCTGGAAAGATTCAGTTCTGAGGTACCCTTGAGAGAGTGTGAACATGCTGAGCCCACTATCAGAGGTTGTGAGAGAAAATCCCTAAGCTTCCCCCCTCCTGAAACTGTCTGTGTGGTACCACCCTGCTTCCAGATGCTGGATGGTGCTGAGGCTTCATTGGGCAGGAATACACTAAAATAACCTTGTGAGAACCTTCTTCAGGATAAGGACAAAAATTTGTAAGTTTTGGAGAGAGAACCCAAACAGAGCCTGCTTCCCTGCCCCAGCAGCCCAAAGAAGTCCTGAGATGACTGCGGATAAACCCGTGTCCCATCGGGGCCAGAGGGGCTGAGCCCGGCAGGAACCCCCCACACACACCAGAGCTTCCCTCAGCTTCCTGGGCCAGCTTTGGGTCCCTGTCCTGGGCCAACTCCTGCAGGCAGAGCCTGGCTGCCATGTGGCTGTGCCGCCAGGAGATGGAGGCTCCGTCCTGCTGCACCGCACGGCTGCCGCACGCTTCATCACAGGGGAAGCCGTGAAGCCACCACTGCCTCCTGCCTCAGCAATGCAACAAAGCAGAGGGACAGGCAAACAAAAGAGTCCTTTAGTTTTGATCTCAGGGCTTAAATAACCATGGCTGAATAGTGACTGAAAGCATACCAGGTAAGAGCACGGTGCATGCTGACACGGGCTGTAGCTCCAGAGAGCTCACACAAAAAACAGGGATGCAGATGGGAAAGGAGCTGTGACCTCCCCTTCCCCAGGCAGAGCAATCACGAACACGGATTATATGGGGACACTCAAGACCCAGTCTTGTAGCCTGTGCAGGCCATCAGCTCCTGAACACAACTTGGTCCCTGTGCTTTACTGGCACAGCCCATCACTGCTCATCCCGGCTTATCCAGCTGTGGCCATGGAGCACTGTCACCTCCCACTGCACAGACTGGGACCTGCGGCACAGGTGAGTCCTGAAACGTGGGACTTTCCACAGCACTGAGGGGAACCAGGGAGCAGGGATCGTTTACCTTTACCCACACTCATCCCCGGTTGCGCTGCACAGACTTTTGGAGCCGAGGGAGCTGAAATGCTCTGGAAAAAGGAACACAGCGTTGCCTGCAGGAAGCACCCCTGAGGGGGTGTGGGCCAGACCCCCCCAAGCAGAGGACAGCCACCAGAAGCAAGGACACAAAGCTATTGATAGCCTGCCAGAGCCCATGGGAGTCACTGAAAGAGGCAAGAGTCAGATTTTGGCTCAGAAAAGCATCTCCAAGATGCTTAAAGTACAGTGTAAACCCAGCCCTGCACTGCAGCTACACAGGAGACCACAGCGATCCCGTATTTCAGTGAAGCTTGTGACAGGGCATTCGCAAGTCCTGCTGCTTGCAGAACTCATTCTGTCTTCGGCATTTACTTTGTGTGCGCCAGAAAGGACCCTCACACCCTGAGCTCAGCACTCCCTGACCCACAGGAGAGTGACCGTGCAGGGCCACCCGTGTCTGGCCACCACACAGAGCTGCAGAAGGGCAGCGCCTGCTCCTTGGTGCCCACCTGCTCCGTGTGCCCTCCAGCACAGCTGGTGAGTGTGGGCAGCTGCCAGGGGTCCCCTGCTGCAGAGAGCTGCCTTCTGTCCTCCTCCCCATGCCACTGCCACCAGCCACAGTGCCCATNCACCAGCCACACTATCACCAGGCACAATGACCATCACCAGCCACACTGCCACCAGGCACACCGACTGCCACCAGCCACACTGACACCAGTCACACTGCCCATCACCAGTCACACTGACCGTCACCAGCCACACTGACCGTCACCAGTCACACTGCCCGTCACCAGCCACACTGCCTGTCACCAGCCACACTATCACCAGCCACACTGACATCAGCCACACCGACTGCCATCAGCCACACTGCCCATCACCAGCCACACTGCCCACCACCAGCCACACTGACACCAGTCACACTGCCCATCACCAGCCACACTGCCCATCACCAGCCACACCGACTGCCACCAGCCACACCGCCCGTGTCCACGCCCGTGCAGCTCCTTTGGGATGCTGCCACCTGCCTAGGGGCAGTGGGTACAGGCAACAACAGCACCTGAGATTCAGTTTCAACTCCTGAGAGCATGGGGGAAAAAAAAGTGCTTCTGCACCTCAGTAAGGAACATTTCTGGAAGCCAGAGGGAGCTGTGTGTGCACTGGCAGTCTGTCACTCTCACAAGGTGGCTTTGTCTCTTGGAGGACAGTGGAGTGTCCCACTGCCCCAGGAGTGGGGAGCCTGGCCCCTGGCTCCCTGTCCCACAGCCTCTGCCCTGAAGACAAGCAGGTGACCATCCATCACGAGCCATTGCTCTGTTGAATCTGGCAGGTGCCATGTGTTAACCTAATCTCTTGGCAGAAAGGATAAATATTAATTTTTGCAGGTGCATGACACCAGGCTCCACTCCCTTTCCCCAGAGAATGACTCCAACCTCTCCTGTTGGCAGCAGCAGTCCTTTGGCACAAGCAGGCTGCAGAGGTGAACTGAGAAAAGAAGGATAAGAGAGCAGGAAGAGGAATCACACCGACTATTTTCTCTGTGTTTTGCTTGGCCAGAGCTCAGTTTCTCACTGCTCCTCCCAGCCCATGCACTACTACTCCACACAGGGCAGAAGAGAGTGAGGGCTTGGGGCTACCAGAACCCCTCCTAGCCCTGATCCTGCACCAGCCCTTTGGGGGACTTGCAACACACTAAGGAGCAGAGTCCTTCAAACATCTCTGAATCCTCATGGATTAGTTTGCTGAAGCCAGCTTCCAGGTTTTTTTCATCAATGCTGTATCCACACAGGGGAATCCCAGCCCCAGTTAGGAGGGGCTGAGCTTCCCTCCCAGGATATGGATCCCACAACACAAGCAGGGGAGCGCTGCAGCTGTCCTTCCTGCTCACCTCTGGGGCACAGCCAGCTCCTGCAGTGGCACCGGGGAGAGGAGCTCCTCGGGTTGGAGCTCTGGGGACACGCACCCTCCCTCCCTGGCAGCTCCTTCCAGATGAACTCCCTCGGTGGGAGTCAGGCAGTTTCTCCAGGTTGGCAAAGGCAAGACTGACCTCCACCTGCACACTGAGACATCTTCACCTCCTATTGCTTCTGCTTTCACCCCTCAGCCTTCAAAAGAACCTGAAACATCGAGCTACCCCCTGCCCAACAGCCAGTGGGTGCCAGCTAAGACCTGCAGGGAGTCCCTCCAGCTTCCCAGCACAGACCTGCAACAACTGATGGATCCATGAGCAACATCCGTTCAGCAGAGGTGGCCCGAGGGCAGGAGCATGAAAAGTCCTGCAGATGGAGTGAAACCTGACAAAAGTGCTTCATCTTTAACTGATCTAGCACAGCATGAAGACAGTACATGACAATAATTGATTTCTCTAAGTACCATCAACCTGGCCCAGCCTGTGGCTGGTTCTCCTTTAAGGAGATTTCAGTGGCACCTATAGTCTTTTCTTAGCTCAGTGACCTAGAAACTGCATTAAGATGTCAAGAGAACATGCACGATACAGTGGAGAAGCCATTTCCCAAGAAGGTGAAAAAAAGATTATTATTATTGAGAGATATGGCTTGGAGCCAGGGCACTCATTCAGTTGTCAGAGGTATAAATAAAAATGCAAAATAAAGCTAAGCTCAGCTTAAAAATACATCGATTGTACGTCACTGCTCAGCTAAAATCCACATACTCTATTCTGATCACACTGACATCCACGGGTACAGTCCTTTGAAGTGTAAGCCCAGTGATGAAGTGATAAGGAAAAAATGTTATCTTCTAAGATACACCCAAAATAGGGGACAAATCTTATTGAGCAATAAATAATTTTAATTAAAACTACTTTACAGCTGGGGATACAGTACTAGCAATGAGGTAATGCAAAGGGGAACAGGTGGCTGCCTCATAAAAAGCCCCATTCCACCACAAGCACTGACATTTCAAGGAGGCTGTCAGCAGGTATTACCCTGTGACTGTGCTCGGAGCAGGAGCCCAGCTCTGTGCTTTTCCATGGTGACTCTTCAAAGCCTCACGTGCCCATGCTTTGTTGGTGCAGCCACCCAACCAGATGTGAATTGCTGGAGGCAAGTGCTTTGCCAGAGCCAAAGACCTCTGCAGAGTCTCCTGCCTCCTGCACAGATTCTTTGAGCTGGGATTTGTTGTGTGACTCCCTGGCACGGTGTTTGCTCAGCAGCCAGCGCAGAACGGGCACGTGTGGAGATAATTTGACAGAAAATTGAGAACACATAATTCTCTATTCAGAGTGGCATTGGTTTCCTTAATTTTTCCTCCTCCTGAGCAACGTTTAAATCAATTACAGTAAAATTAATGACTTTCACAAGCCATTTGCTGAGAGGATGGGCTGGGGGATTAGTGACTAACTGGGTTCCTTGCCACCCCCCAGCCAATTTAGAAAACATTCAGTGTGAAGGCTTCTAACAAAAAAAAAGCTCCTGCCATGTACTTTATTAACATGCTTTCCAAGCAGAGAATCACAGAAACACAGGAGGCCTGCAGATAACAACAAGCCACCAACTCTCTGCCTTTGCACTTCAGGAGAGCAAAGCTACCCCCTTCACAGCACCTAGACATAACTTTAGGACAATTATAAACTTTCTGAAGGACAAACATAGGGAGGAGAAACTACTTGTAGATGGGGAAAGCACTCAGCTCAAATGCATGAGACACCCCTGCACAGGCACTCAAGGGCCCAGAGACACCTGAGTGCTGACAGCTCTGGGGATGGCCAGGGCTTTAGAGCCCATAGGGCACACAGCAGCACTATGGTCAAAATGGGCTAGATTCCTCCAGAACAGAGGAAAAAACCTTCTTATCCTTCCTCTGTGCCTATGGAGAACAAATCAAACTTGTGATTTGCACGTTCAACCACATTACCCATCTTTGCACACCTACAGATGCTCAGAGGTGGTAACGAGAGCACATCTTCTAGAGCCATGGAACACTTCTCCCTCAGCCCCACCATAGCCTGTTCTTTCTCCCACTGAAGCTCCTACCCAGGTTACATGCTGATTTTCCAAACAGCACCCAGTGATCTGCAGACCTCTTTTTACAGTGTCAGGTTTGGTGCAAAAGAGGGGTGCAGACCCCGGATCCTGCTGAACCTGCAACAGTGGGAGAGTTTTTACTCTTCTGAACTGGGACCTCATTTGACAAAGCTCACAGAAGAACAGATGGGGGCAAAGAGGAGAGGCATTTTCCGTCATTATCCTAATGCCTCATGCTTCTATTTGAAAAGATTCAAAGCCTCCAAAAATACCCTGAGCTATATCGGGGCACAAAAGGACCATGGAAATGATGATCTGACTCACATACAGCTAAAACCTGCTATACCCTCCTCACTCCAAAAAACATTTCTTTATCCAAGTCAATGATTTCCTGAAAAGGTGTCTGGAAGGACCAAAGTGTGGATGCAGAGAGGAGGGCCTCAGGGAACTGCAGCCAAAGAGGCACTAGTGCTGGGACCAGCTCTGTATGTCACATCTGCGAGTTACAGGGTCAAGCAAAGATCCTTCTTTCCCATCCCAGCTTCCTGAGAGTTGGAGAAAAGCTGAGCTTTAGGAAGCCACAGGTATCTGGACAATCTTTCCAATAGTGGCAGCACCAAGCTCCTACCAGAGCAGCATAGGATGTTGGGGCTGTGCTGCTGCTCTTGGGCACACAGCCTGGCTCTGGACACCTTCCAGGCATGAGACTGACCCCATGGTCAGTGGCAGGGCTCCTCTGTGCCCAGCAGGAGATGGCCAGCTCCTCTGGCACCCAGAGCCTGCAGGCCAAGCTGCAGATGCTGCTTTTGAAGTGCTGGCTTCTAACAAAGGAAAGAAAAGAAAAAAAAAAGAAGGAAAGAATCATCCAACCCCAAATCCTTTCTCCTTTTGAAGCCCAGCTTAAAAGCAAATGAGAACCTGCAGCCTAGTTGCAATGTGACTGGACTCCTCGGCCTTCAGGGGCCTTTAAGTACATCTGAAAGGCATTTAACACCAATAAAATAAGTTGAGCTCTTGCTGGTATTTTTCCTACCCCCCTTCTCCCCTTGCACATTCCCCCCAGGCTGCTGTGAGCCATCTGTGCCTTGCTTCCCAGGGAAAGCAGGGTTAGGTAGAGTGGAGTGGGGATGGAGAGAGGCCGGCCTGGGTGAAAACTACAGGCTGCTGAAGCACTGTCACACCCCCACCCCCCCGGACTGACAGAGGGACAAGGGCAGGTCAGCTGATGGAGGGATGAGGCTGAGCTGGTCCTTAACACTGCTGGTGGAAGTGTTGTTCTGTGGGCTCCATTCCCTCTAAAAATCTTGCCCAAGGCAGTATGAGGGTGGCCTGCAGGGAGCTCTCTGTGGCGTGGTGTTGGTGTTTCCCACACTGACCACGTCCCTGCCCTGTGGCTGGTCTCCCATTCCCTTCCTGGCTCTCACCTCTGAGGAGCAGTGCAGACCCAAGGTGGGCACTGGGACCTGTGGTTTTGGTCTGGTGTGAGGTTGGTTGGGGTGAAACTAAACACCTCCAGATGCGTCAGGTATCTGTGACAATGTGCCTGCACTGACTCAGGTATATCTTCCCAGGCAGAATGCCTTGCTGTCTGAATGGCCATTCTAAGCTCCCGAAGCACCAGTTAAACCCAGTGACATCAGGCCATTTAGGTTTCCAAACCAAGGGATGCTCTGGAGCCAGCAGACAGCAGGCAGGTCTCAGAGGCAGGCACGGGTGCTGGGCAGCTGGAGGCAGAAGCACCTACAGCTGGAGACCTCCCCAGGGCTGGGGCTGAACCAGCCACACGGGCAGCTGCAGCTGAGCCATTCGTGGCACTCTCTCTTACCTCCTCATGGGAATTTTAAAGGCAGGTGAGGGAAGTTCTGCCAGCTGCGAAAAACCCTTTCTGGGGCACTATCTAAAGGAAAGCAGGTCAGCTCTTCAAGCCACAGATCAGGCTGTGTGTGCTGGGAAATGCAGGCAGGTCTTCAAAGCCACTCCAATTACCCCAAATCCCTCGTCTGGAATTGTACAGTTGGGATAAAGTTGTCAGTGTGAAGAACAGCAGCTACAAAAGCAGGTCAAGCAGAGGAGCTGATCCTGCTGGGCCAGCAGTGAGGAGTGCTCCTGAGCTTCCCATGGGATGCCCAACAGCCCAGGAATGGGCTCGGAAAGCCAGCCTTGCTCTCTTTTAGAACAAACCAGCACTCAGAGGACAGGTTTGTGTTTCACAGGAGAGCTGGCCAGCTCTGTGATCAGGGCTATCTGCAATGTGGCCATTTCATGTTGAGAAACATTTCACTTTTACAGTCTCCCCATGGAGGGACCCTCAAATATTACGATCAAAACCCAGAAGGGCTGTGATATTCTCTGCAATTCCACATGTGTAACTGGAAATCCGGGCTACAGCAGCTCCATGCACTGGGCACTCAGTGCCCAGTTTCTCCGGTGACAGGAGTGGGAGCTGCAGGTGTGCCCAGCCCTCGGCCAGTGCGGGGGAGCTGCTGTGGGGAGCACACCCTGCTCCCTCCACCACATGGTCAGCAGCTGCCTTGTGCATGTTTATGCCAGCCCTGATGTAATTAGCACCTTGACGTGTGTTAAATGAACCAAGCTTTCCAATTTTTCAGAGTGAAACTCTAAAAGAAACAGCTGCAGGGCTGACAGAAATATGATTCTTTCAAAGTCTAATGAATTGTATAATCACTTCAGCCGTTATTTTGCATCTTCCTTCCATAAATGCACAGCCACGAGTCCTCGGAGCACGGTGAGTTTTAAGCCTCGCCAAGCCCATCATTCAAGATCCATCAAGTGCGTTCCCAAACCTGTCAGGGATGAGAGGCGAGCAGGGCGCAGGTGCAGTGTGCTGGGGGTGGCTGTGCTGGGGTCTGGGGGCACAGGTAGGACACAGACAGCCCCAGCACAGTTCAGAGACCCTCCTGCTTCCACCTCACTGTGTTCAGCGCTGCGCTGCAGGAGGGACATGGAGGATGGAGGCTGATGCCAAATCTGTGCCCTTCATGCTCCAGCACACCAGAGCTGCTGTTAGGCCTGAGGCCAGACAGACTGCCAGGGTCCAGCCCTGCCAGCCCAGCAGCCAAATGGCCATTCTGCAGACTCAGGAAAAAAAAAATATGAAGGCTGGAGTAATTGAGGCAAACTGGGGCAGCAAAAGAGAGAGCAGCAGTGTCCCCATCTTCCTCCAGCCAGTGGTGAGGGCACTTGGAGAGGGCAGTGACAATGGCTCCAGAGGCAGCACCCACAGCTAATTGGGAGGATCTACGTCATTGATTCCTGTCGAGTACCTAACTGCATTCAGATATTAAAATGACAGAGATTCATGTAGGTAGACAGACTGCTGTCATGTCCTCTCCCTCCAGAGGAAAATACTGTGAGCCAACACCTGCCTATTCCACACACTCCCTGCCCTGTTTATTTAACACAGGTATTTCCAGCTGGTACAATTTTCAATCCTTTGAAAACTAGATTCAATTGACTTTTAACCACCAGCTAAATATGGGAGACATATATCTACTTTCCTGCATTATTTCTTTTCTATTCAGAACACCTATGGGTTTTTATCCCTGAAGGGTTGTGATTGAAACATAATAAGGGATAGAAATACTGGAAAGTAATATGTGAAATACATAAGGATATGTTCAAGACTGCATGTTTCTCATCCATCTTGATTTGAATCTATCCAAACAAATTCCAATGTTATGGCAAGATTCCCTCCCCAGCTTTACATGCAGCAGTGCTGGAAAGGAGCAGTGGTGTGTGTGGGGTTGCGGGAGCTGCTGTACCAAGGTGTTTAAAGCAAGAAGGCAGCTGATGGCAGGGTGATGATCCAGGGAGCACAGCCAGCTCAGGGAAAGGGATATTAAGCTCCTGGGTTTGCAGGGGGGAGTTGGGCTGACTGGAACTTAGATCTAAAATGGTTTCAGCCATGCAATCTCACATAGAAACTGCCAGGGACAGCTGGGCAGGAAAACATGAGGCACTTCAGCAGAGGTGACACTTCCCTTGGGAAGGAAGGGCAGGTCCCAGCCCCCTCCAAGGCTGCCCAGTCGTGGGCAGGTCTCTGCAGCCATGCTAGGCTACAAGGGCAAAAGGCAACCAGCACAGGAGCTGCTGCAAGACCAGTCCCTGAAGGTCAAGAGCTTATTTCAGCCTAGAGTCTCAGATGGTGTTCACAGGAAGAGGTGTCTGAAGCACTGCAGGTTCCCACCCTGGGCCTTCAGTCCTCCTTGCCCTCCTCCCGAGTACAGCCAGTCCTGCAAAGGATTCCTGTGGCATTTGGCACCCTGTGAATTGCTGCTGAGTCTGCGGCACCACAAACCTCGAGCACAGGCACTGACCAGCTCATTTTTGGAAAGCCTCATCAGTGGTTTGCAACAACAGCAAGGAACACCAAGGAAAAGCCCAGCCTGCTGCAGCAGCTGCTGCTCGTACGTGGCTGTGGTGAGTGGCATCCCTGCACCCTCCCACCCCACCCCTGCTGGTGACACCAGCACCTTTGGGACCTGCTGCTTCCTGCTGCCACCTGGAAACTCTGCAGGACACAAACCCACACATCTCTGCCATGCAAAAACTGCATGGCTCCAAAGCCCGAGCTGGGATAACATCCAGTGACAAGGAAATAAACGTGGGGATATGAGGGTATTGTCACTGACACTGCCATGGAACAACACTCTCCTAACATCTATTTACAAACACTAACACTGTCTTTTCAGGATCAAGAGGAGGTCAATTTAGATAAATGCTTAATGCTATAACAGAAGTGAAATCCTTTAAATGAAATAACATGTTATTTATGGTTGTGTGTACTTGCTGCTGATGCTCTCAAAAAAGATCAGCCACTGAAAGGATGGAGATGTCCCACCAAGAACACGGGACCAGAGTTCCCTGCTCTTGAGATGCTTTAGCACCGTGGTATCATAAGTGGGAGAAAAAGATTATACCTTCATTTCATTCAGTAAGATCAATTTTATGCCTACTTCACCAGAAAAGCAACTGGAAGCTGAAAGACAGAAGTCAAATATGTCCTTTCAAGCTGTGGAAAAAAGTGGGTATGAAAAATGGCTGCAATCTTAAAGGACATGAGGACCATACTGTCTTTGTTATGTTATTGACTTGTTGGAAATGTAAAGCATGTTTCGATAAACATTATTTTCCATATGTCTTCAGCACATTCACTTAACCATTAAAAGCATTGCTAAAAGTTCTATTTTTAGGACTTTTTAATTGGAATTCAGTTCCCAGACAAATGCAGCTTGACCCAGCATGTGTTTAAAAATTACTCATATGGTAAATAGGAAAGCTGCCATGTACCTTATACTAACAGAAAAGTTTAAAAAAATAAGGCTGAAATATATCGTGAAACACAGTATTGGCTAAACAAAAATGTACTGATAGCCGACTTCAACTTGCATTGGTAAAATGAAATACAGGATTTAGTGAAAAAGCTTATAAAGAAAATCATTACATTTTGTTTCAAACTCAAATGAGAATCAGCCTTAAGAACATCTACCGAGAAAAGGAAATGCAAACAACTATTAAAATCGATTATTTGAGTAAGTGTTTCTTGCTTACGTAGCTGGTGTTGCTTCACATCAATCTCCACTACCTTGGGAAAACTTAAAATTTAGAAACAAGAACCAATGAAGACCCAGCAAAGGAAAGATTGTCATAATAACTCATTTTCTGACTGATGAGCGAAATTCATTTCAAATTACTTCCTCTCGCTGCCTTTGGAAATGGAACATTACGTCTTTGCTCTCTGTGCTCTGCCCGACAGTCCCGGGCAGCCAGGGCTCCAAGGGGAATTGGAGGACCCTGGACACTCTTTGGCATGCACAGGGCAGCTCTCCTTGCTGTCCACGGCACTGGGATGCAGGAGGCCAGCACGGACGTGTGCAGCCTCACTGCCCTTCCGGCTGTCCTGCTGCAGACTGAGGTTGCTCTGCTCCCGTCCCCACGGCGCCCTGAGCAGCAGAACCCGCCCAAGAGGCCTGAGCCCTGTGAGCAGCACGGAACAAACCCAGCCAGGGTTACAGCCACTGCTGGTCACCGTGCTGCATCTCCCTCAGGGTTTTTTGCTTGTGGTTATAAAGGGTTACCTCTCAGCCCTTGCCATTTCTTCTGTCTCAGCTTTGCTCCCCCCAGCCCTGCAGTGTTCCAGTTCACCCCCACCACTGCTTTCCCAGGAGCGCATCCTTGGTCTCACTGCTGAGCACAGCAACTGCTCGCAGCAGTGAGAGAGCATCTCTGGGCAGCAGTGAGGGAGGAGCTCTGGGCAGCAGTGAGGGAGGAGCTCTGGGCAGCAGTGAGGGAGGAGCTCTGGGCAGCAGTGAGGAGCTCTGGGCAGCAGGGAGGGAGGAGCTCTGGGCAGCAGTGAGGGAGGAGCTCTGGGCAGCAGTGAGGGAGGAGCTCTGGGCAGCAGTGAGGAGCTCTGGGCAGCAGTGAGGGAGCATCTCTGGGCAGCAGCTGGCAGGCAGCGACTCCACCAACACAAGGCCCTCTCCTGTTTGCACGATGCTCAGAGCTGGAGCAAATACTGGTTTTGGGCAGCTGCCAATCTCACAACCAACGAAGAGGATCCTAAACAGAACTGGGACATTTGTTCTCTCTCACCCTGGCACGCACCATGAGGCAGCATCCCCAGGGGAGCCCCTTCTCCACGTGCCCTGCACTAGGGATTTTGTGGCTGCTGCCATTTTGGTAGCTGCTACTTCATGCAGACGATGAAAAACACACGTGGCATTGTGCACCTTAAATGAAAACCTGCAGTTTGTGCCGAAAGCACAACTACAGAAACACAGAACCTGCACATGAACACAGAGATGCTGCCCTGACCCCCCACCCAGGTGTGGCCCACTGTAACCCCTCGCTCTGTGCCAGCGCAGGGTGCCAGCCTGCACATCCATCCTCAGCCCTGCCAGAGAGCCACACCAACCGCAGCCCTGATGGCAGCACTTCCACCACCATCTGTGTCAGGCCAGGTTGGTGACAGCAACCACCAATGAGAAGTTTTAGAACTTGGTGTCAGAGCCTGCAGTCTGTCAGGGTGACCTTGCCTTGAAAGCTTGGATGGCAGTAACGATGAAAAATGGTTTTGCCATTTTCTCCCTGTCTGCCCTCAAACTATTTATGCCCAGCAGGACACAGAGGGCTCGCTCCCACATGTGGCTCCTGTTCCTGTCCCTACCAGCCACTGGCCAAGGACTGCCTGAAGCTGTGGCTTCCTCTGAGACTAGGGCAGCTGAAGGCTGAGGAAGAAGCACCCCTTGGGCACAGTGCAGAGGCAGCGGGAATTAAAGAAATCTCATTAAATCCACGCCTGTAGCTCACTCAGGGAGGCTCTCTCACACTTAAAGACAGCCAGGAACTCTGGTCTCTGGAGTGCCCAATGACACTGCCTCTGCACAAGGACCTGAAACAGTGACAGGATACAGGGGATACACTGAACTGGAAGTGTCTGAGAAGCTGAAACCAAGAGGGGTTTAGTAGAAATCCGTAGTTTTTCTGGGATTTGCAAACAAATAAAATCTATTCTTTCCTGAAGTCCAAAGCTAGCTAATTTATTTCTAAGTGTTCATTTCAACAGGCTTTCTCAGTCCTCCTGACCAAAACACTCGCCAGTGCTCCGTATGAAATTCCAGCTCAAAGAGATAGTCTTAAAAACTGCTGCTACCAGCTGACAGGAAAGTTGCATTCCAGTTTCTGACCTCTTTCTAATGTCATAAGTACAGAGCAACATGAAAAATGACTACAACCAAGGCACCAGTTCTGGGCTGAGTCCAGCACTTCATATCCATTTGACACAAGTGTAAATCCACAACTAATAAAGAAGACAAGGAAAACAAGACAGTTTTGGTCCTCATAACAAAATCAGCTCTCAAGAAGGCTGTGCTGAGGTTTTCTGACTCAGTTCATGAAGCTGGTGCTGCAACAGCAACACACTGGGCTAACTGCAATGCCAGGGAGGGCTCCTGTGAGAGAGGAATGGTTGGGACCCTCCTAGAAAACCCTCCATCCTGAAGGAATGGACTGGGGGAAGCTGAGGGAAAAGGAGGATCTGTGACTTGTCACGTTCCCCACATCCTGTTTGGTAAGTGATGCCCAAGAGAAGGAAAATTCAGAAAGGGGGACCAGAATCAAAATCCAGTGGGTCAGAAGCCTACATGAAGGTGGGGGAAAAATAATGCCACATGTTGGTATCTCAGGTCCTTCCCTTTGGCTGATACCATGCCTGCAGTTGCCTTGCCAGCCTGTTTTACCCACCAATCTCAGCTACAGGCAGGATCATGCCCATTGAGCTGGAAATCTCTGCCATTCAGAGGATTTATGAAAAGTATTTTGCTTTTGTCCCCCTGAAATTACATCATTCTCCTCTTTTATCTGTCTTAAGTGTCAGGAGAGTGTGATGTTAATGAGATGTACAAAGGCTTTTGGGTAGCTGAACAGTTTTATAGTCCCACATTGATAAATTAAAGCATTTGTCACTGTTACCACATTAATGTTTCTTCCCGAGATCAAAGTCTGGATTTGCTGCATTAAGTGGGACCGTCCTCTGCTCCACATCAGCACACGTTACCTTCTGAGGAAATGAATTGTGATTCTGGATTTTTACATTCACAGTTTAATCACACCCTGGTTCTCACACCTGCTGATTCCCATCTCCACATGCAGTATGCAAGCCATTTTTTTATTATGGATTTTCTCCTTGCTACCTGTGTGAAAAGCCTGACTATTTTGTTTCAGGGCAATCACTTTCTTCTGCCTCTGAAAGGCTGCTTCTGCAGTAAAGAATACAGACATTTTCCTTCCTTCTGGAACCCTGGATTCAGTCACGTTAATTTACATTTATATAGCACCTTTCATCCCTGAAGATCCCAATGCACTTTACAAATTCCCCCTCTCTGTGCACAGAAGCTGTACAAATAGACAGGCTACATAAACAGACCCAGGATCCCCTCGCCAGCCTCTGAAACACATCCCTCTGCCTGTATTCCCAGCACACTTGTGGCAATCCAGCTCTGCACGCCCTGCAGCACATCTCCATCACGGAGGGAAACACGGCAGCGTGATTTAGAGGCACGTCGGGGAAGCACGGGGAATGTGGGCAAGCAAGGGAATGGCTTTACAGCCCGGCTGAGTGACATCTCCTTGGCACTCTGCTACACAGGTTAAAATGAGGCAAAAGCCGACTCCTGGTGAGCTACATCTCACTGCCTCGGTGCTGCTGTCAGTGCCTGTAGAAGTCCAGGTTTGCTGCTCCCTCCCACTGATGGGTAACCCTCAAGTAGCTGATTTTTTAAAACTGTAAAGTATCTGTTTTCTTTGTAACGAAAACGTAAGGGGAAAGAACCCCCCCTCCCAAAAGCAGCGGTCGACTGGCTCCAGCCAACGTGAGGATGGAGGAGAAGGGAGAAGCCCAGCATACCTGAGACACCTTTCTGACCACGTCGCTGCCCACGAGGAAGCCCTGTGCGTAGGAGCGCGCTGCGATGAAGGCTCGGGTCGCCTTCACCTTCAGGTCCCTGGGCACCTCCCCGAAGGGCTTGTGCTGCTCGGCGTGTTTCACCATGCAGTCCAGGTACTCGTCTGTGATGTGGTACTGGGGGTTCAGCAGCTTGAAGAGCCTCTCCAGCAGGCGTGTCCAGAACTCATTGAGGGCCTCTTCCAAGTTGATGTTGGAGCTGCGGTAGTAGCGGCGCAGCTCGCTGTACAAGTCCTTGAAGACCTTCGCATTTTGAGTGTACAATTCTCCGTACATGCTTGGAAAAGCATCATAAAGGGCCCTTTCTGACTTGTTCAACAAATCCTGGAAATAACCTGAAAGATAAGAAAAAGGAGAGGTGATATATCTGTTGGACAAGCTGGAATCCAACAGGTTGTGTCATTTGGCAGCACAACTGAATACCCAGAGAAAAGAGAAGGGCCCTGACAGAGCTTTTCCTCCAACCAACATTACCCACACTCTCAGACTTGAGCCTTAGCCATGGAGATAGAAGGAGGAACCCCCCCATGCTGGAGAACCCTGGTCTGGGCCTCTCCAGCTCTTCTGGCAGCCTCAGCTGGAAGCAAAGCCGGATCTCTTTTCTGAATGAGCAAAGTGTCACAGTGTTACTCACAAGTTTGCTTTACAACTGGCATTGCTTACACAAACCCTGAGCTGCCACATGTTACTTCCAAAGCTCCGGTGAGATGAAGCAGGGCTGCTGCCAACCCTTCCCAGGGACATCCCATCAGCCCTGGCCATGGCAGCCAGGCTGGCTCTGGGCACGGCCCCTAAGGCAGGAGCCAGAGTCCAGGTGCAGTGTCAGGAACAGGCACATCCTCCTGGGTATTCCAAGACAGGGCTGTACCCAAGTGTTTTTTAACCAAGGCCAGTATTATCGGGGGTCTGGGGTTCTCATCCCATTTGCTTACTTGGGTGTGCATCCTGCTTTTGTGTCAGCACAAACAACAGTGTTTTTACACCCCTGGTTCAGTGGTCTTAGATGTGATAGAAATGTGATGCTCTTGCTACACACAGCAGGGTAAACACGACAGATTTGACTCCTCCCTTGCCAACATCTTTAGGTATTTCCATCCTCTCAAATGCCAGCTACCTTCAGGCTGAGACTGCACAGTGGGGAACTCATAGCAGGACTGGCCTGATTCAATTAACAGATTTACATAAGCAACTTTAATCATCATTGAAGTCAGTGAGAGGAAAAATAATTTAAATAATAATTTTAATTTCAATTACATTTGTACTTTTTAGGGTCTTTCTGAAGCAAACCTGATTAAACTATTCTTTAAATTGAAATTACTATTTTTTTTTGGTGATGCGTGATAAGCTCTAGTTGGAGAGAAACTGTTATTCAATTAAAATCAAACAGCATGTATTTAGGTACATAAACTAACTCCACTGGGCTAGACATATAAGAAAAGAAAGAGAAGCTTCTGAAAAATGCACCATTGCATGTACAAAGCTTTATTAAACAAAGTATTTTTTGAGGGAATGGCGCTGACTACAATTAAAGACCTCTAAAATTGTAGAACTAGTAAAACTCAGATCCATAAGTCTTGCTTACAGTCACTGACTGAGAAAGGCCATACAAGCTTTCCTGCATTAAGAATCTGTCATTGGTTTCTCAGATTTGAATGAAGCTAAAACTTAACAAGTGAATCGATCAAGTGAAAAGAACCCTCTGCATCTGCACCACAGGCTGCTAATACTGAAAATTCCTGTGCTATTTTAACAAAGCAACACCCAGCATTAATAGCCTGGCCTTCTCCAGCCACTATCATGTGCTGCTTAATAGATTAAAATTTGATCTAAGAGATTTTTGCTTTTAAAAGATTGTGAGCAAGCTAGGTATTAGCAGAAATCTGGTTTAATCACTTACACAGAAAGTAAATATCTGTTGTCTGGAATGTTGAATAAAAACTGGCTTTCAAACTTACTTTGGGAAGAAATTTATTCTTATTCAGCATGACTGGGTTGGAAGTTTGTATCTCCAATCATGTTTACTGGGATCCCTCCATCTCTCAAATGACTGATCATGCACCTTCCCCACTAAAACTGGATTTCTCCCTGCAGACATCAGGTGTCAGGGCATCAAAGCCACCTCTGACCTAGCAATGGGGGGCTCTCAATAGGGAAAAAAGACAAAAGCAGATCCCATCAGATTAATACGAAGAGATGCTGCAGCACATGCCAATCCTAACACAGTTTATCAAAGCCTCTCCTCTGGACTCTGAAGACAAAGGCTGACTCAACCCCTGCCCTCTCCCTAGGTCCCAACTCCCACTCCCCTGCCCCAGCTGCCAGAGAGGAGCTCTCTCCCAAGGTAGGACAATCCGAATTAAACCCTGGCACGTGTTCCTGGCACACACCTGGTGCCCAGCCCGGGAGCCCGGTGCAGAGCCCTCTGCTGCAAAGCGCTCAGGTACCCCCGGCAGCTGCGCTCCCTCCCCAGCACAGCAGCTGTGGGCACACAGTTCTGGAATTTCGGCCACTCCACCAACAGGAGAGAGGCTGCAAGAGGATGATTGCTCTGTGAGTTTCTCGCCCAGCATTTCTCTCCTGCCCTAGTGTCACACCTAAGCTTGGGCTGAGGAGATCCCAGTGGGGCGAGGTCGGGGCAGCCCCGAGCTCCAGCGCACCCCGGCACTGCTGTGAGCGGACTCGGGGCTCACCCTGCTGCAGCAGGGCATGGCACCCTCCCTGCAGTGCCTCCCGAAGGGGCTCACAAGCCACGCAGGTGACTGCCAGGCAGAAGGTTTGTCCTGGCAGGACACTTGTTGGGACCTGACTAATCTGCGGTGGCTTCATTTTCCTGTTGCCGCAGCCTTTCTGCCGGTACACTGAACAGAAACGGCACCCACCTCCAACAGACACAAAGCACAAAGTTTCTCTGATGCTGAAGAGCTAAAAGCTCTTCCCTACCTTAATGTATCACTCCAAACACCGCTGGTTGCCCATTCACAAGTTAATTAAACTCAGCTCAAACTCTCTTCCTTGTATAATCAGTGTTCTTTTCTGTGTGACAAGAGACACGAACTGAACAATTTGCTCAGCAATCCAGGTCTGACATGCAGCTTTGCACTCACCATCAGGAGGAAGAAAACACCAACAAACACAGCCCAATTTGTCAATTCAAGGCAAAATTACTGTCTTTGTTTTGCTACAAGAGAAACAAGATGTGTATCTCCCCATCAAAAAATTGGAGCCTGCTCTCAAAAAAGTCCAAGCTAATTAAGGGCTGATGAAGTGTTACTTCTCACCCAAGTGAGGGAATACTGATTACAGCCAAGTAATTTGTGGCTGGTTCTCACAAAGTTCTACTAGTTTTCACACACTGAGGGAAAAAAAATCTACACTAGCCAGGGAAAATTAATTAGCAATTAAGTCTACACGTGTTTGTGATGAATGGCTCACCTGGCACAGAATTTAAATACCCATTTTGCATTATCAGAAGGCACTACCAAGTGAGGTTTGTCAAGAAGGATGCCAACCTCCCTGTTCCTCAGTACAGTGTCAGCTGACATCTCCAAGTAACACTGCATCTCCTCCTTAACACTCCCTGCCTGCTAATGTCCAACCTTTTAATGAGTTTAGACATGTGTCATAGATTAGGGATATGCAGGGCTTTGGGATAAAACAGCTTGCTGAAGCACACTTCAGGCTCCTGTCATTCTACCTTGATTTCAGGTAGAAGAAATTATTTATTTGAAGGGGAGCACCCCTTATCTGTAGCCATGGTGGGTGGGGGACCCTCAGGTAATGGGGTGCTCCAAGTCTCTAATAACGCCTCTGTCCCACTGTTCCTGTCAGAAGTTACCAGTAACAGGGCAAGCAGGTCCCTTTGGATGTATCATCTGCCACTTGGTCACCACTGCTGGGTCTGCCCTGGCTCCCAGAGCACCATTAGAGTGCTTAGCTCAGGCAGGGCATGAGCACATGGAGGCAGCTTCACCCAGGCCACATGCTGGACACAGCCCCAAGGCCCCTGAGCTCTGCAGACACCACGTTTTCTGTGCCAGCAAAAGACTCAAGCCATGAACTGCACTCGTGCACTGTAGCACAGGGCTTTGTCAGCCTCGTGAATGGCACTGACGGAGGGAAAGGGCTCACGAGGAGCCAGTGCTGTCCTGTGCAGCCCTTCTGGCTCCAGGAGGCACCACTGCACTCCCATCCCTGGGAGCAGGAACACCCTGAGGTGGCTCTGCAGAGGCCACCTTCCCTCTGAAAGGATGCATTTGCTTCCACTCTGAGTCACGAGAAAGCAGCTACAGATTCTGTGGACCTGTGCTGAAAAACCATGGCTGTTCTTGGCTTCTGCAAGCCCCAGGAATTTGACACTACTAGCCAGAGACACCTCCCTGTGAGTCACCTGCTAAATCTATGACTGGCCTTCCCCTCTTTCAAAAAGTTTTCTTCAGGAGCCAATAGAACAGGTGAGTCCTTCCTCACCACTGCCAGCTGAGGGACACAACACTGCCAAGCCCAGCAGGTGACTTTCAACACCAGTACTTCAGACAAATCAAACTCAATTTTCCCTGTGCCAATGCAAGGCACGGCTCCTCAACCAAGGCTGCTCCTACACGAAACATCACCTTTCACACCCTTGCTGCAAAGTATTCAAAAGAAAAATAAACTGAAATGGAAGTCTGTTTTATTACTATTATCATTGCTTCTCACTTCCAGGCTCAGAAACAGGACAACTGGCTTTGCTCAAAGGAAATTTGCCTTTTGGCAGAAGCCAGGTCTGAAGAGCTCTGCCTCAAATAAAAAAATGCCAGAAAGTTATGAGCAAAGAAATGAAAGGTTTTTACAGGCAAAACGATTCTGCCACCTTGGCTGTGCTTTCTCTTGCTGTTGTAGTGATAAAAACTTATTTCTCAGAGAATTACATTTCCAACCAGAATCTATAACCTTTGCATTCAAGAGAGATTGCAAATCCCCACCCATTTCCCTGCTTCACAGCTTCCCAGTGTTCGCAGCTCATATTTTCACAGTTTCCACATTTTCACAACTCTGGATTCAAATTGGGAAGCTGTGAACAGCACGGCAGGGACCGGCAGTTTCCCTCTGAAGATGGAAAAGTTTTGAGTTTCTCCTTCCTCAACCCCCCAGCACCAAAGACTTTATACAAGCTCTTTGCTACCATTTGATCACTCAACATCTGGAACACACTGGGGTTTCTTCAACTAATACAATGATGGAATGAGAATGGATGCAGGAGGGAGTGAAATCACTGAAGGAAGAACACCCAAATGCTCTTTCGGCATGCAGCAGAGCTGGCGTTCTTCAAGCCCCATCAAATTTGGGAGGCATGCTAAAGGAAATATGAGAAACGGAGAAAGGTGACTGAATTACTTTCAATCTGAATATTATTAAAATTTTAAGCAGAAAACTACAGCACAAAATGTCTTACGCACAACTGGAAAGAGCTGAGACTGGAGGAACACCAATGGTGTTCTTGGGAAAATGCTGCAAAATGGGTGAAATTAAAACCCAGACAGCTTTGCCTGGTGAGCTCAGTTTGTGGCCCGAGGGCCTTGCCAGGAGCTGCCAACACAGCTAGAGGTGGGGGCAACAATGTGAACATGAAGAAGTATCAGATCCTGTATTGCAATTTCTCAGTTTTGAGCGAGCACATGAGCCTGTGGTGGAATTCATGCAGGGCCAGAGCCATGGAGCATCTCTGCAGCTCCGGAGGAAGGCCAGGGAAATATGCTCACTATGAACAAACTGCTGTGTTTCAGGATGGCCTGAGAACAGGAGAGGACATGTAACTGGTTCTGTGATGTCCTGAACCCCAGCCAAGCAGGGAAAGAAACAGGATGGAGATGTCTGCTAGAGCAGAACTCCTGCTCGGTGCCAGCCCTGTTGGTCTGAGGAACAGTCTTTTCCTGAGCTCCCATTTAATACCCTGCTGTAGTTCCCAATACCAATTTGCTTCTCCAGCTGGTTCTAATGCTGTTCTTGCAGTCAACCTACTATTAGAAGGGAATAATTCAGCAACAGATTTAAGCCATTAAAATCCAAATCTAATGTGTTCATGTCTATTTTACTCACTTCAGCAAGTACAATGATATTTTATTTATAAAATTGTTATTACTAATTTAAGTACTAGCCATGGCTGTGATGAAGAGCTGATATCAATCCAAGAGCAGTGATACACTCTGCTTCATACCTTGGCCGGCTCCTGCCACAGGAAATAACCACAGTGAGACTGAGGGACTTAGGCTCCACGAGCAGGCAGCCCTGGATGCAGAAATCCTGGTGGCATTTTCCTGGAGGGGTCACCTCTCTCCTCACAGCTCCACACTCCTGTAAAACTGCTGCTGTGTAGCTGTTTCCTCAGTCCTGAGCCACCCTGGAGAACACAGTCCCTCTCTGCTGTCTCCTGGATCGCTCCCATGTATATCCCTCCCAACACCCCTGTTTGCTGGCTGTGACCAAAGAGGCATCAGGATAAACCAAGACTCAGACTGTAAAACAAAAAAAAGCCCAAACAAATGGAGATAAAATTAGCTTTTCCCTAGAAGCCAAAGGATGAACAGTGTGAATGAATGTGCTAGGATGCAAGAATTATGATGCCTTTAGGTAATACAACTTCAAAACTTGCAGGATTTGCTCCAAAGAGCCACTTGACTGATATTTCCTCTGCATGCTGTGTCCTTGGAGTGTGTGCTGAGATCTGTGTGGAAACACAGGCCTGATGAGATATTGTGGGTCAATGAGACAAGTACCAGCTCTGTCATGCAAGACCAATTTTGTACTCTCCTAAACCTGCTCAGTGCCCAGCACAAAAGCACTTCAAGATTTTGACCTCAATCGTGCTGGAAGGTTGGTCCAGGGCACCTCTTCTGATAGATGGATTTCTTTTCTCAACTTTTGGTTGAAGTTCATTCTTTATCCACTTGGTCTTTGCCAATATGGTCCTGTAGTTTCAATTGTTGGGGTTTTTTTCCTGGTGTTCACTGTTTGAGACATTTATACACGAAGTCCCACACTTGCTCAGCATCCATGCTGCTTTACTACACAAACAAAGGTACTTTCCCCTCTTTACACCCAACAGGCTCTCCAGTCCTCTGGATCACCCCATTAGCTCTTTTCTTCACCTCTTCTGCTTGGCATTAACTCTTCTTAACTGTGGGTGGTCAGAAGCACAAAGAACATGTCCTTTTCTTCACTGGCAATAACACTGTGAATACTGTGCAAGGACTGCACTTGCCTTTTTTAGGAATGCATCACATTAGCATTTCACAGACTTTGCGCCACCAATTGGTACATCCTTAATTCTCCCCCTTGCTATTTCCAACCAACTAATCCCCAGCTGTAGGCCTAACTCTGAAATATTGAATTTCACCCTATTTCTATTATTTTGGTTGTCAGGGTTATCCACTGTCCTCTTCAATAGTGACAACTTTTCCCAGCACTGTGCCACCAATTAATCTCCTGAATGCATTTCCTATCACTTGTGCCAGTTTTTAATGGGGCTGTTAACCAGGATGGGGTCTAGGCCCGTCTTGAGAACCACAACTGGGACCTCCCTCCAGCCCAGGAGCTCATCTTTCACCACAGTGTATCGCTGCCTCCCCCTTAGCTAGTTCACCTGATAATTCCCTTACTAATTTCCATCTTCTTCAGCTTAATTAACTACTCAAGGCACAGATGCAAATGTCTTTGAAGTCTCCTGAGATGGATTAGTAGAACAGCCACACCGTGCGGAACAGTGAAAGCAGGCTTTGGATATAGGATTTGACCAAATCTCTACAATCT
Organism: Ifrita kowaldi; assembly: GCA_013398055.1. NCBI lineage: Eukaryota > Metazoa > Chordata > Aves > Passeriformes > Cinclosomatidae > Ifrita > Ifrita kowaldi. The sequence continues at coordinate 59,812 of VZRS01012183.1, forward strand.
CTTACTGAAGCTGCCTTTGGGTAAGAGCAAAAGCTGGCCTACCTTAAACTGGTTTAGACTGGGACATACAGCAGACAGTTTGTTTCTTGTGGTAGAGAAAAGGAGAGCTTTTGAGAAAACGAAAACCTTTTCCTGCAAAAGAGAGATGCTGTTTCATGAAAATGCAGTTTGGAGCATGGCTCTGCTAGTGAAGAGAGGAGCTTCTGCCCGGGAGGAAGCACCTCCAGTCACTCCAAAGAAACTGCACTACTTCTGCCAGGACTTGGATAACGTTTTCATTTCATTGTGTTGAATGGCAGAGAGATGTAATTATTTGCAGCTATTTCTTCTTCTGCATATCGTCTCTCCTCTGTTTCCACAATTTTCCAAGACAGGTTGCTTTTATCTAAGTCAAGCAGGACTGGATCCAGCTATCAAAATAGGGGAGTGGAGGATGTTCCCTGGCAGGGAAGCTCCCCAGAGGAAAGAGCTGGCCCTTACTCCAGGAGCAGTGGGAAGCTGGATACTCTTCTTGTCCTCCTGATAAGCACTAGGGTGTCACCCAAGGTGACAGCAACAAGCCTGGGCGTCACAAGCACAGCCACAGAGACCCTCCTCAGCCCCAGCAGCAGCTCTCTCCAGAACATGGCTGGTGAAGAAACCACTTTAGGCTTTGATGATCCCAATGCACTCAGTATTACCATCCTGATGACCCTTGGAAACAGCTCTGTGCAAACCTTAAGCCACCCCTGAAGTGGGGTTCAACAAAGTTCAACACATCTTGCGAGACAAAAGTCACCTGGGGCTGGGGGTAAAGAACACAAAATAACCTGTAGGAGTGGCAGGACATAGAAGCAAAGCCTGTGCACAGACTGCAGCATTAAAAGGAGCTAGCACCCCCCACTTGGGGCACCTGAGCCTGCTCTAGCATTCCCTTCTGCCTGGCAGTGTAAGAGCGAAGAGGCAGCTGGAGCAAGCAGCTTGCACCTGCCTGGAGAGGAATTCCAGGCACCACACAACCCCTTCACAGACCCTGGGATCTAAAATGCCACAACTCTTTTTGCCAGTTGCTTGGTAGGTCCTTGATTGTTTAGGCTTGGAATTTCCACGTTGGGGACTTGCTGCAGCACCACACCAGGGCAGGTGTGGGGTGAGGGTGGCTCCAAGCTGCTCTGGGCTGCACATGGGGAAGTGCCCTGGTGCTCCAGGGGGTGGAATGATGGAGCAGGAGGTGGCTGTTAAGGTGTGCCCATTTTGTGTGGCAGTGACCAGGGCAGCAGGGCTGCAGTGGTGCTCCCAGGCACACGCTCAGTGCAAGGACTCACAACCAGTGTGTGGCTGTGGCTCTGAGCCTGTGCGTGAGAACCAAAGACAAGCTGCACCTAGGCTAGACTTTTCAGAGAGTTTTTTCACCCATCTAATTCCAACCCTGTTCCCTGTACCTCTCCAGCCTGCCTGGCAGAGAATGAAGAGCTGTGCTGCTGTGAATAAATCTCCTGTAGACTGAAAGCCCTTGTATAGGGGATTTGCTCTGTTTGCATCCAGGGTGAGATAAGCAAATACAAGAGATGTGAATCTTAAGATTTTTCTACCCACGTGTTTTCCTGGCATCTGAGCTGGCAAGGGATTTTAATCAAGACACCTTCTAAATACACCTGTGCTACAACCAGAGACTTGCAGCAAATGATGAACTGCAAATATAGCCCCAGCAGGCTCTTATCAAACAGATTTCAGAGCAACTTCTCTGTTAGACAAGGACTGGGGAGATGTGTGGGTGGGATTCATAACATGGGAGCCAAGTTTGACCTGGCAGCTCAGGCCTCACTTGAGGAAGGCCAGGCACCTCCCTCTTCAGCATGAGCCGTGCTCTTCTTTCCAGCCACTCCTCTCCCTCTGGGCTGTAGTAGGAGTTGGGATAACTGAGCCAGAGCAAGCCAAACCTTTGGATAAATGAAATTTTGTGAGATAAATTTAGCTCTCATTTTTTCCCTCTAAGAAAGGCTGCATTTAAAGGCAAACCAATAAGCACCACAGGTATCACTGACAGGAACATTAAGGCAGTAAAATTAATTGCTAATACTGCCTGCTCCTTTCCAGGTTTACTCAGTAAGACCTGAAGGGCTTCATTTCTCCAAGGGTAAAATAAACTCAGAAGTATCTAACAATACTGAGGGTTGCTGGCAGTTTAAAAGGTGTGATACACACCCTGGATACAGCACACACCTCTGCAACAAAGGTATTTTTCACTCCAGAAAGAAGTGCTCCTTTACCCCAGCAAATTACTGGAGCTGGTGACAAGCTGCAGAGACGTGGCAGGAATGAGACAAGCACTGGATCTGCTTGGGATGTGCCCATGAAGGTTGTCACTTTTCCAGGAACACCATCCCAACCAGCCTCCCTGAGGCTGAGTTTGACTTCTTGCCCCTTTCAGCAAGCTCCTGAGAGCTGCACTTTAACCTGTACAACACCTCAGGGTCCTTCCCTTGCTCCCATACACACTGCTTGAGGCTGAAAATAATGAAGCCTTTACATATTTCAATACACATATTTTAACTTCTTCCTTACTTATAAAATATACCAGGAACCAATTTGTCACTCAGTCAGGCTTTTTGCAGCATTATTTTAATTGAGAAAAATATCGGTCAATAATTATCTCTTTAGAATTAAATGTATTTGTCTCTGCAAAAAAAGCAGAGGGAACAATCCCATAGTTTGTGTCTATTTTTGACACTTTCTGCATTCACAGAGGGACTTGAGCATCCCCACGACATGGTTTTACAGATCAAAACTCCTTGTTTGAGTTTTGCAAAAGCTGTGGCAGTGAGACAGAACTGACTCTGGCTTTTTATCTTCTTCATTAGTGTTGCCCTCTGCTCAAAATGGCCTCTAGACAAACTATTTATTGTTGGGTTAATTACATCGTTTGGATCTATGCTTGCCACTGCATTTTTGCAGTCTAGAGTATCTAAGACACACGGTCCTTGGATATCTAAGAATCTTGAGTATGTGACATGTGGGCTTTCCCAAAGGAAAAAGGAGAATAGGAATTACTGGCTGTGGGGATAACATTGCAGACAGGCAAAGTTCCCCTGTTATTATTGCAGGAGTTTATCTGAGTCTGTATAAAGCCCTTAATCTCTAGTTCTCTCTCTTTCAGTGCCTTCAGAAAAATAACTTGCCTCTTTGTAAAAATATTTTGCTCCCATGGAGCCAGTATGAAAAGGAGAAATAGGTAGAGATGACTGCAGACAGCTAGTGTTGAGATGCAACCTGAAGAATGCAGCATGTGTGTACCTCTGACAGCTGGGAGTGGAAAGAATGTACAGACAGACAATAACATGCACATCTGTTATTGGAATAATAAACAAATTAGTCTCAATTGCTATTTTGATATAGATGAAATATGGATATCTTATACACAGCTACTCTTAAAAAATATGAAGACATTACAGCACACTTTTAGAAATTGGGAACAGTCAGAAAGATGTGGGTAACAAAGAACTCCCCCAGCCCTTCAATGCAAGGGGATTATCCTAGAGAAAACCACATGGTACTTCATTCCCCAGGTGCCTGCTTCAAAAGAAGCAAATTTTAGCAACTGTTGAGGAAAAGAAATTCATTCTCCCTGGCAGATATTACAATAATAAATGCAGTAGCACATTTTAGTTTCTGCCCCATCTGACGGCACCTGCTCTGTTAAACACCACTAACTTTTCACCTTGTCCAAAGACAAAAACCTAGGTAAAGACAGATTTTCAGAAGACCCTAGCACCATTTAACTACTTCTGTTTTAAAACACAAAGTCACTTAAAAAGCAGTCCTAAAGGGAGATTTAAGCTTAGCTTATCCAACCTTTTCCTTCAAAGTGTTGTTTGTTGTTTTTTTAGAGGTTGCTAGGCATACACTGGCTATAGCCAGACTGGGATAAAACCACTGGATTCTCTGAGCTTGGGAGCTTTGCCTGGCTGCAGCCCACCTGAAACCCACAGGCAGTGCTGGCTGCAGCCAGGGAGAGGTGGTTGATCACTCAGTGAGTGTTAGAGCACAGAAAAGCACCTAAGTAGAAAGACTTCCTTCTGAATGGATGGATGGAGATGTGGCACTAGACCAGTCCTAGCTCAAGTGTCCTGTCCCTTGACTTGGTGTTGAAAGCCTTGTAAAGAGGATCAGTTCAAAACCAGAATGAGTCAAAACACTGAGATACTACAGACACCTAAGTTGTAGCTGTACTACCACTGAATTGATACTGGTTGATTTTGCTTAAATTCACTGAGGTAGATAAAAGACCTCTTCCAGTACTTAGACCTTTTATAATTCTGTCTGAATATACTTCCTAATAGACAAAACCATATTTTTGTTAGTTTGTGGACTATACACATTGCATATTACTGGTTTGATTTATTACTTGTGCATAAGTTGTAAGTCGCATCATGACTGTGACCAGCACGGAAAATCCATCACAAAATCTATTTGCTTTGGGAAATTGGCAGTCACCTCCACACTACCAATGGACATTTAAAACTCACCTGAACCTCATCTGGAGGAAATACAATTTTGAAGGCTTGGGAAAGAGTCTGCAAAAGGTTGAGAAATGTCTCATCTCCTATCCTCACTAATTCCATTCTGAGATGTACACATAACACATGTACTTAAATTTTGTATCAATCAAACATGAATCACTTTCAAATCTGCAAGCATGATAAAACTTTAAAAGACAACCTGCCTGGGTGCCTTGTGCCTCTCAGGACTATCAGCTGGATACATCAGTGACTGAGGACATCTGCATCCACCCCTGGCTGGCGTCCAGCTTACAGAACGGAGATCAAAAACGCACGTGAAAGAAAATATTAGCTGGGAACCAGAATGCTTAACTGCACTCTGGCTGCAGCTACACTTGGGAAAAACAGGCAGGAAACTACTTGTGCTCCTTCTTTTTAAAAATTCATTTAAAACAACTAAGAAAAGGCTTTGGTTACCCTGAGATGCTGGCACGCTCCTCCTGCCTGAGTTGGGGTTTCTGCTGCTTTTGAAGCATCTCTGGCTCTGGTCCAAATTTGAATGATGGGAGAAATGGATACTTGTTAAACGCATGTGCTTGATTCACTTACCTAACATAAAACTTTCCTTTTTTTTCCTGTCAGATTTTTATCCAAAGTACATTGCACCAGTGAATTGGACAAGAGTAATAAATTCTGATCTCCTTAAAATGTCCTCCCATGAATACAGATTGAAATCCTCATTAGACACCTTGATAAAAAAATGAATTTATAAGGATGTACAGAGAGGTTGACAAGCAGCTGTCATTCACCTTTTCCTCTTACCACAAATGTTTGAAGTCAATCAAAATAATCTCAGATCTGGCAAAAGATTTAGAGCAGACAAAAGGAAATCCTGTTTTAAATAACCAAGTTATGGAAAACCCGACTCCTCTTACAAAACGTCCTGGATGCTGAGGACTAAAATAAATGCAGAAGATGACCAAATTAGAAAAAAAGCAAGTCCATTAGGTGGACATGAAACAAAGTGAACAAGACACCCATGGTAGCAGGGGAACCACAAAACATTCACGGGGCAGAAGGCACACAGGCTACCTCTGGTCCTTTCTCTGTAAGCCAGGGTGCACCTCACTAACTGCCATTGCCCTAATTGCCCCAGGATACTTTCAAGACCGAGGCAAGAATCAAGAGTGAATTTTACTCTCTGGGAAAAGAAGACTCAGAGCACAGACCCACCAAACCCAGCCCAGAGCCGCTGCTGGATCCTGCTTGGTTCACTGGAGCCCGAGCACCTGCAGCCTCCTACGACCAGGACCTGGGGCTTGACCAAGCTTTTCTTTCCGGCACTGCCCCCTAAACCAGAATCCTCTTCCTGATGCAAATACCCTTCTGTGACCTTGCTGTGCCTAAATGTATCTCCAGAGATCTTCCATAACCCAGAAGCTCAGTGATTAACTTAATTAGGGCAGTAATTATGTACTTCCTGTTAATGAAAAGCCGTGTGCTACACCACTGGATGCTGATGTACAGAAGTGCTTTCTGGACAGGAGCTCACACTGGGTGAAGCAGATCATGGCCAGCCCAGTAACAACTTCTCCAGGTGACACAGATCCAGCTTTTTCTTTACAAACACACTGGTGAGTGAGACCTGAACAACTCCTCTGCCTGTAAGGGAATCCATGGAAACCTACAAAGTTGTCTTATACTACCACTGAAACAACAGCAATTATAAATGCAGCTTAGTGTCAGCCCTGGGCAGAGGCAATAGAGAACAAGACAGCCTGAGCAGTGCCCTCATTAAGGCTCTCTGGTAAGGAGAGCCCATCCTACATATTGACTTTTCCATGCCTGTTGTGGTGGTGCGTAATTTGACAATTTGCCTTTAATTCCCTTAGGATGTTCCATCTGGGTTCAGATCAATGGCCCACCCAGCTGTTTCAGCTGAACTCTGCTTTTAACTTGCTGACTATAAAACAGTCATATAAATTCCTGGTGTGCTCAGGAGAAAATACTAGTGGTGAGGTGATGTATATTCCCCAGAGAATGTCCTCTGAGCAAGCCAGTCTGTGTCTGGAGGAAGCAATTTTGGGTTGTGCAAGCTTTTCAAAAGGATGTAAGTACAATTCTATGCAGTTTAAATATCAGAAAGCAAACTGAATGACCTTTCCCAATGTTTGGGGGAGCCAAAGAGCACTCCCAGCCCTAAAAACCACGGATGTGGAAGCGGCTGACTGGAGGGGCCCTGGAGGAGGACCAGGCTCCGACTGGGCGCGCTCTCACAGTGCCTTTTCCGAAATTCCCATTTACACCACAGAACTGCTGCACATAACCAACACTTTTCACAGCTGATTTCCTTCTCTATTAATGCTCATTTCAGCTACATGCTTGGCAACTTCGTGTTTATGCTGCTCTAATGTCTTTGAAGAGAGGAAAAAGTAGCTCAACTCTTCACTAGCAAGTTGAAGGGTGATCTCACTTCATTCCGAGCTCCCTGTGTCCCTCTGATATGCTGCAGGGCTCACAGCATTGGATTCTGCACACAGAAAAGGACAAGAACTACAAGGAAGGGGTGGCATTTGTGGGCCAGTGTCAGCGAGGCAATGATCTGTGAGGAGACACTCCCCTACCCCCGTTTCACACCACAGATAACCAAACCTTCAGCCTTCAGGCTTTTGGCACTGTTGCCTTGATCATTTGCTGTTACCATTCTCCTACACAACCAACAGAGGAGCTGCCCTGCATGATCCATCTGCCCAAGCCTTCCTTCAGTACCACATGGTAGTTCTACCAGCCCTCCAGAGATGTTTCCTTTCACTGACTCATATGCACTTGCTTACATTAGACACATGGAGGCCTCAAGCTGCAGTCTCCCTTCAATTAATTAAACTAACATGATACTCTCGTGGGACCACCTCCCTGCCCTTCACAGCAAATACCTGGGGAAGGAAACCCCTGGCATTTGGGAGTTTGCTCCTGCTTCAATTCCTTTCATCAGTGTCCTACAGTGATACAATGCACTGCTACTTTGAGGTGATGGAAACAGGGAAGAAGCCATGGCAGGTCTTTGCAGCTGCTGAGCTGGTGACAGAGGTGCTGATGCTCCTCGGTGAGGCTTTTTGTGTGCAGTCTCCCATAGCTGACAGTGTGCAATGTGTCTGTAACATCTCTGAAACGAGCCCACGTGTGCATGTGGAAATCCATGCAAGTGGACTGAACAAGTCAAAAGAAAAGGAAAAAAAGAGCACAGTTTCCAGTCTATGCTGGTCCATCCTCTAGGGTGGGGCTGAATGTGCTGGTGGATTCAAACCAGGACTATCAGAGAGACTGAATGAGATGGGTATTAACACACTCCTACCAGGCTTGGGAAATGAGGGAGAGCAGGCCAGGGAGAAGAGAGGCACCCTCGGCATGCTGTCCTGAGTCATAAAATCACAGAATGGTTTGGGTTGAAGGGGACCTAAAAGATCATCTACTTACAACCCCCCTGCCATGGATAGGGATGCCACCCACCAGAGCAGGTTGCTCAAGGCCTCATCCAACCTGGCCTTGAACATTTCCAGGGATGGAGCATCCACAGCTTCTCTGGGCAACTGTGCCAGGGCCTCAGCACCCTCCGAGTGAAGAACTTCTGCACGGGAAAGGCTCAGGGAGCCTTCGTGTCACTGACTCCTGGGAAAAATATGCAGGGGACAGGCACTACAAACATACTGAGCTCAGGAACAGCTTCAGTGGGATCCTACACCTCCTCTGACACGGAAGTCAATTGCGCATGAAATACAAAGGCTTAGAAAAAACACGTTTTATTCGTTCTAGTGCTCATGGAACCACTTGGACAATATGTTAAAAATAATAATAGAAAAGCTGGTCATAAAATATCGGCAGAATGGAGCTGCACGTCCCGGAGCTAAAATGAGTTCTGAACAAGAAGCCAAATAGCTGCAACTTATTTATTAGAGATCTATTGAATAAACGACCCTACTGTACCCATGGAAACTATTCTACCAATTCATCCTCAACAAATGAGAAAGCAAAAGCTGTTTCCTTAAAGAACTGCCTTAGAATGAACTAATCTGTAACAATATTAAAGCAGAACATATTCGTGCTGATTTTTTTTTTAAATTACACAGCACTACTTCCTCAAGCCACCCTTGGGAGCTGGGTTACACTATTTCTGACACGTTTCTAATTCAGCAAACTACAGGGGAAAGCACCTGAATACAAGTGGCTGGGAACAAAAGTCACCTGCATTTGCCTGTGAATAGAATACACAGGTGTGAAGCTCCTCTGCACCTGAGCATGGGGCAATTGGTCTCTGATGGGTTCTTGACCACAACACCAACACCACAAATCCCAGTGATCAGGTGTGGACCCTTCCCCGCTAAAGCAGGGAGAACCTAGTACAAGCCTAGCTGGTGTTAAGACTTCCCTGCTGAGTGTGGAAGGGGAAGGAGTATCTGCTGAAATTTCAACTTTGTTCAGCCACAGCAACAATTTGTGGTTCAGCCTGAAGGTGGGAGAGAAAAATGGGAGTTCAGTTCTAACCAGAGAAAGTCATGCCCTTCCCCTCTGCTCCTCTGCCGCCGATACAAGGGCTGTGTGACAGACACTGGGGTGAGACTACTTGGAGAACACACACACACACACTATCAAAGGTGAAGACTACACTCTGGAACTAACTTTACTTGTGTTACTGAAAGCTTTAACTAAATCTAATTAATGTTTTAGCCCTTGGCATTTCTATCACTTGGTCTGATCTAACAGCACTCCTTTTTCTAATCCTCTTAAAATAGGTTGTTTTAAAGGTTTATTCAGGCTGACGCTCGGACCACGATGCTGAAGTACTGTTATTAAAAACAAAGCTATTTGGTGTTCATTAGCAGGATGACAATTAGCTGCAAGACGAGTATAGCTTGAATCACAGGACTCGTGCCTCTGTACTAATTTCATCTGAAGCTCCTGAGGACACCAAGGCACAGGCAGTGCTGATAGAGGAGGGAGAATGGTTCCTTGGGCTCCCTGTGGCACCCAGGCAAGTGCCCTGCCTGCCTGGAGTTTCACTTGCACAACCACAGCCACTGTCATTATTAATTTTGTGGAACTTTCTCCCCAGAATGCTCTTCTTCCTTTTCCCCCTCATCTTCTTCCCTTTCCTAGTGAGGTTCTGATGTATCTGAAGGGCTTCTGCTGTCTAGTTTTAAACCGAGTTAGCCCTATCAGATTTATTTTTGTCTGTCTGCGCCACGTGAGGCTTGAATGGCTTTCTGAAATATCACTGTGGCAGACTTTGGGGATAACAATACTGATTTTGGTCTCCAACCAGCTGTCTTCTCAAACATAATCAACGTATTCTTTTCTCTCTCCACAGCAAGCATAGTTAGTTTATATTTGAACTTTTCCATCTTTGAGAACATGTTTACCACTGCCCCCTTGAAGGACACTGGATCTCATTTACTTGGACTTCCTCTGCTCTGCTCTCACTGTGAAGAAAAGCCCTTTATGCTGATGTGACACTATAAAAATCCATAATCATAAAGTTAAAAATAAATCCCTCGCTAGAATAAGATCAGCCAAATATACTTAATTTCTTTATATTTGGGTCTGCCTTGTATTTTTATGTTTGACTTCAATTAAATTACTTTTCTTCAGCAATTCAGAGGCCTTTCAGTAACCATGTGCCACTGAATATAAAAATTACGTATTTATTGCATAGATAAGAGTGCACACCATCCCAGGGTGTCTCACTTCAAAGGTGTTCTTCCTACACAAACCTGCTTTTTATCGCTCAGAAACTGCCGCTGAGGGCCCATTAAAGATTATGGGTGATCGTGCTGCTCCTGCCTCTAAGTGCTCTCTGCACAGGAGGAGCTTTGGGGGATGTGGGGGCCCTTCAGCTTGCACATTGTGACAGGGGTGCTGTTCTTGTGAGGGGCTGAGCACAGCACTGCCCAGCTCACAGCCTCTCACCTGAAAAAACACAAACTGTTGTGCTGCTGGGACAGGGACTTGGGCCAGGCTGGCTTCAGGGTCCTTCAGCCACCCTGCTATAGACAGTTGTGGAAAACAGAGCCAGAACCACCTGGCCCCAGCGTGAGGAAACATCAACCAGCACCACCTGAATGTCCCCCCCCTGCAGGGCTGAGGGACCAGGGCTCTGTGCACGTTTTCTGACTTTTTCTACAACACCCACTGATCCTGAGGAAGTGTTTGGCAGGTAAGAGGAAGGGATGAAGAACACGTAGTGGAATCCTTCATCCAGAGTATTTATTGCAATCTTGAGTCATCTGCTATGGTGGAGAGTTTGATTCTCCAATAATTTCACACTACATAAAAATCGAATCTGTGATAATTTAGGTAGGCTATCAAGTACTGCTGATCTCGACCATAAACAAAGCAAAACCAGTAATTGCTTTTACTGAAAAATTATGTGTGTTTTAGGGCTTTAACACTGGGCTATCCCAGGGGAAGGAGAAGAAGATTGGAAAGCGGTGGTTTCAACCAACATGAAATTGCACAAAAAGTAGCAAAAATTAGATGACACTGAATTTCCACACATAAAAGCAAATAAAAATGCTGTAATATTGGCTTCTTCAATTTAATCCAGTCAGCTTTGAGATTTCCATTTATTTTGATATGAAAAATATCAATTCGTCACAATACTGAGTTTTGCAATTACTTCATTGTGCTACCATTAGTAAGAAAAAGCTATTGATTTAAACAATGCACACATAAACATGGTTTTCAAACAAAAATTCCTATTTTTCTTAAAGCTTTTGCTATTAATAGAATTCATCAGCACAATAGCAAAACCCCCCAAACACAGAGGGTTAAATCTCACAGCCCTTGCTGGTAGTGCCCACGCGTGAACATCGCATTTGCGGCCGTATTTTGTGTGAGCGAGGAAAAAATAAGGATTTCATGGCAACAAAAGCTGCATGGCAGCTCCTGGCAGCTTGCAGTTGGAGGTGTTGCAAAATTTAATATTAAGGCTCATGGACTTCTGCAACTTCAGGAGTTAACTCTATAGCAGAGGTCAGGAAGGCGTGCAGAGGGCTCCAACTAAACTTACTGGATTCAAAGACCTTAAATCTTTTTAGAATTTAAAATATGGAACTTGTCTCCCTATACTGCCAGAATTTTATTCCCTCCTCTTTGCTGTTTCACAGTCTTACAATCGAGTGCCAGTAATTCCTAAAAGAATTTCAGGGTTATCACATAGGATTTCTACTTCTACATTTAAAATATTCCATAAACTGCAAGAGGCAGGCCTAGAGCTTGGTGATGCAAAAAAAATGCTCCCACTAAAATTACCAGAGTGATAGACTTGGTAATAGATTGACAGACTGAGCATCCTCAAGGCAAGGAGCAGGGAGGCTGTGACTCCTCCGTGCCTCTCCAGGGCTGCAGAGCCACCACTCCGCTCACGGGGAGCTCACCTTGAGCCCCACTGCAGCTCAGACTATGCAGCACCCATTATCCTCGCCTGGTGCATATATAGCTTTTCTTAAATTGACACAGATGCCATTTCCTATTATAAATAATTTGTTCCACAAATAGACATTTTCAGGAACAACATCTGTGCCTGTGCTTAATTTGCAGCATGCTGATTGTCTTACAGGAGTCAATGGGAGAGGTCACACAAGTTAAACGAGTTCTGAGAACTGAACTTTGTGGGATTGGAGGTCTTTGTTTGCATTTTGCTTTTGCTTTGCTTTTGCCTGTCGTGGGTTTTGTGCTTTTTCAGTGTCACCACTCCCGTGGGGTGTGTGGGAGTTATTTAGGGGTGATACTGGAAACACCAGCCTTTGTATTTCAGCTATTGGTTTAACATGGAAGGCAGTTGTAAACATTTTGTAAATCATTCAGACAGACTTGGAAGCAGTTTTTTGAAAGGCAGTTTTAGGAGCATTGACTTTACTGTCCCATGCTGCTGGTCCCAGTCTCCACGTGCTCATCAGGGTTCATCCTGCTGAGCCCCAGGCAGTGCTGAACCCCCACCCAGCAAACATCCACTCCCCTGCTGTTTGAGGGGCTCTGTGTGGTGTGGCTTTGTACATCCAACCTCAGCAACACATGAAAAAGGTTTTTGGTGGCGAGCATGAAAGCTGAGAGGTCCTCAATGTCTCAAGGGTATATTTCTGCTTGGATACAGCAAATAGGAGATACCAAACTGCCCCTGGGAAAATCCGTGTATTTGTAAGATCAAGAGATTTTACAAATAATTCCTTCCTCCTTTTCCAATGTTCTGCACACCCATAATCTATAATTTCATGTCCTGTATACACCTGATAGACTGCAGCCCTGTTGATATGCTGCAACAACAAATAAATGGTTATTATTAATGGGACTATAAATCACAAGCTCAACCCCTGTGGAGCTAATTGTAGTGCTTTACATGCTACCTGCAACACCACTGCCAGTGCAGTGGAACATGGCATTCCCTGTTGTATCCAGCCAAAAAACCATGGGGGTGTGGCTGCTCCAGCCATCCAGCAGTGGCTGCCCCTGCAAGCATAAACGAAGGGAAACTTCACACAGCACCACAGCTGCGTTAGAGAGGATCCGGACAGAAAAATGAGTGTATTCAGGTCTTTATCTCTGGTGAATTTACTACTTGGCTATATGGAAAACTGAATGCTAATTGAGCTGGTGTGTCTGGGCTTTCATTTCTCTTATCTCCATGAAGGATCGGGCAGTAGGTTTTCCCACCCCACCAAGGGATGACATTGCAGCAGAGAGACATCATCCTGCCCATCCACAATTTGCAGCTCCTCTGATATAAACCCAGCAGTTTGGCATGTAGCTGCAGGCTGCCAGAGCCCAGCAATGATCAGCTGAGGTGGTTAATAACTTCTGCTTCATGCTGTGAAACTCTTCCAGGCATTCCTTCAGCACTCCCTTCCTTGTGCTGAGGCTTAGCTCAGGCAGCTCCCTTGGGACCTCCAAAAACAGCAGGGCTGCTATTTTTATGTGTGTTTGACAAATGGGTGAGACAGACTCCAAAGGCCTGTTAACTATCTGGATTTTTTTAAATTAAAAAACCTCCAAAAGACCAGAACCCCCTGCTGCCAGTTCTGGTGATGTGGTTAAATGAAGTCCTTGTTGTGCTTGCAGTGGGCAAATGGAATGGCTGGTGCAAACAGAGGCACCAGCTCAGTGACACTCTTCAGTGATGGAAGGACAGAGGTGTCCTGAGAAAGCACTTTGTTCCAGGTTTGTCTTGTTCCTGCTAAGAGGAAAGTGGATCACATTTCCCCAGGGTATCTCCCCGTTTCTTCTGCCCTGTGACAATCAGAACACAGGTGAAAAGAGAACCATTAAGGTTGGAAAAGATGTCCATGATCATTGAGTCCAAAATGACTGAATGAGATGAAGGAGGCCAGGGGATCCCCACTGATGCAGCAGCTGCAGGAACGTTTAATTCCTGGAAAAACTCACCATTTGCCTTGGGTTTGTGGCAGGAGGCTGCATGTTGGCCCACATCCATTGTTAAAACAGTGCTGCTCAAAGGCTGGTGTTCTCTGCAACACTGCAGGGTACAAAAATGCCCTTTTTCTGTGTGAGCTGGTGCAAAACATCAGTGTGGTGATGCTTGTCCTTCTGCAAGGCCACAGCTGTGAGGTGACCCGTGCTGGCTCATCAGCACCCAACGGCACCGTTTGCAGGGGATGAAATACCAAGATTACTTGGTAGGAGGGTGCTGGGTGTGTGTAGGTGGGGAAAGGCCTGCACTGATAATGAGAAACAAAAACGCTCACTTCCAAACTTTCTCTCACCAAAAATCAGGCCATAATAAGCACTTGTCAGCAGAAGAGGAAAAAGTGTTTCAACACCAGCTTTCAGGCGAGTGAGAAGAGAGCAGAGCAGCAGCAAGAGATGTGTCATCTCATTGTTTCCCACAGGCTCTCTGCCCCACAGTTAGGAATTTTTCCAAATCTCCCTTCCAGGATGAAATTTCCCCCACCAGGGGCTGTTCTCCTGAGCTTTAATGTGTTTTCGTTGCTGAAAGAAAAGAATGTATCTACTACCAAATTTGCTGCTGACTTCTGGCACAGCTCAGCTAGATTCTCTTGGCCTGAAAACATGCTGAATTAATTTGGGCTGAGCAAATATAGACAGTAAAACATACTTATAACACAAGAGCTTATTCTCTATTATTTTACATAACAGAAAACACTGCCACTTGAAGACACCTCCCTTCTCCAGGGAGGTTTTACAAACAGCCCAAAGCATGGGAACTGTCCAGGTCAAACACAAGCTCTTTAATCCCATCAGAAATACATAAACACAGACTTGCCCATCACATAATCCAGCCTCCTCCACCCAGTGGCATGAGGTGAGCAGCTTTTTTCAGGGCCAGATTCATTATCTTTTCTCCAGAGGATACTGGAGAAGCACCAGTCCACCCAGTGTCTCCCAGCACACTGGAGAATGCCCTGCAGAGCTGAGTGGAGATGCTTATTGACACCAGAGCCTATTCCTGCAGCACTGCTCACCTCTCCCAGCCCTCTCCCCACCCACCAGCTCACACAGCTCCTCTTCCTCCTTCCACCCACCCCAGTACAGACACAAGCCTTGCTCATTCCTCTCGGGCAGGAGAACACGGGGCAGCGGATTCCCATGGAGCTGGAAAATGTAGGAGCAGGAGGTTGGCATGAGACCAGACAGGTAGAAAAGAGATGCACTGAAGGCAACAGAGAGAGGCTGAAATGAAAAGACTGAAAATGCAGGATGGACCTGCTTGGGCTGAGAGCAGGAGTAAGAGCAGAGAAATATGAGACAGAAACATATAAACCAAAGGAAGAAGTAGCCAAGACCACGATGAGCCTTTTGTGCTGCAGCAGGCAGCTCTGATGGGCTCACCCCTCTGGAACCACCACACTGAGCACAGGGTTGTATTATCACAGAAAGAAACAGCAAACTGCAATAAAACGATTTAAAGAAAGGGTTAACCAGCATCACTCTGTCTGAGCAGCACATTCCTCTGGCAGTAATCTCTTCTATTTTTAAGAGATTAAAAACTAAGAGCAGCAGCATCTGGCCTCTAATTTGCAGAAATAACAAATCAAATGCCCCAAAATTGGTAATTTGGTAGATTAAATTATCAAAGCCTACTCTTTTGGTGTCCACATCTGATAGTGCTTTGATCTTGTTTATATCTTAGAAATTGTTTCATGGACTAACTTTGTTGATTATCTTCAAACTGGGGCAGGTTTTATTCCATCAGCAACTCAGTTGCCTTCCGAGCAGCAGCCCGCTCTTTAAAGTGCAAATTAAGAGCCAGGGAAGAGAAGAAAGGATGGAGCTGTTTGAAGGAGCTGCTGGATGTCAACAGAGGTCAGTGCTTTGGTTTCATTTCTTAACTACATACGTACAAATGACCCGATGCAATCCAAAACTGAAAGCTATGACCAAGAGAGGAGGAACAGCCAACTGCAGTGTCTCAGCATCCCCAGCAGTGGATGGTGGGTCTGGCCATTCCAGCCCCAGCCACTTGGGACAGTTTTGTGGAAGAGATGATGGAGGCCACAGGAGATTCCCTCCTGGGATGCCTACAGCAGAGGGATCTCCCAGTGAGCTAGAGGAGAAGGCAGCCTACTCTTTTGCTAAAAAACGTAACAGCACATGTAACTGGGGAAACACCAAGCAGAACAGAGCTTATAAAAGTGCATTCAGATACCAAACGAGCTGGCCACAACCCAAATGCAGGGAAAGGCAGATGATTCCACTTCCAACTCTTCTGGGTGCAGAAGAGGCTCAGAGGCAGCTATGAGCTGGTGACTGCTGCAGTTGGCTCTGTGTCCTTGGGAGCTGCCGCTGCCCAGACTCACTGTGGCTCATCCTGCAGGAGATGCTAACCCAGGGCTCTCCTCAGGGCTCTCTCCAGCTGCACAAGGCTGCAGGTGGTCTGCCCTGGAGCCCAGCCCTGCTGCACCACAGTGACCGCGGGGCTGCTGCTGGTGCCCAGCTCTGCAGGGCAGGGCCAGGAGGTGTCAGAGCTCAGCTGCCTCCCAAAAAGAGAAATGGTCTAAATTAATGTGCTCTGTGACGAGCTGCCAGAGTTAGTGTGGCTTTTGAACTAGCCCCAATGCCACAGAGAGATTATATCTTTATTTTAACAAGATTATTATGGTTTCCTAGGCAATCCAACGCATACAAACAATGGAGCTAACAAAACACTGGATAAAGACGTATCACTTCAATTCCCACATACTGCAAAATATTACTTGCCCTGGGGGAACTCACTGGGGAGGATGAGAACACTTTAAGAAACTTAACCCTGAAGAAATGAGCTGGAAACTTCAAATCTGACCAGTGTGAACATGTTAGGAACTGTACAGCTGAATCTCCAGCAATAACGAGTAAGATGCTTTACCCCTGAGGCAAGGTTTTACCTAAATCATGTGAAAACTTTCTATAGACATAACAAGAGAAAATTTACATATGCACACCTCTGTCTTAAGAAGCAAGATTCTGCATCTGAGGGCCTGCTATATGATCTTTAAAGAAGCCCAACAATAATTTTATTGTTAGTCTTTGTGTTACAGTGCTTCCACTCAGCAACAGCTAGAGTCAACCTCAAATTATTAATCAAATAAACATGCACAGAGATCCCAGGGGCATGATGCCAAAAGCCAGCAGGCAGTTCAGTAAAGGACTATGAATTCATCCAGAGCTGAAATTCAAATGAGGGTTACTCTTTCACAAAACCCAAACAGTTTCTCCATCCCAGACTTTTCATGAACTGATTGAGTTAAAAATACATGACTTTTATGCCTCTATGCTTGACACTCCATGTCCTCTACTCAATCAGTGTTCCTCAGCCAGTGTTCCCAGGGAGGATTCACAAACCAACATCACAGCCCATTAAAGCAACCCTTTTTCTGCTCAAAGGGGTTTCCTCCTCTGCAAAACATGGTTTGCATCACTCAACAGGCTGCTTCTGCAGAAATACTCAAGAATACTCTCAGTTTTGTTATTAATCATCCCTCATCTATGGAGAACTTTGGTCCCACCAAAAACTTAAGAAACACATAATCAGCTGAGTCACACCTTGAGACCTTCTCTCCCATCTGATAAAAAATGGCAAACACACAGTTGCAAACAAAACCAAGTAGCTCCTCTTCTGTAGCAGTGAAATCTGCCAGACCCATGAAGAAAATTGTCCAACTCAGTCTGACTTGGGGGATTCAGCTCTGCCTTACCACCTCCACCTGTGCACCTCCTGCTCCTCCTGAAGACCAGTGGCAGCCAGGGCACAGTGTCACCTGACTCATGCTGTCCACCAAAGCTTCACACTGTAGGACAACATAACGAGTCAACAAGGCAGGAAAATGAGCAAATAGCTTCTTGGGGGTTTGATGGGGTCCACTCAATGCACTCATTCTCCTGAGTGCTGCCTTCTGGTACAGGAGCTAACCACAAGCTGCTGATAAAGAGTTTACATTGCTTTGGTACAGCACATTGCTCATCTCTTTAATAGCTCCACTCCTTTTCTTACTAAACCTCAGGAGACATCTTCTGTCTCTCAGGAGACATCCCCTAACTCACCTAATCCATGGGGTGCCACTCAGAACAATGCCTTTGTTTCTTCAGAAGCTGATGGCAGTAATAAATTGCATTTCCACAGATGAAATCAATGCATCACAGAAACGTTGCAATGCTGCTCAGAGCAGAAAAACTTCAAAGAACACCGGTTCATGTAAGCCAAACCCCACAGGGCCCAGGAGCTGTTGGAAAGGAGAAGCACCATTTCCCTGATAAACAGGCTTGCTTCCATGTATCTCCTTCATGTAGAAACTGATATGGCAAAAGTTGGAGATCCTGTGACATATTTTATAACGAGCAGGGATCTCTTGGATCAGGCTTGGAACCAGTCCCCCCTGCTGTACTGATAGCATGGGTTTGAATGTTTAAGGCTGTGCATGAACTGGAACCATTAGAGATACTGTGCTTGCCTCCAAAGCTGTCATAGGAAGGTCTCTCAGAGCATTAATTATGCTTACCCTGCCACACAACTCCCTTAGACTCAGCCTGTCCCATGGACTAATCTGGACTCTAGAAAGTACGGCATCTGATGATGATGTTAGCAACAATGTATGTGTCCCTTCTTCACAGAATCACAGAATATGCTGGGTTGGGACCCACAAGGATCATTGAGTCCAACTCCTGGCCCTGCACAGGACATCCCAAGAGGAACATCATGTGCCCAAAAGTATCGTCCAAATGCTTCTTGAACTCCGTCAGGCTTGGTGCTGTGACCACTGCCCTGTTCCAGTGCCCAAACACCCTCTGGGTGTGGTACTTCCACAGCTGGAGAGACCCTGAGTCCAGAAGTGCCTGTGGGTCACATAGGCTGACCAAGGTTTTTTTCATGTCAGAGACAGCTAAGTTTCATCAGCTGCATCACAAGAAGCACCACAACTTGCATTTTGGTAGTACGTATCTTCCAGAAGGGTTTATGAAAAATAGACTCCATTGCTCCTCTCAGAAATATGTTCCAGCAGTTAATCTTCCTGGGTGCTAAAACACATGCCTTAGTTTACATCAAACTGATTTTAGCACCCAGCCTGCCTGCTAGCAAACTGCGAGTGTAACACAAGCAGGAGCCTCGGAGAGCTCATTGAAACGCACCGGATAGGAGCAGCTCCAGAGGCAAAATGCTTGTCCAGGAGTTTATCAAGAGGCATGGAGTTTCTTCCCTCTCTTTAGGGTACAGTGAAATATTTCAGACATCAGTGGCAGAGGTGAGGGTCACAACTGTAACTCTGAAGCAATCCTGTCTGAAGCACTTGGGCATGCAGGAGGAACTGGGGGAAGGCATGTTTTTGCACAGGTATCCACATCATTCCTCCCACGCATGGACGAGCTCTTTTAAAAACATACCAATCCTACAAAAATATCAGTGATTCTGTGGTTTCTGTCTGTCTTTCACACGAACTTTTGCCACGGGGATCTTCAGGGCCAAGGACTGTCTCCTCATCCCATATTTATACAGCACCCACTGACTCTGAACTGAAGCTTCCAAAGGTGGTGTATCTGTACCTCTGGCAAGGCATCTCTTCAGTCCTGTTGGTCCAGAGTCTCTCAGCAACAGAGTGACTATTTACTCAACTATATTTATTTTATTTCAAATGATATTTATTAATTTTTTTTTTAAAGATCATGTGCTTGTCTTGTTTTTTTTGGGAAATGGTGCCAAGAAATTAAAAAAACACCAAACCCTCATCAAACAGTGCCAAGAAATGCAGAAATGTATTTCTTCACCCTACACCTCTTCAACAGTTCTCTGCCCTCCCAAACAAGCTCCTGCTCTCTCTGAGCCCCAGGAGCACTGGTGCCCATGGTCATTACAGAAGTATTCATGGTGCCTGCCACAGCTGATGACAGCTCTATAATCGTGGTGCAACTGGATATGTTGCCATGCCTAAGTCAGCTGGTTTGTGTTGGAGGTTTCAGCGTGGCATGCCTTCGAACTGATGTAATTCTCCATGTTTTGTCTCAAAAGTGTGGCTTTTTGGCAAGTCCCTCTGGAGCCCAATGAAAGAAACCTATATTTTCCAGGCCCTCCTTGGCCGCAGTGATAGTTGGTGGTAGGCTGACACGTGTAATTCCAAATCTCTGCTCATCCCTGGGCAGCTTGCAGAGCGCTTGCCCACAGAAAGACAGCCGTCAGCTGAAACCGACCCAAATTCCTGCCCGCCTCTAAAAAAAGAGATGCAGACATTCAGAAGCGACAGAGATCTGCCAACCCAAACTGAGTCCCTCCAAGAAATTAACTCCCATTTGTTTATTACTGAGTATTTGCCACCTCTAAGTACCATGAATAGCTGAAACATATTCCAACTGGGGAAGCTGCCAGGGGCTGTTTTCCCAAAAAGGCTGACGCACATATTCCGGTCTCGTTGATGTCACTCCTTCCAATCTGTGCCCTCTTCTATCCAACCAAACCCCTCAAACATTATCAGTCTTTTCTGTCTGCAGCTGCTGATGGCACACCGGGCTCACCCTGCCTGGCTCTGGGCCACCCTCCTGGACTGGGTGTTCATCAGTGCTGTTCTGTCAGCAGGCGTGGAGAGAAGTGAACACTCCTTCCCTTCTCCCCAGCAAAAAGGTACAGGACCCACTGCATTAACTTGGATTTTAGCTGGCTGTGCCCAGCACTGTGCTCTCTGGGAGCAGCAGAGGCAAGCTCCTAAGTTCTACTCCAAAGGATGAAGAAGTGGTGCTGCTTCCAGAAGGTTCCAGAGCCTGGGAGATGGAGAGTACCATGGCAGTACATGACTATAAGGGTATGACACAGCTGTGATTTTCTATTTAGGGGGAAAATGGGCTCCTATACAACATCTGTACACTCCAGAAACAGTGGCTAACTTGAATAGAAAATAGAAAATGGAAAATAAAGGGCCATTGCCTTTTGAAACCTCAAAAATGACACTAAATCAAAATAAGAACATCCTTGTCTCCTCTCACTGCGGGCAGGTCTGAACAAAATAGTAGGATTCTCTGCAACTAATTCCAAGTGTATCCAAAACAACGAATCAACCATTTTCATCTGTTACCTGTGTGTGTTTCTGTCAAGGGAAATGTACATTTAGAGCTGATGAAAATAACTTCTGATGACTGGGCAACAGTGCTGGAAATTATTCATTCCTTTACCCTACTCTTTAAAGGTACCTTTCTTTATTCCATTTTAACATTCAGCTACAAAACATTGGATAAGTTATGGAAATTGCCAGCTTATTGATATGGCATTAGTAGCAATCAGCTCATACATCACACAGACTTTGCTCTTTCTTACTAGGTCTCTACTACAGAAAGACAGTTTCAGAAGGAAAGTACTGGACTAACCTGCACTAAAAAAAGCTTTTTGAGGGTTGACTTTAGGATCCAGCAAACAAAAGCAGAGATGGCAGCAGCTAAAGGCAGACAGCAAACTTCCTGTGTATCTTTTCCCCTTCAGGCAGATCACTGAATATACAATATACAACCCTATACTGGAGACACTCCAAAATCCTGGCTACCAACACCACAAAGGCTTCCCAAGCACTCCCCTTTCATACCGACTCCCACTGCCTTTCACAACCTGGCAAATACACAAAGTTAAAAAAGAGCAACTGAAAGTGACCTTTAAAATAGCAAAATGTTAATTTCAGCTATTGTTTTATGTCTCTTCAGTAATTTATCCCCGACCTGACACAGGTTCCTCGGGCTCTGCAGCCTGCCTGGCTGTGACTGTGCATGTGTAATGCACGCTCAGCTCCCGCGGCGCCCGCAGCACGTCCCGCTGCCGCCGCCGCTCCTCCTTGACCTGCTTCCCAAGAACACTACTTGATGCTTTTGACAGGCCCACCTCACCTGTCTATGCTCAGCAGAAACTGGAGAGCCAGGGATAAAAGGTGCTTGGTGAAGGGGGAAGAAACAGAATGACTGAGAACATACCCAGACATCCCCTACATACAAAGCTGCAAGTGTAGTCGGCCAAGGTGAGTCCTTTGGCAGGAGGGCTGCACTGAAATTACAGTCCTGGTGCTGGCCTTGCTGGTAATGTTCAGTGAGGTTTGTGCACACACAGAAAGATCTGGCCATGTCAATAACTGAGTCACATCTCCCCGTGTGGTATATGCTTTTCATGTTGTTTCTTCTTTTCCAAACTTGATAAATATCATGCTGGTTGGTTTACTATATACATGCACCTAGATACAAAGAGATAAGTAACCAAAGTATTTGGGCTTTAAGAGCCAGGAATTGGGGCTGGTTGCACACATAATGCGTATGTTACATACAAAGCCATGACTAAAGCGTTGTGGTAACCTTCAGCGGAGCCTCCAGGTGATGATGCATAATTAAGGGACTTGCTAAGCCTAAAGCTACTGAGAAAAAGCAATTAGAGTAAAACCAAACCAAAACAAACCCCTATTATACTTAAATCTAGTTCTAGACACCTGTTGTGGGGGATTTATAAAATAACCCTTAAAGCAAGTGATTCATGAGCCACAGGCACGTGACAGGTCAGAAACAGAACCCAGCAAGCTGGTGTGGAGCCTGGCAGTGTGCTGGGAGCCTCACACAAAGCACCCGTCCCACTACCCTGACACACCCTCTGTGCGCCTTAAAAATGGTATGACTCAAAAATCAAACCACAAAAACATGTTTCATAAGAAATAATGTGTGATGGCAAGTTGCCTACAGCAACATTTAGTATTTTTTCTTCTGTCAGCAGGAAATCTGGAATTTTTTCCCTTGCAAGATGAACACTGTCCACACTGAACACCAAGGGCACACAGGGCTGCACAGTAGGGAATAACACTTCTTGGTTGCTTTCATTAAAATGACTTATTTTTCACAGTATTTAATAAAATTCAGCTTGTGCATCAGACTTCTCTTCGGAACTCATTCCCTGTACCCAGTTGAGAAAACTAATTCTATCTAAGCACTTAAAAGAGCTTCCTGGGAGTCTGACAGATGAGCAGTGAGGTCTGAACCTCAGGAACACTTCTGTGCATGCGAATCTTCCTATGCCAACTCAGATCTTTCAATTTTTCAGAAATGTTCTGGGATTTGAGCTTTTACTTAAACCAACATTTTCCACTCCGAACCATTCAAAACAGTTTTTTATAATTAAACCCAAGTGATGCCACAGTAGGAACCACTTGGATGATGAGCTGCTATACAAGTCAGTCTGTCGAGATGAATCAGTTTGTTATAGATCAACTCTGCATTCATGGCAGAACCCATTTAAGTTAACAGCAGATTACAGATACTTCCCTCAACACGACATGAGCTCTCCAGATAAGGTGATTTTTTACAGCAAAATCTGATTTTAATTGTGGCACAGGAAAAAATGGTGAAGAAAAATGTTTAACCTGCCCTGAGAAATGAAGGAACAAACCCCACGTGTGAAGCACATGTGTACTCTGCTGAACACAGTCCAACTGCATTTGCACTGTGGACACTGCCTTACATACAGACAGCAGGAGGAAATATTCACCAAATCACAGTGAATGTCCCTTATGCCTGTCAAGAAAAGAGAGAAATGCAACAGATACAGAAGAAAGTGTAACGTGTGGATTGAAATGAGTGAGCTACTCAGCACTTTCTGTGGGAAGGCAGACCACGTCCGCAGCTCGGGGTCTAACTGAAAGCCCTTTAAAAGAAGTGCTCCTACTGACTTCAGTGGGATTTTGGATCACATCCAGCAGAACCCAAATGCTGTCCATTATCATATGAAGAGCATGAATATACACCTTCATTAATACTCAAAATGGCACCTTTTACACACTTCATAAACAGACAAATATAGGAGAGTACAAAAAGAGGAGATATGCAAGGGGAACTGATGAAGGAAAAAATCAAGGTTAAAAAAAGGCAAACAACCAAATCATTAATGCTCTTGAGACTGGTGATGCAATATGGTGATGGAGAGCACACCTCAGAGGCAGATGGAAGCCTGAGCTGTGGCTTTAGGTTCACACACCCTCAGACACTTAAATTCCACCACTGGCTTCCTGGTTTGCATAAAAACCTCATTCAAAAGTTTGGGTTCAGAGAAACAGGCAGAAAAATCACGGCTTGTTGCCCATTTATCCAAGCACATCCAGTTTGCTTTCCTTATGTTGTTTATATTTGTATTCCTACTCACTCTTTTGAGATCTCTGTTTCTGCTTCCCGATGAAGTGTGGCAAGGCAAACTGACACAACAACCATACGGGTGTCAGCCCGTTCCTAACTCTCAGAACTTGCCTGTGCTTAGCTTGATTAGGAACTGGGGATGAGTTCTTATATTGTTTAAATTGTTTTTCCTTCTTTTTACTGGAAGTTTTCTCTGACACTGTAAACAATGTTTTAGGCAGGCAGGTAATTAAACGTTCATTAAAACAACTAATTAGTGCAGTACCAAAAGTAAGAGATTTTTATCCAGTGCCTTAAGGGCTGGGGTCTTCAGAGAGAAAAGGGTTGATTTGAACCAGAGAACTGACAGAGACGCAGGGCCTCTAACAGAGCCTCAAATGAAGCCTAAGCTGCAACTGACGTACCAGAATTATAACATCTTCTGCGGTCACCAGCAGATGTTACTGAACAACTTCAAAGCTAAACACTAAGTACAGAAGAAAATAAATATTCTTCTGTACTAAGAAAGGGATTAGCACACCCCAGCAAAGCCTGCAAAATAAATATCTAACTTCTAATTGTGGCTCTCAGCATTCTAATTACCCATTCACCCCCCCTACACAGATGTCCCCTGCGCTGGGAGCGCCGGCCGGGTCTGTGCTCAGGGAGCTGCTGCAGGTGAAGCTGTACAATCTGCTGACAAGTGCCCTGACTGCAGTCACAGCACGAGAGCAGCGCTGCCGAGATGCTGCTGACAGAGCCCCTTCGGCTCACGTCACAGGCAGGCAGAAAGGGCAGGCTCACAAGCTCTCGATACTCCCAAATTGAAAAAGAATGCAGAGCTCTGCCCTCCGTTTAGAAGATGAGACTTACTTTGTCAAACAGTTTTCAACATCATTTGCAAATAGATGCTTTTATAAAACTGCAGGGACTGCATTTATGATCTGATATAAAAATCAACAGATGCCTGTTAAGTTATTACAATGAAGAACTTGTTCAATGGGATTACATTCATTATTGTAAGTGATTTACATCCTATAAATCACTTCTTTGGGGATTTACTTTAATTTTCCTTTGGCTGGCAGTGCTACTCATTCTGTTCCTGCTATTTTGGAGATGAAAGTTTGGAACATCTCACATATGTAGAATGAATAAATATTACGAGACATGCTGAGAAAAGCTGTCCTGTTTGTCAAGTGCCTTTGGCTAAAGGAAATTCTGAGCTTCTTGTACCATCTGTCCCCGTACCCACATACACTCACCACACCGAACCCTCTTCATGCAATTCCAGCCTCAGAGCCAGGTCTCCTGGCTGGCTGCAGCTCGGCAGATCTCTCTGGATCTTGGCTGATTCCAGGCAAGTGAGAATCTTGCCTTACCCTAGGAATGATTTCTATAACTTTATTCAGATGGTGCAACACTGGAAGATGAATCACAATGACCTACAAAGAATCTACTACTACGTCAATGGAGGAGACAAGACACACTAAAAATGTGGCAGCCTGAGACAGAGTGAAGACCGGTTTCATGTGTCCTGAACCTCTTGCCTGCAGTGCCAGACAGGGGAAATCCAGGCTAGGCTGGGCTTAAAGTCACAGGAAAGCACTGCAGGAAGAAACCACAGACATGTTTGATTTGTAATCAAGCTAAATCAAAGGGGAAAGGTACCTGTAAAGTCTGGATAAGCAAAATTTGATGCAGTGCAGAACATGACATCAAAATCAACGGGAAAATAATGCCAGGGAAAGAGACCTGGAAATGGAGAGTAATTCCATCACAGTCCTAAAGGCTTCAGGTGCCTCTCTGTAATTAAAACATGTCTCCAGCTGAAGCCATCTTCAGTCTACAGAATGTAATGGGGAGACACAAATGAATAAAAACTATTTCATGTGTGAAAGGTTGCAAGACTGGTCCTAATGCCTGAGCTCTTCCCCCAGCAGCTCCCAGGTAACACTGCTGCTCTGTAGCTCTGTGTGCTCCAGCCTCCTGATCAGGAATGCAAGAGGAAAGCTGGTTCACTTTGAAGACTGGCTGATCACTGCAAGCTTTGTCTTGCCCTCATCCCTTTCTTTGTGTCTTGGATTTCAGTACAAACTTCACGTACCCAGATGCAAAGGCAGAATTTTGAGTGGAATCCCTTCTGCCTCTGAGAGCCTCTGAGGAATGGAGGTCCTGTTCCCAGAAGGTGCTGAGAATGATAACAGAGTGTTAGCCAGCTTGGATACATAGAGCATGATACAACTGTATCAGAGTTCTCTGGTACAAAGGTTATTATCAGCCTTTGAAATGCAAGCCTTTAACAGGGAAGATTAGATGTGTAAAAACTGATAGCAAACTCTGAGGAAGTTTCACCTTGAAACTGGCCCTTTGGGAGCCATAAGGATGGAACAGGATCCAGTTGAAGGGGAACTGCACTATCTTGGCAAACTGACCGTGACCACATGGCTTTGGATGAGCAAGGGAGGCCTGCTGGACTCTGTGTGCCGTGCTGGGTCCCTGATGGAAAGCTAAAACAACAGAAAATGTTCTAGACAAAATACCCATTTACTGCCCAGACAGACTGAATCCTATTGACTTCCCCACATCAGAAAACATACTATGCAAAACACGACCAGCATCTGGGGAGGTTCTCTAGAACTTTGGTTTCCTTTTTTTTTTAAAAAACTTATTTCTTTTTCTGAAAGCACCTGGAATACACAATATTCCCAGGGGAGCCAGCAAAAATACCGTGCCTCCAAAAATATCAGCCTGCCAGCTGGGGTTGGGCAAACAGGCATGCTGTCTGAGGGGCTGCATGCCAGGTGTCAGCTGCTGAGGGACCAGCCTGGCCATCCAGCAGGGCCTCTGAGTGTCCAGTGGCAGCATGGGCAGCCCAGCCCAACCTCGCGTGTCTGCAGCCCAACAGCTGCGCTGGGGTGCCTCCTGCATAATCACTCCCATCCCTCTCCTTGTCCCAGAGGGGCTTGGCAACTGCTCCCTTGCCTCCATCTGGAGAAGCAGCTGGACATGACATGCCAAAGGAAAAAATTCCAATGGAGCAAAAATAAAAATCTCTCAACATGACAATTTTTATGCTAGGAAATGTTACCGACCCAAGTCCCGTAGGATGTCACTAACTAGTAATTTAATCATTCAAATCCCTTTCCAAAGGTGCAGTATTTCCCCCTGAAGAAAGAAAGGGCTGGTGACTGGCAGCCCTGTAGGGAAAGGAATGTCTGTGTGGTTTTTCCTCCCTTCCCCTCCCAATTCAAACAACGTTCCTTTGCTCCATGGGCACTTATTTGGCCCCTCAGACCACCTTTCCTACCAGCTGTTCTCTCCATTTTAACCACACGCATCCCATGTGTGGTGGGGGCAGTGGGGACCCATGTGGCTGTGCCTGTCCAGGGCAAAGCGCCTGGACCTCGGCCTGGCTTTGCTCCCACCACCCCTTTGCAGCCCCAGGGAATGGTGCAGGGGACCCCAGCCCCAGGGGACCCACAAAAACCAAATCTGTGAGTCCAGGCAGTGCACCCCAACCTGCTTCTCCTGAGCCAGAGGGAAAGCCTGCCCCATCCACGCTGTGCTGCCTACGGCAAACTGCAGCAACTTGTCCTGAGTGGTAACATCTGAAAACACCCCACACAATGGAAAGGAACCATCAGTCAGCAAAAATAACCAGGTCTTTAGCCACAAGGTTGACAAGACCCCTTCTTGTTTCAGGAGACTGCACTGCCCTCTGCTTAAAAACCTGGAGTCACCCCACTGAAGTCAGGGCTCCTCTGGGGAGGTTATTCAGGCTTTTAAATGCATGGCTTCACTCTCTAAGAAAATGAACAAACACACCAGCCCTGTATTTCTCCTGGAAACATGCACTGTTATCTTTAGTAAAAAGATATTATTTGTATTTTCAGAAAGAAGCTCCAGGGAACAGTGCTTCAAACCAAAAACTATGTTATTTCTCAAACAGCCAAGAATAGTTAGCCTTCATTGGGGCTGGTCTTAAATCTGGGATTTTCCCCCAAATGACCCAGTATCTTTAGAAAGGGATGGACAGAAGTGCCAAGAAAAGCCCTCTTAGGCATGGAAGTGAAGCAGGAACACTTGGCCACATATTCAGAGCCCAGCAAGTGTGCAGGCTCTCACACTGCCCCCATGGGAGCTGCCCATGTGCCCCCTGTACGCTGCTGCCCGGTACCCTGTGGAGAGCCAGCTCCCTCTGCCACAGCCCTGCCCTGGGGAGCTGTGAGAGACCCCTGTGCCACTGACACAGCTCAGGGGTACGGCTGGCTCCCAGTGCAGCACGGGCTTTAGTCACTGCAGAGATGGAAAGTGTGTGGCCAGGGCAAACCAACCAACCAACCACACTGCTCTGTGCAAGGAAGAGCTTTCCTCTGCTCCTCTTTCCAACTCCACAGGATACTCGAGGAAGAGAACTGGTTTTAAGCTGGAGGTTATTGTAGAAATGTGATGTTTAAAAATCAAGCATTTTAAAAACACAACTTTAGGTAGAAGCTGAATTGTTAAACCCTTGTACCCCTCTGCAGAGGGAGAATAACTAAGTAAAACTCCTGTAAGCTCTTCCCACGGTGGACTGGCCCTCCCAGATGCAGGCTGCATGCTGGGCAGCATTTCCCTGTCTCTCTGACACATCTGTGCTCTTATTCCCCCAGAACCAGCTTTCAATGACAACAAGGTTAGCGAAGCACTCGGACTCGGCAGAACTCTCTCAGTATTTTACCTGTGTAGATGCTGCTCAATGAGCAGATTCAGTGCTACCTGTACACAGCACCTGGGACTACACTTCTCATCTCTGATGCTCAGCCTTCTGTCTTCATACAACGTGCCTGGTTTTAGCCAGACCCTTCTCTTCCCCAAGTCTGCCACTTCCTCCCTCAACAATCAAGTGCAGAGGAATCACATACAGTCATCAGGTGGTGTCACCTCAACCATGCAACCAAACAGGGTGCATTGTGAATGGGGAACCCACTTGGTGACCGTGCCTGGGCTACTGCAGGAATACCCTTCTCCTTTCCGATCTGAAAATTGCCTCTGCAGTATAATTCTCCTTCCATCAAAGTGAGACCCAACACAGTGCAAGCTCTTGGAAATTGCTGTTCTCTGGACATGCTGCTTTTATTGGTGCAAACATCCCTGCTCCATCTGCTCAGCTTCAGGCACATTATTAATGCTGTAGCAACCTGAAAAGGCCCTGCTCACTGCACAAACAGCAATGTGACTTCAATGATGAGGTTTTGGAAAGGAGCTGGTGCCAGTAGGAGAAATGTGGAGTTTGCCATCGGCTACGCTGTGAGCTGATGAGTAGCCCTGGGGGTGAGGAGATGCCAAGGACTCACCAAAAGCTGAGAGGAAATGGGAGGCTTCCCAGAGGATAAGAGGCTTGGCAAAAGCAGTTGCTAGTACGGGGGGTGGTTTGCAAACTTAAGTCCTGAAAGTGCAAATGACAGTAGGGCTACAAACAGAAAAGGGTACAGGGACACATGTCTTGATGAACTTGGGATCCTGGAACTACAGTTAAGGGCCGAAGCATGTTTCCCAAACCAGCAGCTTATAATCCAATTGTTCATAACATGGCCATAAAAATTTATGAGAAGAGAGAGAGTGAGGACCTCAGCTAGTAGAGATAAGCATGCACAAGCCTGTTTTGGGCTTACCAAACTGCCTGGCAGCTGCCATGGCTGGCAAGCCCCAGCTTGCTGAAGACCATGCCAACATCAGTGGCCATGATGGGAATGGCCCCAGTTTTCCCTGGAGCCTCTGAGAGACCAGCCACTGAGGATGGGCCCATGGGAGTGTGCACAGAGAGACACTGACCCTCTCTCCCTGCTGAGAAAATGGTATCTCTGTGAAAGCAGACCTCAGAGGGCTTCTTCCATGCCATTTCCCCAGCTTCTGTGCTTTCCCAGCAGCACGAGGAACACGACTGCCTGCTCTGGGCAGTGGCACGAAGGCAGAAGGCACAGGCACAGCTTTTGCCAAGGGCAGCACAGGTTAATTCCCCTCTCTGAACATCCAGGCAACAGCACAGGCTCTTCAGAGGCCATGGCAGAGACCAAACAGAGAGTATGCCTGAGGTGCTTCTGGTTGACCAGGCCTTCCTGCCTTGCTTTATTTCTGCTTCATCATTCAGCCCTCTCTGCTTTTGGGAAGTTGGAGCAAAATCAAAGCAGCTGGTATTCAGCTGGACAAGACCAAAAATATGCCTTCTCCCCATATGTGTGGAGCAGGAATTTTTGTAGCTGTATGGAACTGCTTAGATCAGAGGGCCAATCTTCAGCTTAGCTTTGCTGATGTCCAGTACCTTTGCCAACCTAAGCCAGCTAAAGAGTTGGTAGAAAACGTCAGACTGTTGAAAAACAGCAAATGTTCAATAACATCATATGAAATCAGACACAAAACCACAAAAACCAAATAAACAAATCTAATAAAACTATTATCTGTTGGTTGGCTTTCCCTTTCATGTGCATGTAAAGGAAACCAAATTCCTCCAGATGACTCTTGCACGGGTTTTGAAGGGGCTGCAATCAAGGACAATTGATTAAAAAGACTGAGTGCTGAATGTGCCCAAACACTTCCACAATCTAGCAAGATGTGGTTTGGATAGAGAACTAATCTCCCTTACTACACCAGCCTGATGATAAGATCAAAGCCTTCCTTTCTGTCGAAGTTCAAGCCTCTATATGGCCATGCTATTAAAAACCCCATCAAATTCCAGTACCAGAACAGGCACATCTGAACCAAATTACAGTCTCTTATAAATATAGAGATAAGCACAAGAATAAAGCATTAAGACAACAGTCAATTTAAAAATTTTACGTATTTTTTCTACTCTCAGTTTTATAGTTAAATACTCATGCCTGACCTTTTTTTATTTATTACTTTTCCTCCTGGATTCCAGATTGTGACACTGCACGTAAGCCCATAACAACGGGGAATATGCATTTTCAGAAGCAGCAGATAAGGAAAGAGCTCAAAGTCCAAGTGACTGGACAGAATATAAACTCAGGAATACAAAACCCTAGCCTGGTTGCTGTATCCAAGAGTTTGAACACTGATAGAAGGGGATTACTGACAGCTGCCTCAGCCAGACATCACCGCAGAGACATCAGGTAAAGCGGAATTATATCATGGGTTTGGGTTGAAAGGATGGGGGGGGGGAAAGGGTGACAAGCACTTAGAAAGCTTAGGAGAGGGGAAGAGATAAAGATGAGTAGGCCAGAAAGAAAACAAACTGGAGGGCAAGGAAAGCAGAAGTGCTGACAGCACTAATATAGAAGCAGATGACAGGGAAGACAAGGAAGACAGTTTGCAGTGAAAAGTAGGATTTATGTATCACAATTCTGGCACCATTCCTGAACATTTCTGAGGGCAAAACCTACAAAAAGAACTAAATTTAATGTAATGTATATTCAAAAAACCTTGTGCCCCTCTAGCTGCCTCAGCTGCTGACTCCAAGGTTTCCTCTTCCCCAACTCAGCTCTCCTGCTCGTTTAGTTTGTGTGACCCCAGCTGGGCTCTCATCACACATTAACAGGCCTGCTCATTACCACACGAGGTGATGAACACACCGAACGCCTTCAGCCAGTGCAGGAGCTCTCATCTACTTGGAGAGAACAGTTCATTTTTCATGGGAGTCATTTAGAGCTAAATGCCAACCTTTCTGTTCCCACAGCTCCTCTGACACCAAAATGCATGGCAAATCTCTTCAGAGCTTTCAGAAGGGTTTGTGCAATAAATCTTAACAGCCTGCTAAAACACAGCCAGTTGCTGAGGTCCCAGTGGATTCATGTGAAATTTGGCCCCCCCCCTTATAGCCTCCACTAAACGAAAAAAATAACACTCTCCCCCCAAGCCATGGAGAGTACAGAGAGAGAAACCCTGTACAACAGCAGCCTGCACATCAGAGCAGCAGTATTACGGTCTTCTGGGCTGTTCCGATAGAACAGTGCTTCTTTGTTAAGGCAAATGTCAGCAGCAGACACTCAACACTTCCTCCAGACCTGAGCTTTTCACTGTACAACAGTCTCCAGCGATCAGCCTTGCCCAATTTATGTCATTGGAACATGAGCTCCAGAGTGTTTCAAATGCTGGAAGCAGCTGCCAGCCAAGCTTCAAGCATTAAACAAATGTTAGTTAAAAAAAAGAAAGAAATAATCATTTTGTTATCTGCAGGTACCATTGAATCATCACTTCTGAAACCCTTCCCAGAAGCTCTGAGGATCCAATGTGCAAAACGGTCTGCAGGGAAGAGCTTTGCAAGCTGGGGCACTGTCACTCATTCAGCAGCTTTGGCTTTCACCATTCCAACTATTTTCCTGCAAATATTGAATCAGTTGCTATGGGATTTCACTGGACAATATGATATCACTCTGTTATTTCACCAGTGACTATATATCATCCCTCGGAAACGGAACAACGTTGTTAAACCCAAACTTAATTTCTTGTCAACACTGGTGTGGTGGGAAAGGCTCAAGAATCCATCTGGTGAGCCAGTTCCCTATAGCTGCTGAGGATGCTGGAGGTGCTTTCCCCAACAAGAAATGCAATACTCCCCATTGCAGTGGGAAATCCTGGAGCAGGTAGGACAGAGATGAGGATAAACCATGTCTGGAACAGCAAATACAATTTCTCCAATCTCTAAGCAAATATATAGAAGTTGATTGCAAAAGGTATGTTGTAATAACACATTCCTTCCCAAGAACAAAAACGTATTAATAAGAAAAGGTAAACAAGGGAGTTTATTCCCTTAGAAAATCTGGTTTAAGTGAATAATTTGTGATATGGGACGGTTATGCATGATACAGGCAAGGAAACAGTAGTCAATTATTTAATTAATGATTCTTCTTAAGTACCAACCTTTTATGCAAAAGACCCTAATGATTTTCACAGGCTCTTTTCATTTTATGAGCTTCATCACAAACTATTCGCAAGTAACAACTGTTGCTCTGTATCATAAGCTCCAAGGAATGCCAGTCTCTGCAGCACCAGGAGTGAGTTTCAGTTTCCTGAGCTGGATGAGAAGGTCTGAGAATGTTTTGGGGCTTTCCCACAGCTCAGTGAAAGGTGGAGAAGCAGCACCACTAGGTAATTACACTTCTGCCAGGGCAAGCCACACTGGCACAGGCACCTTTCCAAGGGAAAGGGGATGAGAGGTAAAAGCCACTGCTTGGATTTAGACTCTGTATTTCAGGATTCTGTGTGATACCACGGCCTGAGCTGCCAGAGCGTGGCAAACACTGGTCTCGTGCTGCTGGGAAGCAGTGTCCCAACCCTTGCAAACATGCACCACTGCCCTTGGCACAGAGCACCAGGGGTGGTCCTGCCTACACATGGTACTGTTGGGTTCTTTCTCAGCCCCTGAACTGCCTGATGCCAGGGCTCCTCAGCAGGGCTTGTCAAGCAGAGTATCTCTTGATGCACAGGGAAATGCTAACGCTACTGCAAATGCTCAAACGGGCACATTTAAAATTCTCTTCTGCATCAACCTGTTGCAAATCCCTCTTTCTCAGCCGTGCAAAGGACTCACAGAGAGAAAACAGCTGAAGTGTCATGATTTCAAACTCAGCCACTCTGGGAGTCACCTGGTGGTAATTCATGGTGGGCTGAGGCACAAGGGGATTTACAGTGCCAAAGTACGTGAAAATTTGCAAAAGGGTTTCTGGTTCAAACTGGAGCTTCCCCCAGTTCTCCCAGCAGAGCTGGATTCCTCTGGCAAACACTCCCACTCCCACCCAGGGGCTGGGCTGCCCTAGCCATGGCCCTCTTCCTTCCTCCTCCTCCTCCTTGGCAGGGCTAGGCTGCCTTGCACGACAGGCAGCCCACACACCTACAGGTAGGACTGGCCTTTTTACAGCATCAGCTTGGACAAGAGTATTTATAGCAAGTCACAGATGAAAGGTACATAATTAGTGCTAAATAACTTCCTAACAGGACCAGCACATTTGTTCTTAATTAGCCTCTATTCAAATTCAATGAATTTACGTTACTGCTGTTATTAAAAATCTTTGCAGAGGACAATCAATACAAAGTTACGACAGCAAAATGCTAACAGGCGGCATGTTATACATGGATGCATCTGAAAATCTCCATGCAGTGTGAAAATGACCTTCAAACCATAGGAAAACAATATCTGCATTTCTAACATTCGTTCTTCCTATCCAAATGGATTTTGCTGTAGTTTTGGACACAGTACCCCTCCCTCTGAATCATTTAATGTGAAGATAATTAGGATTACTGATCTGCTCAAGTAACTGAATTTTTCTGACATCATCCTCCGAGGGGAAAAAAAACCCAAACAAACCACCACTGCCAAAAAACACCACCCAACCAAAAAAGTGCCCCATGTTCAGAGGGTGTGGGCTCACACTGTGTGACACAGGCAGCAAGGGCAGAAGTGCAGCTGTTTGACTTTTGCAAAATGCAAGGTGTGACCCTATTATGATTAAAGCCTTTTTGCCTGGCTCTGTGCTGGAGCAAAGCAGGGAGTTTTGCTGGGTGTGGATGAAAAAAAGCGATCAGAAAGTTCTTGCTACTGAGTCATGACACAATGGATAAAAATAATTTAGCTATTTCACATGCCTGGGAAGAAAATAATTTCAGCCTGTGGAGACAAATAGGGATTATCTAAATCAAACACAGAGAAAAATCTGACTCCGTCTGGTATTTCTTGTGTTTAAGTACACAGTACTGTGATGGGTCGCTCCTTCAAAATCTCCTAAACTTGAACCAGCTTCTGTGGGTCTGGATTTCAGCACCTCATCAACAAAATGTTTGTAACAGTAACAGTAATCTCTTTCCCCTTCCAAAAGCTTGACCAGTGCTTACTTGAACAGTTCTCTACAAAAATGGGAATTCTTTCTACTGAGCTGAAGGCTGGCCAGCATTTCAAATCCCTTCCTCGCAGGGCCCAAACCTGACTGGAGGATGCACAGCCAGAGCCTGCTCTGCCCCACGATCACAGACAGCCCCGTGTCCTGTCCCGGGGCAGCAGCACCACCCAGCCTGCAGCGAAGGGAAACAGAACACCTGCTCTGGGCTGCACTTCACGAAGGGGACAAGGAAAGAACAGGCTACAGTGTCTGCTCTGCAGATTAGCAGCATTGAATCCTGCTGTACAAAACACCATCTATTTTAGAGCCCAAATTAGCATACCTTCAAGGGTATTAAACAGCCACTAATAACTTCTCGAGAAAGCAAGTAAATGAAACACGTATCATCCTTTCTGACACGTCAAGGGCAGTACGGCAGAATATTGGTGGGCAATGAGGAGTAACATACATAAACTGACTGACTTTAAAAAAAATCAATAAAAACTTAATCATAGAAGAATATAACCAACATATATCTAATCCACTGAGACGTTCGCAGGGGAATTTCAGTTTCAGCAATAAACCAAATTCATTTCAGGTTAAACTAATATGGACATCCTGAATTTATTAGTGAAAAATGAAAGTAGCGTGAACTTTAAGTTTTCAAAAGCAAAAAGACATTTAATAAAATATCTTTCTTTTTGCCATGGGACTAAGGGGAAAAAATCCAATAACGTATTAGCCATGCAATTCTGGTAAGTTATGGATTCTTATTTACAACACGTTTTAGCTTGATTTTATCTTAATATACTGTAATGATTTGCTGTCATAATTGAAATTTGTTGTATTGTTAATCATTACAATAACAAAGAAAAATTACTTCATTTATAACTAAGAGAACACAACTAAGTATTGCCATTAAAGACAATCTGTGGGCATGTTGCCTAGGGCTGGTGTGACCATTACCTTCTATTAAATAACAAGTATGGATTACTTTAATTGGCAAATTGCTTTGAAATAGGAAAGGATGATAAGCATCTTCTATGGAAACTTGTACAGCTGGGAGAAGCATTTTGCCAAAAGTGTCATTTTCCAAGGAGGGACTGAACCTGAGATATTTCAGTCTGGACAGCCTGTGAGAGGGACCCACAGTTCAGTTCCCAATGCACATTCCTGAGGATGCTCCCAGCTCCTGAGACACAGCAGTGGAGCCTTGCAGCCCCGGCAGGCAGCCCAGCCAGCAAGGATGGAAACAACCCACAGCTCCTAGCACTGCTTCCAAATAACAACACTGGTTTTGGCCCAAATGTTTAATTTGCAATTAAATCTGTAATGTTTAATTTGCAGCTGAAAAGATAAATATGTTTACAGAAAACTGATGCAGGCTTTTCCCTGTGTTCACTGTAATATTCCATAAATTCATGCCTGCTGTCAAGTGACCACCAAAAAGCAGTGTTTACAGGCTTCAAGGTGCATTCTGCCCAAGTGGGCAGCTGAAAGGAACAAACACTTGTGACAAAGCAGGCCTGTGCTGAACCTGCGGGGCACCCTTGGAACGCCCAGAGGCTGCAGGCTGCGTGCACCAGGCTTGTCACATCCAGCCTCCTGTCAGTTCCTCAGACATACTCGTCTGATGTCTCACAGGACTAGAAATTGAAATCAGCATTGTATTTTCAGCTACCAGTAATTTTTTTTAACTCTGAAAGTACATGTAATATTGGGAGTTCTTCTTCAGGAGACAGCATGATGAAGGGCATGAACAGGAAACATGATCAGAGCAGTGAATAAAGATTGAAAATCCATCTGACAATGAAAGGCTGCTATGGAACACTAATGCTCAGTGATAGCAAATGCTTCCCAGACCATGGAGTACTGAAACAATGCTGACACAGTTGAAGGGAACACTGCCTACATCTAAATTTTCTTCTTTTTTCAATTGTTTCTGATAAGCAGCTCTAAATTTTAGGGTATATTTATAGTACATGTCTCCAGAAGTCCTACCCACTGCTGAAGCACTTGCACAGGACACCTGTGCCTGGCACACAGCGAGCTCCTCCAAACACACCACCACACAGGGATCAAGTCCATGCTCTGAAATACTGCAATAAGAAACCATTGCAACTTCTAAAGCCCACCAGTTGCATCATAACACCATGTCTGTTTGCTTCAAGACACAGCACAGCCCCAGGATGGGGCCAGGACAATGCACACAGGCATCCAGTGATGCTGGGAATATCCTGCTGTAGGGCCCAGAGCTGCACTCCACAATGGCTCACTGCACGGGCAGGATGCCACTGGCTATTCCAGCCCCTCCACACAGACACAGGGATGCCTGCAGCACCCACAGCTCCTTCCTGCTTCAGGGCTGGTCTGCACTGCTCTCAGAAACCCTGTGCTGCTGTAAGAGCCATCTGCCACCTCGGAGACCCAGCCCTTCCAGGCCTACGTTCCCAAGGCATTTGCTCAGCCCTACTCAGATTGCACATTTATCCTTTCTGTGAAAATAACAAGGAACCTCAGAAAGAAGCCCTGAAAAAGCCTTTTCTGTGGCTGCAAGGAGAGCCCTGTGTGAACAGACCCACTAGGCGTGTAAACAGCAGGTTGTGCACCCAGTGTTTGTTTTTCATCTCCAACAAGGAGAGTGTGCTTAGTGATGAAGGAGGCTGAGCAGACTTTTATCCCACCACTTCTGATCTCCCGATTTCTCTTGCACATCCTGAACTGCCTGAAGGCAATGTAGAAAAACCCGCAAAAGGCATAAAGCACAAATCCTCAAAGCAATGTTTGTTCCTCTCGCAGTTGTCTCGTGCTTTCTTCCCCCACTGCTGCCTTCCTCCGCCCTCTTCTCCTCCCTCTCCCATTGCTCTGCAATTCATTTTATTTCTTCAAAAACATAGTCCCTATGGTGTACATGCCTGTGTGGAGCTCCAGTGAGCTACCAGGTTATCTGACAGACACTCATTGTCTCTCTTGCATCCAGCCTGTTTTCCTGTACTGTTGCAGCACGTTCTTCCAGGTAAGGCAGTACAGCATCACCTCCACGCTGTGAAACATCTGGCATGTGTCTGGGTACTGTAAGAAATAAGGAGTTTTAAACACTCCATAGCTGCAAGACAAGCCTATACCTCACATCTTTTCAGACACTTCTCGTATTTTCATTCCAAATGTCCCACTTCTTCAAGATAAAGACTTGCCAAGGACCACAGGGCCTTGCAGCATCTCCCCACCCAGCTCCTCCCATGAAGCAGTGCTGAGTTTCACCACAGAGCTGGTATTTATAGCCATACCTCTCCCAAGTTCTGTGGTCATGCAGTCCTGGAGGCTCTGGTTAGGGCTTGTCTCAACTTCTGACACCACGAGAATAGTAAAACCTTGTTTAATATTTCATGCATGGCTGAAAAGCAGAGGGGCACCTCCCTTCTTCCTGCTCCAGTACCAGGGGCTGTCTGCAGGGCACAGCAGCCTCCTCCTCCTGTCAGGAGGGAGGGCTCGCTCAGGGATGTCGCCTTTCGGAGGCGTTTCCAAGGAGTGTCCTGCACAGCCAGTGCTGCAGCCTGTCAGCATCACATCGCTCCAGAACCCAGCACCGCTGACAGCACAGACTTCAAAGTCAGGGCCAAAATGCAACACCACCTCGGGGTAGGAGAGAGAGCTTAGAAAACCATCTTCTCTGCTCCTCCTTGAAGCTGATAGTGAGAAATCTCCTTTCTTGTCTCTCCTGTGTGGTTGCTTATTAAAAATACTAATTACCATGGACTTCCTGTAGAAGGAGAAGAACGTAACCTGAACAGAACAGCTGTGCCAAAGTGGTCTGTCTGCAGAGCCTCTAAGAATACTCCCTAGCCCAGACAGACCCTCGCTCCAGCACAGAATAGAGCAAGGAGGGAGCTCTAGAGCCAGAAGCAAAATGGACAAGGGGAAGGATATTAAGAAAAAAATTAAGGATAATGCAAAGAGCTTTTACAATTACATAGAGCTACTTCTCTGCAGAACTAGCAGACTTGCCAAAGATAACACAAGGGGGAGAATAATTATATTTCCTCACTATTTAGAAAAAATTCAGATGAATGCAGTGTTATCACAGGGTGATGACCAAATTTCTCATTCCAGCAGTAAAGCAGTAACAACTGAAATAGCACATTTAAAAAATCCAAAACCTTCAGCTACTCAGTATCTGCAAGTGCTAAAACTGCTGTAACTTTTATAGTTACTTTTAGTAACCCATAAAACACTGGACAAATTTCAGATGAAGAAAACTGTGAATGTTGTACGAGTTCTGAAGAAGGTAAATGAGCAGCTGCAGCTCTGCCAGCCTGATGCCAGTGCCCTGCCTTACCTGAGGTTTGACTTGTAAAGAAGTACAGGAAGATGGTAACTTACATGCAGCCTGCCAAACCCACACAGGGCATTGTCTCCAAACAGCTCTTTTGACAGAAAAAAAGTGGTGCCAATAATCAGTAAATAGAAGTTAGAGAGGATTGAGCCACACTTATTAATTGTGAGGGTAGAAACAGCCTGCTCTACAAGATAAAACTGAAATCCCCACCACAGGAAGGGTGAGTCCAGCCCAACCATGCCAAAAAAAAAAAAAATCTCTCCCTTGCCTCTTAGTCTGCTCATCAGTCATGCCGGAGTGATGGGGTCTGGATCTCATCTTAAAAACCCCTCATGCCCTGCTGCAGAAAAGAGCCAAGAGCACAGAAACACCTGAGGGCTGGGAGGATGCTGGGAGGAGGAGCCTTTGGCCTCTTTACATTCTCTTTAGTTTTCTAAGCTTCTTCTGCAATGCCATTTCTTTGTCCCGATGCTCTTATCCATTTAGATTCTCTTCCTTATTCTTCACAGTTCAAATTTACCACCCTCTTTTGTTTTTCATGTAGATCTACTTAGAAATTGGCTGTGATCCTCCCAAAATACTGCACAGTGCTGAGCTAAATCTCACTCTACACTCTGCAGTCCCTACTACACCTAGATTTGATCCTAGAAAATCACT
This sequence comes from Ifrita kowaldi, assembly GCA_013398055.1. Lineage (NCBI taxonomy): Eukaryota > Metazoa > Chordata > Aves > Passeriformes > Cinclosomatidae > Ifrita > Ifrita kowaldi. The sequence continues at coordinate 99,696 of VZRS01012183.1, forward strand.
CCTATTCTTTTGCAGACCACAGTCGGCCAGGTTCTCACTATTGCCAGAGGTGGATGCCATTGGTAACGTGTATGTATTACATACAAGCAGAAATCAGTGCTGTGTGCTGTACATCTGGATCAATATCACGGAAATAAAAATTGATTCTGGACACATGAATAAAAAAAATATATATGACAAAGAGGAAACCAGAAAATCTTTAAAGAAACTCATAAAATGAAAGGCAGGAAAAAGCAGCAACTACACCACATAAAGGCCTAAATTCATTTGCAGTGTGACTATTTTTAGACACCCCATTTTAGTTACTAACCTGCATTTATTCTAACGTGGGGTTTCGTGGTTTTTCTTTTAACTGTCTGTGCAAGCTTTTTGGTCAGATATAGTAACGAGCACTTACCACAGTGATTTTAATTAACAAGCTCTAATAAATTTGCACATGTTGCAATATAAGCTCTAAAAATACCCATGTGCATCCCCAAACTGCGGCCAGATTGCTCTGCAGCGAGGTTCCCCAGGAGTTCTTTGAACATCAAACCCAACCCCAGCACCACTGCCTGTGGCACTCGGGCGATGCCCTCCCACCCAAAAGCTGCCCCGGCTGCTGCCCAGCCCTGGCACTTTCACCCACCATGGCCAGAGGCTCCTGCAGACCTCCTGCTGCAGAGATGAGAAGTTCTGCTCCCTTTTTTGGGTCAGTCTCAGCCATTTCAGCTGGAGCCAACCTGTTAGAGGCCACATTTGGCACTATCACAGTTAGGCAGCTGTGCCAAAGAGGGGAACAAATAAATCACACTCTTGTCAAAACGTTCCAGTTTTCACTGAAACCTTCCAGTGCACTGATGTTTGCCCCCATGTTTTTTTAACCTGTAACAGGCCATTCACTGTCAGTGTGGGACACTGAGCAATGGAGGGAACAGTTATTTTTTTCACCAACTCCTATAGTTCCCAGACCTGACTCCCTTTCCTATGGGAACATTGCACACTTCAATCAAGGGCATCAATCCCAGTATAGAAACAACCCCCACCCACCCCTTCCATCCCATGTCCTGTTCCCAGGCATGGTCCTGATCTCCTGGGGCTGAAGTGGTCCCACTAACATCAGAAACTGGTGCCAGGAACAGGAGCTTAATCAGTTTAGTGTTGTATTTCCAAGCAAACGAAGCTATGCAGGGAGCAGCTTTCCTGGGGACAGCCTTTCCAGCCAGGCTTTCTGCAGCTGCCTGGTGGATGCCCAGGCCCTGCCAGGTGTGTTCCCGATTCCCACAGCAAGTGTAGGGTTGGAACCATCTGCACAAAGGCAGTGATCCTGAGAAATGCTGCAGTGTCAGAGCTGGGACAGGGTGGGGACAGGGGAGCAAACCCCGCAGCGGAGTGAGTGTGTGTGCAGCCCAGGGAACAGGTGATCCTGACACAGACCAAAATTCTTCAGAAGCACCTGTGCACAATAAAATGGCCTGGGATACACAGATGGTCAGTGGGGATTGGGCGAGGGCGATGTGGGTGATCTCTGCTGCATGTGCTGTGCGCAGAGCTGGTCAGTGCATTCCCCACTGGGACGTGCCTTTCTCAAAGGACAGAAAAAATGGTTTCAGATAGGTATTACTGCTCACATCTTTCCCATCACAGGCATTTTAGAGGTGCTGTTGGTCACGATTCTTTCCTCCTAACAGTAAATTCTTTCTCATTCAAGGGAAACATGCAGAAAAGGGTGTAATTTATTTAACATATACCAGAAAAATCCAGCCATATCATCATGTTCAAGTGTTTGGAAGAGCTAAACTATAAATGAGAGAGGATCAACACGTACTGAACAGAAGCAGGAGAGCTGCTGCTAGGTTTTGTGAACCTTTCCACAGTTTGGAGAACTTCAGAGAATTATACCCTGAGCAGAGGCAGCAACAAGCTCACAGAAGCTTTTTCTGTGCTGTACATTGTGGTGGCATATGGGAATGTCATACCAATGCTATTAGCCAGGGCTCTTTTGCCATGATGTAAAGCATCTAATAATTATACAGCAAATATGACGAGATGGAATTGAACCTGATCTCAATTAGCAACCAGAAGTATCCTTCCAACTGAGATTAATATTGATTAAACCATAACAAGACTAGTACTTGCCAATAAGAGCTCTATAAAATCAAGGAAAGGTGAGGCCAACCTCTAAGTTGGGAGCACTTTGTCATGAGCTGTAAAGACAAGTGATTGTCCTATGGCCCAATTTGTCCTTTTCAAAAATGGAAGTTTGGCTCTGTATAATTCAGGAAATTACAGCCATTTCAGCGGACAGCTAGTCTGGCCAGGAGCCCAGAGCAGAGATCAACAGCCTTCGGGAGACAGCTCTGCCTTCCTTTCAGCTTTCCCCATCCCTGGTACAGTATTAATCACATCAAATCCCACTCCTCTCGGCCTTCCCCACTCTCAGAAATGCAAGACATGGTTCCCATGACTGTTGTACTTCAAAATATAGGCTTATACTTTTTAATTTCCCCCCATGCACCAAATTAAGGTGGATATTTTGGAGTTGAACAAATATTTTGGATTTATTGGCTCTTCCCCTGAGTGAGGTATAATAGCTCCACCAGTCCAATCCTACATTTCCTTTACATGGAAATGATTGGATTTATTGCTAGCCATTTTTAGATTATATTAAGTCAAACCATAACAACTAAGCATCCTTTAGGGCTTAGTGCAGATTATAAAGTGATGCTTAAAAAACAGACGTGCAAGGGTATGAGAGGCAACAATAGAAAGCTTACAACAAATCTTATTTCCAAGATTCTTGATCCTATTTAAGTAGTGTTTTAAAATGTTCAGGCCAACTTCAGAGAGATGCTGTGCAGCTCAAGAAACACTGAGTGCTAATATTCTTCCAATGTAAAAATACATACATATAGAACATTATTGGCAAGTGCCTGATAAAGCAAACTTCTTTTACTAAGTTTTTGTTACTACTTTTCTGATAAAGAGCTATTTGCAAAGAACAAAGACCAATGGTGACAATTATTAATTTTCTTAAAATGAAGGTAGGAGGCAAATGAAGCCTGGAAACCTCTATACCCTAACAAATATGGGGTTGGGAAACAATTAATGTCCATGTGCCAAACCCAGAAATGTGCCCCCAGAAAGTGTCTTGTGTGCTTTGTGACACAGTAGCCACATGGCCCTGGGCAGGCAGCAGTGCCACAGCATTTCAGTAACATAGGCTGCTCCAAGGTATGCCCTGAAAGACAGACCTTGCCTGTCCTGGTGATCTGTCAGTAGTTTGGCACTGGAACTGAAAGAGGCACTGAGAGTCCAGGAGAAAGAGGCCACAACCTTTCCAAGTAAATACTGGAGAGATCAGCTCTAAATGTAATACAAGAAATATTACTGCAAAGATACAGCAGGCCTGTGACTACAGGCACTGCCAAGAAATGTCACCTTATCAAGGAACTTTTCTAGCCTTTTGATATTTCACCTACGCACAAAGTTACAATCCTTCACACTCAACAGCAGGCAAATATCAGCCTAACATGGTGAGGATAATAAAATGCAACACAGAAGCTTATTAGGAAAGAAACAAGTCTGGCTCCAGCAGCCACAACAAGGGAGCATCAGGAAGGCAGGAGCACCAAGATGATTTTTTACTGGGTGCAACCACTGGGACTTCTGCAGGTTCCTTGGGACAATGGCATTATACCAGCACACTGACATTCAAGTGCAACAGAGTTGTAAGGGAGCAGTAGCTGCCCAAGGATGTGCTCATGCTTGCTAAGCCTCTAATCCCAGCTTTGATTCCTTCTCCATCCATAATCAGTTCAAATACAGCTAGAATTAATCACTGTTTGCAAATTTAAAGGCTGCTTTTCTTCTCCCTGCTTAGAATCAGCCTTAGGTCACACACAGAGCCAGCATGGGTGAAGACATGGGCTAGACCCCCTCCAGAGTCTGGCATTCCCCTCTTGCTCAGGACACAATACAGCGTGTTACTGCACAGCAGTGCTCAGAGCAATAAATAGTAATAGTAATAATAACAACAGCAAAAGCAGCAACAACAATAATAATAATGCAATAGTGATAAACCCTGCAGTACCTGCTCATTTGGCAGTGGCTGTGACTCTGGAGTCACTCTTAATCATTTCCTGGATCCATCTCTGAACAGATTCTTACACCTCCATCTACAACATCTCTGCCCGCCCTGACTCTGGTCTAGCCAGGCTCCAGAGTCAGTTCTCCCTGACCTCCTCCCTCTTTGGTAAACTGTTCCTCCACCCAGTCTGTTCTTCCCTTGATACCACATGGGTTGAGGAGAGGCAGCTGTGGGCTGGACAGGACAGCACCTTCTCTTGAATGCTGGCCAAGCTGATCCTCTTTCACACTATGATCCTTGTACCTTGCTCTGGAGCTCCAGCGAGCATTCTGGCCAACACAACTGCAACTGATTTCCAGCTCAGGTCACCTTCACATCACAGTGACCATCAGCTTTCAGTCATTAGGTCCCCCAGCTTTAATGATCCCTTTGTAACTCCTCTAGATGTTATTAGATTGCACACAGCTTTTTTTAGATTATCTCAAAGCATCCCATTTCTTGTTATTATAGAAAGTCAAGAAACATAACATGAGCAGTGCTCCTAAAAATGAGATTTATGCCCAGCTGCACTGTGCAAGCAGAGTTACGGTGCAGAGAAAATTACAGGCAATAAATAAATGTGTATATAGATAGAAGATGTCTTTTAATACATATCTGAAAAACATTCTTTGGAATGCTTAATGAGAAACCTATTTCAGATCCTCTAAAACCATTTTCTTAAGACTTAGTGAGTTTTGTACTTAAAAAGAGGTTAGTGGACCAGCAACCAGAGTGTTTTTCATTTCCATTTCAAAGGATTCCAGCAGAGGCAGATATTTTCAAACGTTGTATTTGCAAAATACTGACGCTCTTAAACCTGTAAGACAAACTAATTGCATCACCCGCCATAGAAAATGTCAAATGTCATTTGGAATGCCACTGGAGGAGCAGAGGGACAGTGGGCATCCCTCCAAAGTACAGGTTGCATCCACAGATCTTCCTTCACTTACCCCATGAGGTTCTTTGATTCTCTGGGATCATGTTACACTTCTTGGAGCTGACTTGCAAAAAATGGACATTGCTGGAGTCTACAATAGTGAAGTTTTTTCATCCTTGCCTTCTGTGGTCTTACAAAGATCCACATCTTATGTGGATAGATTGGGCTCATTTGATAGATCTACCTGCTAAAATAACAACTGATGCTCAAAGATGATCTGAAGAATACTATCCAGCAAGGCTCATTCCCCACTGCTGCCTCCTCTTGCCCAGAACCTGCCCTGGCTTAGTGAGCATCTCTTCCTCTCACCACTCTCTGCTCAGGCACATCCCCAATCCCGCTCGCTCGCCTCCTGGCTCCAGAGCAGGGTGCTATTCCTTTGGCAGTCCTAACACCCAAGATGGACAAAGACCAGAATAAAACAGCAAGAAAAGCACTTCTACCTCTTCAGCAGCACATCTGTCACACAGGACCATCACAGCCTGTTTCTCAGCTGGCAGATGTCTAAACACACTCGCCCAAGTCAGTACCCAGGGCAGAAGAGCACCCGGCGGTCAGGGAACACAGTAAACGTGGACAAACACCACAGATGGAGCACAAGAAAGAGTAAAGGATGAGGATACAACATCACACTGATTTCACAGCAAAGAAGAGGTGGGGTTTGAGAGCTGAACCAGGGAACTAATAAAGCCTGACACATTTAAGTTGAAGGTATAATGACGAAAAACCTAAGGACTCCCCATGCGCCAAGAAAATGAGCTTGAAAAAGCAATGACCGCCTGCACTAGCAATTTATAATCTCTCAGCTGCTGAGATTGTGAACAGTGACACTTTGTAATCTTATAGGAAAAGCAGCTCTAATGCCATCTGGTCATATATTTCTGGCCAAGATCATTTAGTGGAGCCTGTAATGAAAAAAGTTGCACATCCTTCTAAAAATCTGAATTATGCCAGCTGTGCCACAGTGTCACTTGTGCTTTCAAGGAGAAGGACAGCTGTCATTCCTTTTCTCTGAAGATAGGAAGCACACTGCCTTGCTTAAGAGAACTAATTTTTCTCGGATCACTCTAAATTATCCTACCTGTCGCTAGGAAAAGAAAGGGTGAAGCCCCTATTAACATTTTTTGCTTGATTTTTCCTGACATATATACAGCACTTGGTTCCATACCCACCTTGCTGAGCTACTGTGAAGAAGGTGATACTTGGACCTTGACTCTAATCTGAACTGAAGCCAGCTCTACAGCCTTGGCATAAAACCAGTTTGAGGGAGGGTGCAGTTAAGCTCGTCATCTTCACCTCTCCTAACGAATGAGACATTTCATATTTTAGATATTACCTCAGCAACTTCCTGCCAGCTTTAAATTGCTCTGTCATCTCAGATTAGCACTCATCATTCATGCTAATGCAAACTAAATGGTACCTCTCCTGAAATATGCGAAAGAATAAATGGGATTACAATGAGGGCTGCAGAGCATAAAATTTCTAATCCGTGAGCAACTAATTGCTGCAGGTCCTTCTCGCTACTTCCATCCAGCAAGCCATCAATTTGAACCCGTCTATTGGCTATGATGTTATTTTAAGGTCAAATCTTGTTTGCCTCAAGCACACAACTATTCTCACCGGCTCCAAGGGCCTATTTGCAAAAGCAAAGATATGCAACCTCAAATGAGCAGGAAAAGAGATACCAGCACCAAGCTGCCTGTAGCAAACCCATCCACTCCCAGGACAGCGGGGCTAAGGGCGCGCCTTCAAAACCACGTCCCGTCTAGACTCCTCCACCCGCTCGCAAAGCAAAGCAGCAGCAGGGAGAATTATAGCCCAATACTCACTGTGACAGGAAGGAAATAGCATTGGGAAATGCTTATTTTAATGACAGAAAAATATTTGCCAGGCTTGGGCTTAGCAGCAGTAGAAATGTTATTACTTTCGAAGCTGGAAGAGGAAATATTTCAAGGGCTATTTTTTGACACCTTCACTGTGGCTTGATTTCTGCATCTATTAAGAAAAAGTCTATAGAGCCTGTGCTGTGGGAGCTTTGCAAATCTTTGCATAAAACTCCATTTTATAAGGCAATAGTGTGATAGAACTGTATAGAATTTACATCAGTCTGAAGAGCCACAAAAAGTAAATGTACATGAAAATACTGAAGTGTCCTTGCTTTGTTTCCAGAATTAATGCTAAATTCCACGTCTTCTTCATTTTATTATTTCTCAGAGTACATGAAAACAAGACAGAGAAGTGTCCCACGAAGCACTTCTATGTAAAGAGGCCTGGCTGTGTACAGCTTGCTTCCTAATGTGTAAATTTGTCGTCCTTTTAACCCAAAATAACTTTAAAATGTTAAGCACATAAAAAGCTGTATTTCCTAGCAATTTGCAGTTTCATCTTCCCAGCATGCTTATGTCAAGTGAAATCCATTTAGAAATACCATCACTGCAAGCACTTCAAAGCCTAGGAAACACCTTTTAATGGTCATTACTGCGCCTTCCTTGGGCCATCCCGAGCCTCCTCCGAATGTCCATCGATTTTGGTGGGAGTGCAGAGCACTGAGCAATGACACTGGCAAGTACATCAGCTCTGTTACGCTGCCCTGAAATTAGACAGAGTAGAACCAATTTCTGTGCTGTAAAGTTCCAGTAACCCAGAAAATCCTGGGAAGTGCAGAAAGTGAACAGCTTTGACGGATGAACATTTGCAAATGTAAAGCCATCTAGCTCTGGAAATCACCTCTCAGAGTTATGATGATGTACTTTGGCGTCCCCCTCATTATGTGCAGCAAGTTTTTAGTCTAATTTCTGGGTTCAGGGCTTTCTGAAAAGGAAGTCACTTACTTCATTTTGGAATAAAGAGGAATGAGAGTAAAGAAAGAGGAGGTAAAGATTTGTCTACAAAAATGCTGCTTAACATGGATTTCTCCTGGGTATGGCTTAATTCTCAACTGCTCCTCTTTAGTAGAGCCAAACTCTGTTTTTAACACATAACGTTATCTTTCCTGTATCCTACTCCTTCCATGCATAATGAAATGCATTCAAGGTACTTACATGGCTGTTGTTACTCAAGGATGTGAGCACCTCCTCAGTCTATCTATCTTTGTAATACCTGTGGGAGCTGGGAAAGTCCTATTACAGTCTCAGGCTCAGAACATCAGAGATATTTAGGGACCTGCCACTGAGATAAATGGGATTAGCTGCCCCATGGCTTTTCTGGCTCAGAGCCTCCACTGTGTCCCTAAAATCACAAAGGACATCTTAAATGAAGCAGGGAACCAACCCTGAGAGTCTGACTACCTAGGCTGGGGGGCTCATTTCTGAACCAGCTTTCCTGTTTTGATTTAGTCTTCTGTTGCTCAAGGATGAAGGTATTAGATAAGGTAAAAACCCTGTCCCCGTCCTCCTCTGTCTATGCATAACTGAAAAGCTTTCAGTACTCGTGGCATACACGGGCTGCAAAGCACTTCGGTGTGTTCTGCTTTACTCCAGCTCAGTTTTCTCTCACAAAGCTCGATGTAAAACTGCCAAAGTCACTACCAAATCTCCTATTTAGCTCAGCACTCCTGGGTTCTTTCGTTACAGAGCAACAAACAGACTTTTATTGCCCTCTGCACCTGACTTTGTTCTGCAGAAGCACTGGTTCTTCTGCATTTGCTCCTGCAAAGCCGAGAGTGCTGAGGCAAGGGCTGGGCGGGTATGCAATGTCTGCACACCCCCCTCCTCACCAGCACAGGCACTGACAAAGGAAATTTCCATCGTTCCTGGGGTACTCCATCAGTTCCCTGCCCAGTTCTGAGCAACAGACTTACAAAACACACCAGCCACTTACCCACATGGCACAACAGGAGCAGTGTAGCTCCTGTCCTCCACGCCTGGGAATTTGTCTAAACATAGTCTGCTTCCAAACATGGGTATCTATTTCCAGCATCAAACTTCCCAAAAGCAAACAGCAAACCAGTCGAATACAAGGTAATAGTACACAATTTTCCTAATGAAACAAAGATTCACTGTGTCAAAGCCAGGCTTTATATATGGGCACCTTTGGGTGGTCACACGTGTAGCTCCCCTGAACTTCTTGCCTTGGGAGTGTTACCATGAGCACCTCGGGCTCCTGATACAACGGGACCGTGACCTTTAGTGGCCAAATATTCATCAGGACAACACAAGTGGGTATTTTTTTCTAACTGCAACCACAGGAAGATGTGATTTTTTCCTCCGTGGTCACTCAGCAGTCCACAGTAAGCCCAAAGTAATGTTCCATCCTAACTGCCACAGACACACTCTTTTGAATAAAGAAGAGACTGTATTTTCCACTTGCTCCAAGCAATTACCTCTCAAGATATGCGTTAGTTCAATCTTTCCAAGACTTAAATTAAGCCAAGTATTAAATCATCCAAAGCTAACTACCTGAACGTTTTCAATGTCTTTCAGCATCTTAGAAACAGTCTTTGATGCTCATTACTTTAAAGGCACAGAATTTTGTCTGAAAATTGACCACTTAAATTCCCTAAAGTGGAAGCTGAGAAAAAAATACACTATCTATTTCTAGTCTCAAATTAATATTTTAGGTGGATTTTTGTATTAACTTAAAGTATTCTAGAATGTAAAAAATAGGGGATTCTGTATAAGGCTAAGAAACACAACAACCAGGTGCACTGAGGGGGGAAGTGATGAAGTTGAGAACTCCTTTATGCATAAAGATGAGAACTGCCTCCATAAAGGATTAGATTGTGTTTTAGGGCTTGCACTGTTCACTTTGCCTTAGATGCTAAGATGCTAGCATGGCCACGACTGCAGTCCCTCAGAGTATGAACACAGGTCTCGTTCATCAGATCAGCAGTTGCTCTAAATAAGAAATTACAAATTGGCCCTTAGATACTGGTTTTGCTAATCTGACTGTGCTGAAAACTAATTCTATTCCTAATAGGAGTTCAAAGCACAACTGCTTCCTTGCCCAAATTGCCTGTTTGCAGCAATCTGAAATGGAAGTATTTTATCAGCTTAGGTTGACACAGTGAATTTCTATTATCGGAAGAAAAAGAACTCACCGTACCTGATTTCAGGTTCCAAATTGTTTCAATTCATTGTGACTTACGGAGAATATGTACTCTATTTTCTGTTTAACACCACTACAAAATACCCTAAACGTGCAACTCTACAGATAAATGTCTGGGCTTACATACAAAGAGGACAAAACTCAAGTGAAATAATTAGCAAGATTTACTGCAGTGTTATGACTGCAGAAGAGACCTGAGAAGATTCAACTGTGCTATTGGTGGCTGCTTCCTTCCTGGGTTGCTTGGGAAGCTTCTGGTACAGAACGCAACAAATATCAAACAGTCCAATTCCAGAGGTGGAAGTGCTCAGTCAATGCGCTCTGTCCTATCAGTCAGGTATGACTGGAAGTATTTTATCCCTCCTGTGGTCTGTGGTTTGTGCAGGTATCACCTGCTCTGTCAAGTGCCTGCCTTTTAAAAATATACTGCACTACAGAGATCTGTAAGTTTTACGACAGTGGAGATTCCAATCTTTATAGTGCTTTTAAAGAAAATTAACCATCATACTTTTTTTTGAATGGAAAAAGACTAAACCTAAACTGTGTCTGCTGACAGTGTTCACTCCTAGGTTCTTCAAATGTGTCTTTCATGTTGTAAGAAATATCCCTGTTCCCTCTTTGCCTTTATATCCCAATCTATCCCCTAGATGCTCAAACATGACCGCTGCTGATCAGGCTGTTTTCTCTTCACTGCTGTCTGGCCAAATCTCCCTCCTCTGTGCTCAGGAATATGCCTGAATGGAGCGTATGCAAGTTACTGCTTACCCATTATTTATACATTCTCCTGGTGATAAGCTACCCACATCTTCGAAGCCGGGTCACCTTCCACAGAGACTCTTTCTGTTCTGCAAATATGGATCGTGCACAGCAGCAACATTCCCAGCCCTTACACTCAGGAGGGACAGCCTGTTAAAACTCAGCCTCTCCAGCTTCTTCACACCTATGTCTCAAGTTGGTTTTTCACCATACCCACACGATGTGCACTTCAGTGGCTGTGGAAGTGCCCCTCCAGCAACTTCAACAGTCTCTGTGTCAGATCCTTGCTATGTGTATGTTTATTTAAACAGAAGGGAGGCTTTACACTCTGTAAGAAGGGCCATGGGACTAGGAGCATGTCTATTCATTTTGCAGTGAAGAGCAGAGATACCAGGGAAAAAGCTGCTGTGAGGACAGCCCAGTTTGTATCACTGGCCTTTTTTTGGTGGTGTCAATCTCTGCCTGTTGCAGAGAGAAGTCAGAGATCCCCCAATGGGGATGCATGGTCATGCCCTTCAGTGCAGGATGAAGTATGTGCCTCCTCCTCATCCCTGTGCCCCAGCAGCTCCCACACGGAACCCAGAGCAGCGGTGACCAGGATCACTGCCCCGCAGCACCACAGGCACTTAGAGGCTGTGCACATACCCATTCCTTAGGAAGTCTTGCCACGAGGCTTACCTCCGCTCTAATAAAGACATCGACTCCCACAGCTGTACTTCTGCTTCTGCTGTTCACTCAGCAGTTGGGTTTGATGAGCTGATTTCTCAGGGTGACTCATTCCACCCTCGCTTCACCCGGGCACACTGCCTGAGGCAGCTGCTATCTGCGCGGTGAGGGCAGGCTTACAGCAAGCTTTTCACATTCCGTGCTGGCTACCTCCTCCCTTCCCTTTGAAGACGCCTGAAGCAGGTGCCTAATGACAGTCTGCTGTGGGCATCTCCAGCAAAAGTGTCCCAAACTGCTGCCGTGGACACTGCCAGCTCCTCCAGGAGCATTACTGATTGCAGCATCGCTGACCAAAGGGCTCCCAGCTCTGAGCCTACACCACCAAAACTCAGGATGAGCCAAGAGAATGATCCCATGGAGCTCAGGAGACTGTGGTGTGCAGCTATGGCACTGCAGGGCTGAGGCCAACAGGCTCACTCCGAGCTCGGTGACTACAGACTCAAATAACAGATAACCGGATCCTGCAAACTCATTTCCCTGAGCTCGACAGCCACTGGCTTCTTCCTCTGTTTCACACACAGCAGACAAGGGCTTGTTCTATTTTCTTTGGCCCCAAGAGATAAAATTTATATTTGTTACTGTGTATTTAATTTTCCAGCTTTCTTTCAGAATGATAGTCTGTCACAGCTATATTCCCCAGTGCAAACCTGAAAATCATTGGGCCATGTCCTAACCCAGTTACATCAACTTATTCAGTGTCAAAACTTGGCTCAGTTTTACAGAGAAGTCTCTTTGGTGAGTCAGCTTCCCAGTAAATCTTCAGGGATGTTAATCCACAGGCAGATCCTGCTCTGGTATAATACATATATGGTGTTTCCCTTGGCTAGGAATAAAACAGAACTGCTTCAGACACACTGTGCTTCAGTTGTATAAAATATCTTGATTAGCATTTCTTGTTTTGTTTTCAGAAATAAAAGGAAATAACAATAGACTCCAAATCTCGTTCTCATTCATAGCCAAAGCTGGTCTGCATAATTAAAGGTAATTGTTAACTTCTTAATAGCTTGGCATTTTTCACTGCACTTTCCAGAGAAGAGAAAAATCCAGACAGAAGAACTACTGAATTGTGAATGTTCATTCAACATTCTCAGTAGGCATCTGAATCTTGTATTTAAGCCAAAACAGTAAGTAATGCAGGCAAGAAGCATAGAGAGCAATTGCTTACTGGTGACCAAAGGTAAGAAAGGTCAAACGTTTATTTCCTATGTTGCTCCTGTGCGTGCAATGCCCAGAATCTTTTAATTATATTTCATGGTCCTCTGAACTTGTACAAGGGTATAAAATATATTTATAGCTCACTTAAACTCTTAGTAATGAAACAGCCATCCTACGCAGGACCTCTGCTAATCAACTGAAGACTTTCTGTGCATTAACTTTAAAAATGTAAAAAAGTACTTGTTCCTTCTCCAGCTGAAACGCTTATCACAGTCTAAAGGCAACAACAAAGAAAAGCTATTTTCTTCTTAGGTAACAGTTTGAGTCTGTATCAGTTCACCTGTGATGTTTGAAGCACAATTTCACTGGCAATGCACATTCATTATAACTGTTATTATAGCACTGGAAGCTCTCAACCACACTGTGCCAAACACCAAAGAAACATATAATAAAGAGATCACCTCTCTCTAAAGCTTTTCCTGCCTAACTATGTCATTTTCTCTTTTACACAACAACAAAAAAGGGGTAATCAAATAAGGAGGTCTCCACTTAACTAATCACACTTGATGCAAATTCCTGATGAGCAGACTGAAAAGCTCCCAGTGTAATTACACACCTCACAACAAACTTACCTGGCCCATCTTACACCAACCTTCCATGCTGGGAATCTGCTCTGAGATGAATTTCAGAGAAGAAGATCAGCCAAACACGTTGTGTGTGAGGCTGAGATTAAGGAAAGGAGTTGGTGCTTTACAACAGGATCAGCTGTCCTTGTTTTGCTTTTCCCCCAGAAGCTGCCGGGCCCTGGCCCGCTGGAGTGGGCAGCGATGGCAGGGAGGGAGCCAGGCTGGCACCTCCTGGTGCAAATGGGGCCTTACTTTAGGTTTTGAAGACTCCAGTCAAGGCTGTCTTGTAACTGCAAAGCCAAACACCCCCATACTTAGAGATCTGAGAAGATTCAAGCTGCTGGTGAAACCTTAATTCAGATCCCTGATGCACGTGCTTTATGATACAATCTTTAATTAGCCTACGAGGAAATTAATTATTATTTCTGAGTGCAGGATTTGGCTGCTGTACAGTAAATAATGCACCATGCTACCCAACAAATGGTGATGATTCAGCAGACATCATCTCTCATGTGTCCTGCAAGAGGCAAGGGGTCTGTGAGGAAAAAAAAATAGTGTAGGATCACATCAATGAAGAGTAAATATCAATAGTTTATTTGTGCCAGGGAGGGAGGCACAAATTAAAACTGCAAAAAAATATCTCACAGTTGTAGTCTTTTGCCTTCTGGCTTTTTCAATATGGACTATGGAAACATAAAAATATTTAGTGTTTCTTATCTGTTTCACACATGATCAAACAGAAGCTGAACTGTGCACCAGTTCAGGGACCTGGTGGTGACAGGTCAGGCACCACCAGGAAGGCAAATGCACTACTGGGATGGGCTTCACCATGACCTGCAGTGAGCTTGACACAGCGAGGGGATGAGAGGAAAGCTGGGCTGGCTCAGCTCAGCTGGGTCATCTCCAACCTGACTGAAAACTGCATGGCAGACACAAAAGGCAGAGGATGCCAAATCCTGCAGAAACAAGAACAATTATGTTCCTTTCAAAGAGCTCCTCAAGCTGGACAAAACTCAGCTTTGAAACAGCCATGGTTTTTCAGAGCTGAGGCAAATGCACACTGAAAGGTAAAATACTGGCTGTATTTGTCACAGGTACAGCCAACTGCACAACCTTCCTGTTCACCTGCAGGTGGGAAGGAGGAGGATCAGTCCGTGCTCCAGCCAAAGCAGTCAGCACTAGAGGAGGAGGAACCCTACCTCTCTGGTTATTACCTGTGAGCCAGAACCGGAGAGCAGACACAGACAAATCCTTATTTACAGTGAACCAAGACAAACAGGATGCTCCACTTTGCCCTCAGATGTCACAAAATAAAGCACAAAGCCAGCAAATTGAGCCTTTACATTGTTCTTGGCTATTTCCACCTAAGCCCTTGCCTTTCTTAATGACCCGGAGGGCAGGAGCAGAGCCGCAGGCGTGTATGGGTGCATCCGAAGAGAGCCGAAATCCTGCTCTCAGAAAAGTCAATTCCAGCCATTTCCTCCACAAGAAGTTTACTACATGCTGCCACACAATACTTTTATTGGCATTCATTACTCCTTGAGGACTAATTTATTCATTTTTAGCAGCATTAAAACAAGGCAGCATTTTACAAGGGAATTGCTCTACTGCTGGGGCTGTAGGAAGCCGCTCAATTATCTCCAGAGCACTAAAAGCTGAATCCAGACTCAACACACATCTTAAATTGCAACAAACATCATTTCCCCCAGCCTTGATTAACCCACAGGCTGATCTCCAGCTCACAGCTGTCTCAGGTTTTGGGAGGGAGATTGGGAGTGCTGGGGTTTGTTTATTTTGTCATTGCCAGCTTGGGAACCTGCAGAGCAGAGACAGTCACCACTGGCTACATTTCTTGCTGAACACCACTGGAAATGAAAACCAAAAGACTGAATCCCCCCTGTACTCACAGTAAGGTTGCTCCTCTTTTCTGTATCTGATTTCTCCTTTGTTTGGAGCTTCCTTTCTGTTTAACAACAGCTGGAGACTCACAATTCAGCATTCACATTTAGCTAGGTATTTGTGGCATTCCAAAGTCAAATTAACAAGCTTGTTACCTCTCGACATGTAAAAAACAATATAGTATTCATTCCCAGCAACACCTATAAAACAACACAGCAGTTTCTGAAATTCGGCTTGCCACCTCTCAACTGAAATACACACACCTATCTACATACACACGTACATATATATATATATTCCTTCACAGATTTGACCCTCTGCCTTTATCAGCATCTCCAAGTCACTGAGTTTTAAGTGAGTTCACGATCTTTACTGTACTGCTTTGAAAAATACAATGTGGAAATGTGCAGCTTGGAGATGTAGCTATGACAAATGGAAACAGGAGTTCCAGCAGTACATGTGAAAACAAAGCTGGGTAATCTGTAACAAGGTGCTTCAGAGAGAGAAAATGAATCCTTTTTCTTTTCTCTACTAATGACCAGCCTCACTGTTTCTCTGGTGGGGCTGCTGCACGGGCTGCCCTCGTGCTGGCCTCAGGGTGAAGAGTGTGCTGATGTTACCCCCTTGGTCAGCAGGAATCACTGCTGAGCAATGCTGAACAACTTCCTGCAAAGGGTAGATCCTGCTGGGAAAGCAGTGGATTAGAAGGAGTATTACTGAAGACAAATCTTTAAAACCCCTCAATCTTTTTTCCACGTATCTCCTAAAGATCCCAACCCAGCTGAAGTAAAATCCATTGTCTATCCTGCCTGGTTCACCACCTCAGAGCACCTGATGCCGCACTCACGTTTTGTAATATCAGGCCTGATGGAAGCTGGGTTTTCTGATTTCTATTTTTCTTTACAGTGAAACAAACTCAGCTCATCGGTGTCTTGGCCATATCTACAGGTTTAATGGGAATGACTCAACACTACCTGCTTTCTTCAGAAGTAGCTATGGACTGCTGGGTAAAATGTGAGTTTTCTTTCCCTCTATCATGGTTAATTTCAGAAAATACAAGAAATAGAATCCCGATACCCCAACATTGCCTGGACAGGAAGTGAAGCACTGGAAAAAGCTCTGCACACATTACACCATTTTAACTGTGCTTTTAAATGCAAGAAGCTGTGGTGGCCTGAAGGGAGAAAATAAAATGAGAATAGGAAGGCGGGGGGAGAAGTGAAACATCCTTAAGCAGCTACAGAAAATACGAAGGTGAAATGTTTATCAGCAAAGGTATTCAGCCTCTTTCTACCACAAAAAGGGATTATCTTTGAGTCTCCCTGTAGACAATCAGTTCTCAACCTGTTTTTCATAGGTAGCGATCACCTTCAAGCTCTTATTGGCACTACTGGTACTCATATTACACTCTAAAAATCAGATGGACTCCTTTAATCACAACAGGTTACCCGACACCAAAAAACTCTTATACACTTGCTCCCATTTACACAAGTTGTTTGCAAACCTCCCTCATGATTTTGATTATTACTTCCACTTCAGAAGGAGCCTTGCACAGAAAAACCACAAATACCAATGGCCAAAGAGCATTTAGAGCCAGTGCCTATTCCCTCTTAAGCTGGGTTGCTGAGAACAGATGTCTGGATAGATCTTGGTTGACAAACCCCTGTAAGACAGGGCATGACATGATGTCTTTTGCTGTCTTACCAGAAGAGGATCACTGTTTTATGAACTAGAGGCACTTGTGGTACTCCTGCACCTCACTCAACACCCAGGGACTTGAGCTCTGTTCCCATCTCTAGCACAAACCTATCGTATGACCTTCCAGTCATCTCTTCCCTCCACAATCCACTTATCCAAACCAGATATTTGTTTGTTTGTTTATTTTTGTTTTCAAACAGAGTCCCTGGACCATAGGTTGAGGCTCAGACAGGCAGGATGCCCTGCAGTGCATTACAGCACTTCTTGGCTCCATGGATGTGCTACTTCAATGGCAATAATTAATAAAGCAGAATCAACAGTTCGCTGCAAGCATTTCTGGTGAGAAAGAACAAAGGACTTTTATCATCTCAAATGAGAACAGATACCTTGAAGTACTCAAAATAACCCAAGCTCCTATGTCAGGACATGCCACATAGTTCAGTAGCATATTTTCCAGCTCATTGTGTTTGCCGATCTGTAAGCAGGGACAGCACCTCCATGCTCCTGAATACCCACAGCACCTGGCTTGGAACAGAGACTGGATTCTTGGCAAACATCGAGTCGGAGCACAAATATCCCCTCAAGAGCTGATTCAGAGCACCTACACTTCTTTGCAATAAGAGCAGCCCAGGAAATCCTATTATTTTCCTCTTAGGAGAAACACCGGGCATCAGAGAGATGAAGGGTGACAACTGCTTCATGTAGAAGGCAGTAAACCAGCTAAAAAATGGCTGAGCATAAAGTAGTTAAAGACACAGGGTCTTCTGCAGAAAAACCTCAGCTGTTCATCTCCCATTCCTTGCCCTGACTTCCATCCAGCCATCTGGGAGTAAGGCTCTGCAGCCACTGAAGGCAACACCCAGCACCTGTGATAAAAGTTAGGCTGCTTGGCTGCTTACTCTGTGATATCAGAGGCTTTCAAAGAGATTCATGCACTGTGTCCTGAATGTTAAAATTAACTCTGCCAACACATTCTTCTGAAATTACTATCTGGGCATCACTAATTTCTTGCAAAATATGCCTGTGTTATCCCCTATCTTGGAAGAGCAGGTGCTTTCTTTTATGTCCCCAAGCAGATGCACATTTCACTGTTCTCTGAGCACTCAGAGGCAGCTTCTTTTGAGTGTGTGACAAAACATGGTGACAGCTGCTGAAACTGAGATGCCTGATGTACCTTTTCCACCTAACCTGACTTCTGCAGGGATGAAGCAGCTCATCTCTTGGGGTGTGCAGGCCCTTGCAGGAGGCACCCCAGTGCAGTGCTCTCATCCCAGCCGCTCCAGTGTTTTGCTCTCTTTTCTTTCAATAAAAGAGAATACTGTGCCTATGCTATCTGTTAAGCAAAGTGCTGCACGTACATTGCAATATACCCTGCAGCACACAATAGAGCCTTGCAGATTAAATGTGAAGAGAAGTGGCTGTAAGGGGAGAGAAAACTCCAGGTGCTGGAGCTGTTACAGGTGAGCCTAAGCGCTTGCTTCCCCGAGGCAGCTACCTGTCAGGATTAATCTTGTCAGCCCAGGAATGCGCCTCGGTAGACACCGCACCCCATTCCAGGAACCCATAAATACCAAACCAGATGCTCAGCACCACACATGAAAGCATCTCCTTTCTTTGGACCATGCCTGTGGGGGAGTGACAGCCCAGCTAGCATCAATCCTGTCTTGTGCTGGGCTTTTTTTAAGGTGGTTCCTTGGGGGGGAACAAGATATGAAGCGAGCATGGGTGTTTGCTGCCTTCCTCCTATGGATGCCTCCAAGGGAACCCCCTTATTTGTTTCTCTGTTCTGGATCCACCTGAGACTTTTTTATTTCAGCTTAAAGGAGGTGCTCTCTCTGTCTGTATTGTCCCCAAACCAACGCTAAGGGAAGGAAGTCCATGGGAGCCAAAGGAATCATCTTGGATGGCCTCTAAGTCCTTTTGATAATGCATCCCAGAGGTAAAGCTGTGGGACAAATGGGCTTCTTCTGAATGAGGCTGCCCAAGCACTGCGCAGAAAGAGGCACAAAACAATGGTGTTTTGAGTAGTGCAATTTTACCAAAAAGGTTGCCCCTGGCCTGTCAGAAAAATGCAGCGCAGGTGATGAACACTGAGCGAAAGAGATTCACTCCCAGGTTTCTTTTCCTTCTATTCCTTTGTCACATTATTAGAAAAAACGATCAGACATCTTCCTGCCCCTTAAGTCCCCCCTCTAACTCAGCCTGCCTGAGTCTACTAGCTTTTTGTTAAGGAGCTGAAATGTTCTAGGCCCATACATTCTTCTCCATTTGGAAAAACGCCCATGCCCATGCCCAGGTCCTGTTTCATAGCAGGTGTCCAGTTGGGAGACAGCAGGCAGCCAATGCAAGATTGATGCCAGGAAAGACAAACTCAGGTGAGCTATGGAAGCCATGCCATGTTCCCAGCACCTGTCCAGAGGGACAGCCGAGCCTGCTGTGCCATGGGGTGCTGGGAGTCCTGCTGCCTTCCATCTGCCCGAGGACGCCCCAGAGGTCAGTGCTCTCCCACAGTGCTGAGCCGATGGCCAAGGCCACCAGCTGAGCCACACGCCACAATTTCAGGGCAGAGCCCTGGCCTGGGGAATCACCACAAGAAAGAGTGCTCCTGAGCAATTAGGGGTTTCTGGATCAAAAGCAATACATTTGAAGTCCTAACTCAAATTCCTGGCCCTAGGGAGCAGCCAGTGCTGATGCCAGGGGCAGCGGGAGGCAGCCAGCTCACAGAGCACAGCCTGTGACTGCTGGAGCAACACTGCTCACTCCACAAGGGCTCCCTTCCACAACCTCTGAAACAAAGGAATTTATTTCTAAACAGCAGCATTTCCACATTTTAAGGCATAACCAGTCCCTTCTTCCCTGTTTCTGCACAAACAGTATCTTTTAGACAGCACCTCACCAAACCCAAACCATGCGATGCCTCCCACAAACACCCACAGCCGAGAGCAGTGGTGGCAGGACACTGAAGTGTGGAGCAGTGCTTTTGGGACAACACATCTGGGGACACAGGCACTGCAGCCCTTGTGACCCAGATAACCCTTGCTTGGTTCTTGTGTCAATCATTTTCTGCACAGAGAATTCCTGCATCTCTCAGAACACATCTTTTGGTGCATGGGCCACCAAATCCAGATACTTCAAAATTTCAGGTCATCGGGGCTTGGTTCATGTCCTCATCAACTGAGAAAATGCCTGCAAAATTCAGATTCAGGTCTGGATTTTGTGGTCCCGGTTTAAAGCCATCAGGGTAGAACAGAGATTTGCCTGCTGGGATTACTCCACAACCTCCTGATCAGCTTCCTTAAGCATTCACAGTATATATGAATGTAAATAAACATATTTATATATGCCTCTCTCCAACAGTGCTTTTAGGGGCTGCAACTCTAGGTACTGAGGGTTATATAACTCAGATCCTCTGACAAAGACACATTTGGTTGAACTTTAAACAAGGGACCTTTAGAAATCTGTAAAATTTTAACCATCAGTGTGTAACAGCTTCTCTAGGACGTTTCCCACCTTGTAACATTTAAAACAATGATTCATCTTCATAAGAAATATGTAACTGTCTGAAACTAACTCAAATAATGTTAATTATCTGCATGGTCTGTGTTGCTGCATATGCAGTTTCCGGCTACCAACACTGGACATTATGAAAGCTTTTACATGACATCAGCTTTCCAATGACCTGGCAGTTATAAAACACAAAATTTTTAATCTGCATTTGATTGTCACAGCTTAAAAATTACAGAATTTATGAGAGCTACAAATCGTTTTTAGACTGTGCAGTGTGGACTAAAACCCAAGGTTTTTTGTTTTGGCTTGTTGATATTTCCTGAAAACATGAAACAATTCTGAAAGGACAGATTTCCTGGCTCACAGCTAAAGGTCAGCAGTCACACAGGGACTGCTTGCTAAGTGTACCAAAAGGAAAGATTGGTGCAACATTGCAGTATTATTAAAAAGTGATTTAAGTGGGTAAAACGGAGAAAACAAGAGAGACAGACAAGGATTAGACTCTCAACAACTGAGCTTTCACCAAGATTAGAAAAACAGCCTTGTTCCTTGCTGTTTGCAGCCCCTCACTGTCACTCCAAGCACCACTTGCTCTTGCTCCCTCTTTCCAGCCCTCTGCAGCCACCCCCAGCTGCATGGCCTTGGAATGGGACTGCTCTGACCAGGCACCACAAATCACTTCTAGAGCTTTTCCTGCACAGCCCAGAAGTTTTTCCAGGCTCATTGCTGCAACAGATTATGGAAGTACAAGTCTCACTTGTACTGGGAAGGACAGGAGTTCAGAAGTCCCACGACTGTGAGCAACACTGACGTGCAGTTGTGTGATATGCAAAAAACCCCTCATTTTCTGCAGGAATCTCCCCCAGACCTGAGCAATGTTTGCAACTCACTCTCAGCACACCTGAAGAGCCAAAGTCCTGTTCTGCAGCTGTCAGAGGGGGCACAGCCAGCTCACACCTGTATTCTGAACCACTGTGTGCACAAAGCTCCTTGTCAATACATTTAATTTCGTAGTAACAGACACCAAAACTTTCCCCTTCACTGACAAGACACCAGTTTGAAAAGAGGCACATTCTGCAAGCAATGTTGGAAGCACCTTTAAAACAGTATTTAGTACCAGTCCCAACAGAGACTGTACCCCAGCTCCCTTTAAGATCCGCAGCTTGTTTTTATTTTTATTATTCATGTTTTTCTTTCTAAGTATAGGGTATATACAATTTTCCAGGCAAATAAATGCCAACCAAAACCAACCTAGCAGCCTCTAGTAGGTCTCTGCTACAGGCTGTACTCCCAGGTACCTACATTTCCTTCCCTGTCCGACCAAGAGCCCTGGGACACCAAAACTAACAAAGAATTTGTGCCTATAATCCTGCTAATGTAATACCTCTATTCTGACCACAACATCCTCCCTAGCACTGAGTTATCAAAAGCATATGCTCCCATCACTCATGGTCTGTGCTTCTGGCTCTTTTTTCTTTTTTTAAATTAAAACCAACTGGTCATAGAGCAAAATGCTACCTTTTCAGTTAAAAGGTTAACAGCAAGCCTCTGACCACATGTATTACTTGAAACTGACGTCCCCACATTCTGCTAACTACAGTAACATACAGCAAAACAACAAACGTGCTAGTAAGCAGCTAAGCAATACCATAGGCTGTTTAAATTTAGCCCTGGCAGATCCTGGAGGAAGGGCATCTCAGAAGCCATGTGTCCTCTGCTATGCACAGAGAGCACTCAGCCCGTAGGATCCTATTCCACATGCCTCAGTTTTGAATATATGGCTATACCTATTGCATGTCATCTGTATCTCACACGTGTGTTTTCTCTGAAAGTCCTTTGCATGACATCAAGGACACTCTGCTCTTGGCCACAAAATGTTCACCCCAAAAGCAGCCAGGGAGACTGAAACAACAGACTCTGCAATTCCTTGCACCAGGACAAAGCTGCAGCTCAGAGCAGAGGCACACTGACAATTTAGGGCATGTGTCTATACAATTACAGACCACAACTTGCAAGAATGAATTATTCTTCAAAGCAAAATGTTGACCACAAGCATGGAGAACACTACTTCAGAGGCAGATTGCTGTAGCCTTGCTATTTTCTGTCTGGAGCTTGGGGAATTTACAAGTAGAGACTATTGCCATGATCAGCAGTGAGATTACAGGCACAAGATTTGCTGTGATGAATCCAAAAATAAGACAGCTCCAGGCCTAAAGTTCAATGTGCCACACCTGCTAGCAGAGAATATATGAATAATCTGCTCTCCAGGCTACAAATACTTTGAGAAAGGGTTGGACATCCCCATGCAGTGGAGCCTCTCCCTCCTAAGGCCAAATGAAATCACTAACATGAAGACAAGCTGTGCATCGATACCTCTGCAACCCCAAAAGCTGCACTCCAAGCTGCTGCTGAGGAAATCCAGCAAACCCAGGCATCCGGTGCCAGCAAGACTAGAACTCATCAATTTGACATAAAAAAGCTACTTTATTGAACAGCTCTGAGCAGCACTACCTGCAAAAAGTCTTGTTAACTGTGAGATTAATGACATTTCCTGGAAGCCAGGGCAGTTTTTGTGGCATTGTTTCAGGAGCTGAGGTGATCCCATTGCCCCATCACCAGAACTCCCTCTATTTTAAACCATTTATGCAGTAGCTAAAGAAAAAGTAATAGTACTACTAAAAGGTAAAGTCATGCTTGAAACTGAGACACAATATGATGATTTTTTTTAATCATGTCTTGCATAAATTATAAACTCTATATTGATTGCAAGGGTAGTTAAGCAAACTAAAAGGGCATAAATGGGAGCAGGAGGTATCTTCCTGGCCTGTGGGCTCAAGTGAGGCTGTTCCCACTGCAGAACACCAATGATCTGTGCATTATGGTCTGCTAAAGTAATACCTGGCTTATTGAACACTTACTTTGATACTTAAAAAAAACTTGGGTATGCACCACAGAAACAAAGCTCTATCTTTGTAAAATACTGGGGAATAAAACCAAAATAAAATAAAATAGTGTGGAATAAAAACAAATGGTTCTAACTGACATCTGAACACAAGCATTTCCCTTTCATATGCTTGGTTTTGCTTACTATTACTCTTATTGCTGTTATTATTATTAATCCACCAAAACACCACATTCAGACTACACCAGTTCTTCACTAGGCAATTTCTGCTTGTTAATGTAATCCTCAAAGCTTCCATCAAATGTTGCATTCTCTTACATGACAGATGCAGAACTCTGCTCTTTTGAGTGTCTATGGCAAAAATAAAGAGCAGATATACTAGCCAGTGCTGTGACAGGGAGTGGAGAGTGAAGGTGCCAAGCACTAACCCCTGCAAAAGGCTGGATTTCAGAGGTCAGGGAGTGTGCTCAGCACCAGCTACATCAGGTCCCATTCAGACATCAGTCTGAGCAACCACCATTGTCAGGCTCTTTTGAAAATCCTGATTGCCACCTTTTAAGGCGGGTGAAAATCAATCAATTTTGAGCTTATAAAGGGAATGCCTTTGCTGTAGCCAACCTTGGCCACACAGTCACAATGCCTTTTGCAGAGATATGCTGCCTTTTCTTCCTATTTAGTGTAAAAGCACTTCATCTTGGTTATCAGCTCCCTGAAGGTCAGGCTTATTTCTTTAGATCTATTATTTACTACTTGAATTTCCAGTTCCACCTTTCTGGCTATTACAGCTTCTTTCCCTGACTCCTTTTCACAGTAACTCCATATGATGACTGTTGATAAAGTTAGGAGGGCCATGATTCTAAATGTCTGACCTTCTTCAAAATCTGATAATGGATACAGTTTCTGAATCACAGGTCATCTCAATTTTGCCAGTAAATCATTTATTTCCAGTGGCCTTCAGACCTCGAGGCTTATTGTACACTGCAAAATGGATTTTTCAGGGAACAATGAAAGTAAGAGAGCCATCCTTAGCCTTTGCTTAGCATGTTAGGAGGGATACTGTACTTTGGAGAGAATGTTTGTCCACAACATCTTAGGCACCACAGTCTCTAAGACCTTCCCTGCTCTGTAACATTTCCTGGTATTTGTATGAAGCTGACAGCTATAAGCATCCAATACGAACTAACCTCCTTTTCACTTGCAATCTACATGGAAAGGGCAAGAAAAATCCACGTCTCCTTAAACTCTCCCCACCTACTGAGGGCTATCCAGTCACCTTTACCATACTGTTTAACTTGCAGTTCAAGGCACAGTGCCAGGTTTTACATCACTGCCTCCAATGTTACTCTGCTGCAGTAGGACCTGATTACACCACAAAGCTGTGTCGGTGCCAAGGCACACCGGTGTCTGCCAGCCTCCTCCAGTGGCTGCTCTGAGACAGTGCTTTCAAAATGCCTTGGTCTTACAGAAAACACTGCCAGAGGTACAACTCCTACTGCAGGCCAACACTCCACGCAAACTGTTGAGTGAGATGCAGAGAAAAGCGTGTAAAACACAAACTCCCGGCTCCAACAGTGCCTGGAAAACTGAGCAGTGACTGGATCCTGAGCAGAGGGAATCAGGCAGGTTTTACTTACTGTCAAAGCTTCTGTGCTGTGCTGTTAGGATTGCCTGCACAGAGCGACCAGACTCTTTCATCATGGCTTCAAATTCACTTTGGCTTTTGTTTGCAAAGTTCTCCTCCATCTCGCTGGTGCAGCAGGTGTAGCCTTGTGGGCAGATTCGCAGGTGCTCCCCTAAAATGACAGAAAATGCAGTTTAATGGCCAGGTCTGGGAAAGGGAGGATTTCACCCCAGACAATCTCAGCGTAAAAATACCCCAACTCCCTGGTAACCTAGATCTGCATTAGGTCTTTCTGTCAAATTTACCACCTAATCTGAGTTCTCCTGCTTTAATACTGTGGTTGGTGTCAATGCAGGCACAAATTTTCTCACTGTGGCTGTGAGGGGACGAAAAGCAAAGGAGAAAAACATTTATATATGGAAGAAGGAGAAGGAAAATACAAGTGTCTCCTGCTTCAAATCTGTCCTAGAATCCATCTCTGCCTAGAACCCCAGAAGACATGGAAGTCTGATTAAATGACATCTGTACTCATTAGACTTAAAATGTATATTAGCACAGCTGTTTGAAACTGCTTTGTCAAGAAAAAAAGAAACAACTCCAAAGTGCTCCCCGCCCTACCAAATCTATCCTGAGAAGGCATTTCCTTAACCAGAGAGGCGAGGCCAGTGAGAAGTTTTCAAGAGACAGAGACGTGCTGAACATCAGTGGAATTTGGGTGGCTGATTCCCCTCCACACATATTGAAATTTTCAGTGAAAAATTTATCTCCCAGAAAGAGACAAGATCACCCCCAAAAAGGTTGCTATGACAATCACTGATTGAATATACCCTTTGCTATAAGGAAGAACAGGAAAAATAAGAGAACTCAGCAGTCAAATTGAAAAATTCTCCAGTACGGAGCTTCTCCTGCCCTCTGCAATTTCTTTACTGTGAAGAAGCAAGTGCTCACATAGGCAGAGTCAGCAAAAATATTATTATATATTATTTTAAAAATAATTGCTCAAGTTCTTGTGAGTCCTTACAAAGACACATCCACCTGCAAACGCATCCTTTCTCCTTACCCAAGCAATAAGAATTCATTTGAATAAAATCAAACATTTATTTAAATACCCCCTCTTGTTCCAAGCATGTTCTGAGATAAACCAATTACCAAGCAGTTACCATGTTTAAGGTAATTTGATTGGGAATGCCAATGATTTTGCTGGCACTTTTACAGGACTGCTGTCTTAATGTCATAGCTGAGCCTAAACATCTTTAAAATTGTGTTTTATCTTGTGTGTCAACAGCTTCAAATCCTGAATCTACACAGTCTCCAGAGTTTCCCATTAAAGTCCTTAGCTATTTTCAGTGTAAAGCTCTTAGCAAATGCATCATAAAGGGTCTCTGAAACTGGGCATGTGTCCTACCCTTGTGAAAGTTATCTCATTAGCAGCCTAAGAGCAGCTTCTGTAGTTGATGTCTTTTAGGCAGA
Organism: Ifrita kowaldi; assembly: GCA_013398055.1. NCBI lineage: Eukaryota > Metazoa > Chordata > Aves > Passeriformes > Cinclosomatidae > Ifrita > Ifrita kowaldi. Next base: position 126,147 of record VZRS01012183.1, read on the forward strand.
AGGCATTCAGGTTGAGTCTGCATTTTGCTTGTCCTTGGATTCCTGCTCACAGATGACCCTTGAGCAACCTCTGCAAGGTGTGGGGAGAGCCTGCCCTTGGAAAACAGGTTACCATGGGCATCTGTACTGCCAGTCTTCCTGCCTACGTGATGGGAATTGCTGCTCACCGGCTTCTGTAGGAGAGTAACTCCCATCATCAGCCTTGTGTTGTGCTCCCAGCTGAGGGGAGTGTCAGGGTGGTGTGTCCTGGGGGCTGCCTGTCTCCCATGAGACCCACTCCCTGTCCCCACGAGTGCCCAGGCACCACTGCCAAAGCAGCAGGAAAAGCAGGAACCTGCTTCAATATAAAACTTCAAATATAAATATAATGTGGCTCAGTGCCTGCCATACCAAATGCAAGCTCAATTCCAAGGCTTGCCTGAGCCTCTCCTTCCCTCACAAACTAGATTGTTTCAAGTCATTCCCTGGGCTCCTTTCTGGAGAGCTGCATTTATCTGTACAGCGTCAGGGCTGCTGACATGTGACAGGCAGGAGAAGGGAGCTGTAATTTTTTGACAAGACATGGCTTTGATTCCTGTCACGGCAAATTAAAACCTTTTTTCTTGTCCAGCCTTTTCCATTCAATTTCTGCTGCCACAGGATTTCTGGCGAGGACGGAAGTTTTGTGGACAGCAGTTTTACTGTGGGATGCAGCCTTCCATGAGGCCCCCAGTGCCCTCAGGACAAAGCGAGGCCTCTCTGAAAAGCCAGTCAACAAAGAAACAGATCCCAAGGGATCCCAGCGGTTTCCAAAAATGCCTTTACCACCTGAGTTGATGGTGAATTTTGCTGGTGAGGTCCTGGTCCTGCTCAGAGGCCTTGCACTCAACAACATAAGCAAGTGCCGTTCCTCTGGGTGCCATTACCCACCGGGGCTGGCAAGCTCAGCCTCCAACAGCCCTTTACAAATGCCCTGTTTTGGGAAACCGAGTCAAATCAGTGGGAACCCTGGGGAATCTCTGATCTCCTGGCCTGCTGCCAGCAGGATTCAGGCAGGAGACCTGCCTGAAACTGGGAGAGCAAACATGGACATCCCTGCAGGGAGACACCAATGTGTTCACCAAAGCTGCCCATCATGCGGGCTCCCTGCACAGGCTTTAGAAACAAAGGGGCAAAGTGTGGGGATTGCCCCCAGGAGGAGAGGAGGGGAGGAAGAACCCCGTGCCTGAGTTCCCTGACGGACACCGAGGGGCAGCAGCGGTGAGAGGTGTGCTCAGTAAAATGTGACATGTCCAGACAAACCCTCCGTGCTCCCAGCCCGGGCGAGGCACGGCGTGTGTGGGCAGGATGGCTCCAACCCAGCTGTGATAGCACAGCCTCCACACAGCCCAGGGGAAGGGGACAGGGAAAAAACAGGCAGAAAGCAGGGGGAAAGTCACACTCATAGCTAAAATTGCTTGATTTTACACAGCTTTGTGAATTGAATATAGAATTTTTCCATTCTTGAATTCAGAGCAGTTTCAATCCCTTTTGGAGTAGCATTTATCTTAGCTTTCTGCAGGTGTTTGTAAGGTACTCAGCAGGTGTTTGTGTGGTGCTCAGCACCACCACACTCTCTCAGTGGGAAGCAAAGTTTTTATCATTTATCTCTGTAACTCAAACTCAGCACACACAGAACAGTCTTACAGCACTGTGAGCATGCTTTGCTTTCTTTGCTTTTTAACCTGACCCACCCTGGAAACATTCACTATTATTATTTAACCTTTTCCTATTGATTCCAAAATAAATGTGTTCCAGACCGTATTTTGGTTCTCCTTATATTTCAAAGTCCCTTTGTTTGCCAACTTGCCTTTGTCTCATTGCTGAAGCTTGCACTATAAATATCTCTGGGTTCACTTGGCAGGAGACATCTGCAGATACCTATGGAGAGCCAGAGGTGTTTAAAGAGAAGTAGATCTCCACGATAGACCGTGTGTTCTCTCCCTGCTGCTGTGCTGCACAAGCTCTCCCCGCATACAGCTGACCTGTTGCTCACCACGTGCTGGACAGCACATGCTCCCAGCCCCAGGAAGAGCTTTGCAGAAAGCAGACAGGCATGGCAGAAGCCAAACTGGCAGCAAAGGGAAGGCTGCTCAGATCTTGAAGATGATGGATACACTTCCAGCCGCCAAGGCCAGCTCTGGGTCATACCCAGAGAAAACTGCACTGTCCCACGTCTGTAGTTGAAACCCAGCCTTCCTCAGCCCTAGACTTGCAACCCCACAGCTGAGCAGGTCTGGCAGCGCAGCACAGAGGTGCCCAGGCTGCACCCAATGGCTCAGCTGACACCAGCTCTGTGCTGCCCTAAGAACCCTGGATTTAAGGCACATTTGTAAGTAAGAGAAGATGCACTTTTCGATGCTCTGAAACTGACAACTTGGCCAAGTCTTCCACAGTCACAATGTGAGGTTCAATCTGGGTCTCTCTGTAAGAGCCAGCTCTCCTGCAAAAGCTGCTGAAGCTGGGGTGGGATGTAACCCACCAACCGTACAGTCCCTTGGAAACAGAAATAGGGCAGAGCATGCATGAAAACAGCATCAAGCAAATATCTAATTTATGATTAACTGCCCTGGAATTGAAAGGAATAGGCAGGAGGCTGATGACCAGAGAATATCACACTGCATAGCTACAGGCTTGGATTGTCCTTGAAATACCCTCTTGAGCTGGGTTAGCAGATCATTTTGGCTATCGAGTTCATTACTGCACTTCAGAATGCCAAATATTAAATCACTTGACCGCTTTCCACTCGGGGATGGAGTTAGGCCCAGGGTCCCTGCAGGGGGAATAGCCCTGCCCACAGCCACCACTACCAGGTGTGCTTCTCCCACCGTGTTGCCCAGCCTCACTGCCCTGGCCCACACGGGCTCCTGGGGCTGCCTGGCACAGGCTGTGTGCTGTAACACACAGGAGCTCAGCTCTCTGTGCCCAGGAAAGCTCTCCAGCTGTTCACTGCTCCTGCCTTTCACCCCACCAGGAGGCTCTGAGAACAAGACAGAAGGGCAGTCCCAGGGGTGTAAAATGCAATACTGAGAGAAGAGTCCTTGGCTCCTTTAACCATGTAAATAGTGCTATTTCTATCCCTCTCACAGGATGTTGGAGATTGAATTAATTACAATGTTTGCAGAAGGTTTGGGGTTATGTGGCTGTGTCAGAGTATCTAAATGCAAATTATTACCAAATCATTCCTTCCAGAGGTTAATTTATTTCAGGCTGTGATAAATCCATCATAATTCTTCCCTCATATTTGTAAGCCTCCTCCCACTTGCTGTCCAAACTGTTCCAACAGCTCATTTCATGCTCCCAGCCTCAGTCCAGTCCCCCATGCCAGGACAACTCCAGCCCAAGGTCCCTCCTAGGGGGTTTCTGGGTGGACATGTCTCAGGCAATCAGGCTTGCTGAAGTGCAAGGCATGCCAGGCATGGCAGGGATGCCAGGACACAGCCCCTGGCCAGGTGCAGCCAGAGAGCCTGAGAGCACCTGGCAGCTGAGGAACTCCAGTCCTCTCCTACTGTCCCTGGTAGGCATTACTGTCTGTTGGCCTCTCCCTCCTCACACCCAAATCCCATCCAGGCTAATGAGCATCACAGCCAGGAACTGAGGACAAAACAGTGTAGTCTAGAATACGAGTTTTCTCTTCTCTTTCTTTTTTTTACACCATGTCAAAGTGTCTGCAGCTGATGCAAAACGAGCCTGGAGGTGGTACAGATGCTACAAATACCTTGCAAAGAGGTGTTGCAATGAAAGTAAATCCCTTTCCTTATGCCTCCCAGCTTTTCCTGCTTCAGGTGTTCCTGTCCCCATTTATCTGCAAATATCTATCTTTACAGAGAACACGATTTGGCACATGCTAATAAGTAGCTGACAGCACAGCCAGCACTTGGTACCATGATGCTACCTTGAATCCCAGTCTTGTCACAGATAACTCCTAAGGGGAAACAGGGGTACCCAAAAAACATTTGGACTAGGAGATAGTCCTGGCTGACCAGCCTAGGAAGAGCTCTTCATGCCTTTTTCACTGAGAACCATCCACTGGCAAGCTCTGCCAAACACCTCCGCCCCATAACACCCCTGTAAGGTGTCCAGGTGTACAGCTGGTCTCCTGCAGTAGCTGCTACCATCAAACCGAACCAGAGACCAGACTGCTCTCTTAAGCAGAGTGAAAACCAGATATTTTCCCATATTGCAAAGGCAGATGTTAGCTGTGCAGCCTATTTCTTTGATTTGCAGTCAGCTGTTGGCAAAATACAATTATCTTCTATTTTCTGATCATGTATTAAGAGTATCGTCATTTTGGCTTCAGTTTGCACATAATGCCAGGGGAGTCACAGCAGGCCTGAATATCAACTATCATACAGCAAATACTGTGATCAAAATGCACTGAACCATGTTCTCCCTGGTCTTAGTGACACTGCAGGCTGAGGATAGGCAAGGTGGGGCAGGGCTGTGGGCTTGCCCAGAAACGGGGGGCAGAAGATGGTCATGAGGAAGGGTTGTGCTCAAATGAAGTCCTTATTTTCCTGCACTTCCTAGGAAGATGCACTCTCAGGATGAGAAGCAGAGGTGGCAGGGTGTAGCTGGAAACCAGTCCTGCCGTGGACTCAGGGACATCTTGGATGAGCTGGCCTGGGAGCTCATGCAGCAAGGTGGAGAGGAGAGGAACAGGGAAGCTGTCTGCTTCACCAACACCCTGCAGGAACTATTCATGGACCCCAGTGCCTGCCATGTGGCAAGACCCAGGCTAATCTCAGCTGGCCCAAGGCCACCACAGAGCACTGTCACAGCTGACACATGGGCAGGACTGCAGAAGAGGCAGGGGCTCCCTCACCTGCTGCATCCACACTGGCGACCCCACGCACATCCCTGCTGCCTCCTGGCCTCAGTAAGGACACAGGGATTTGGCTCTAGCACAATCAATCCTATCTCTTTGCTGCTGCTGAGAGAGTAGCTGGGTATCTCGGGGGACTGATAACAAGGGCATGAAGTCTTTTCAAGCTGCACACCACAGGTCTGAATTTGTCCCATGTCAGCAGCTTTTGTAATGCCTCGCCATCTGAAGGCTGATCAAATAGCTTGTGCTATCTGAGATGAACTAATGTTTTCGTTCCAGATAAAGAAAACAAGCACTGCGTTCCACATCAGTGATAAAAACAGCAAACTGGAGAAGAATAGCTGGAGAATATGCTTATTCTGATAAAGCAATGCACATGTTTAAGATGGGACATAGCAAAACATTAAACGCTTGCTCCCACAGCTTGTCATTCAGACCAGGATTATACCAACAGGAGTGAACAACCAAGAGCAGATAATCCGTAAGATTTGTTCTTTCTACTCTTATCTTTCTACTCCTACTAGGATTTAATAAACTATCAAAATACTGTTAACCAAATAAGACAACTTAATCTGGCTACTGCATGGAGTTGGCTCCCTACCAGGTTAGTGCTGTTCTGTAATTGCATTACAGTGAAAACCTGACACAGTGAATAAATACAGGTACTGCTGAGAAATGTCACAACTGGCACCTCGAGCAGAAACCCACTGATGGGTGGGAGGACTTTGGAACTGCTCCATTAGTAATGACACAGGCTGCTCAAACCAGGAGCCTGGTGTGGAGGAGGCTGAACAGCAATTTCCTCTGTATTTGCTCTGTTTGTGTGTCAAAATACTTCAGCCTCTGAGGCTGTCAGCTCAGTGTCAAGCTCACACACGCTGCAAGTGTGGTATCAGTTTGTTTAATCCTAGACCCTGATGTCAGAGGAGTTTATAAGGCAGGCAAACATGGGCAAAAAAGTTAATTAACAGAGGAGAAAGAGCCACCTCCGTGTCCTGGAAAAATACTAAGCACAGAGTAGATAAGAGCGCCTTCAGAAACGACAGTCTGAAAATCCTAATGTCATCTGTGTATGTTACAGTGGCAAACTGCCCAGAGGAAGGGAACAGAGAAAATGTCACAAGTGCTGACAACAGACTTGATTCTTAGTGAAGAGCTCTGCATGAAAGCACTTCACCCACGCATTGCTCCTTTCGGTTTTGGGAGTGTCTTTCTGAATGAAACAGAATACCCCTTCCCATCACTCTGCTCCCCCAGTTTCTCTCAGGACCTGCCTTTAGCTACATGGGCCTGACTCTGCCTCTGAGCTGTGCACACACAGCAGGAATCAGCACAGGGTGAAACAATCCAAGCCTGTATTTAAGGACAGAGTAGAAAACGCTTTATAATTTGCAGTAGAAAATATCTTTTTCAGCGGTTGAGAGGAATGAAAGAACAAGGGCCAAATCCACATGTACCACAAGCAGTGAAAGACCTCCAGCTAGCAGAACTGACTGAACACACTGAATCCAACACGCCTCAGGATCCTCTTCTGGGCACTGGACACACAGTGGAGGTGCTTCTGAGCAGGGCTGCTACAGGAGATGATCCATTATGAAAGGCTTCAACTGGGAGTCAGGACATGGTCTACAATTAACACTCTCCAAGTAAATCAATCCTGAAAGAAGCCTTCAGTTCAAACTAGACCAGTTGCAAGAATCATGGAGAAACGCACAGGGAGTTCACTGTCACACCCTTTCCTCTCCCCTTCCCCAAAAAATAGAAAACTTATCAATTGAATCTTAGACAAGGGAAGAATTATCTTGTCCCTTCACATAACACTTGTGGGGATGTACTGAAGTTGTGTGTCGCAATCCATCACTATCAACCTCTTTCAGAGCTGTCTTGAGCACATCAGCTTCTCACCAGATGTTTGGTTCTGTTTTTTCTTTTTGGAACAAAGAGTCTTTTTATCCTCAGTTCGCTGCAATCTAAAATAAGATCAAACTGGAAACCTATCACTCTTATCAGATGCAGCTTCACTGCAGGCTTCATAACAACATAAATATGTTATTACATAAGAGGCAATGCAATTCATTAAGTAGAATCTTTTTTACCAGCTTCTTCTCAGAAAAATATCTACTGGAGAAACTGTCAGCTCTTCCTCATGCCCTGGCAGCTCACTGTCAGTAGGATCAGACTGCAAAAGGAATCTGGGCAGTAAACTAAGGACTGAAGATGTAGTTCACACTTAGAAGTTTAAGGGCTGAAGGCCTTTGGTTTATTCTCCATTAAAAAACCCCAAACTTTGTGGCAATAATTCATATAATCCACGTCAGGAACTTCAGGAAGGGACAAAACCAAAAGGCTTTTCCAGTTCACCTGCTGAAGCTCTTCAAGGAAAATAGTGGTACTGCACTTGGGGCTAGTTTGAGATAAAGACTAAAGAGCTTCAGCAAGCTTGTAAATATTGCTCAAGAATGGGGAGTGCTTACGGCTGTTCCCAATCATTTCAGTGCAAAGAACAAACCTGTATTAACCTCTCACGGAAAAGTGAGCAATTAGAGAACATTTCCTTTCAAACCCAGCAAAACTCAAGCAGTTGATGCTGGTGAGAAAACCATGAAAATCATCTTTCTTGGTTTGAGCTGCATGCTCAACCCTGGGCTCCTGGAAGGCGCTCACTCCCTGCTCCCTATCCCTCTGCTACCCTTGCAGGACACTGGGATGAGCAGGATGTACCACACCAGAGGAGGAGGCTGGGAGGCTGCACAGGGCACTGCTGCCCACCCCGACAGCCGCACTCCTGGCTGCCAGCTCACCCAGGTGAGGTGCTCTACTCACACGAGGAGGGTCTTGCTCTCTACCAATAAAAATCTCCCAAGGGAAAATCAGGAAGCTAAAAAACCCTCAAGCACTCTGTCTGCTGGTAAGAATGAAAATGACTCTTGGATTTGAAGAAAACCTTATTTTTAAATAGTTATTACACAAAGTTTTTGGACCTGAATCTCATTCTGAGAGTTTGCAAAACCAAAATGTCTATGCCTAAAAATATAAGAAATCAGGTTTAATGAAGCTCATTAATCTGAAATTCCATAGATGTGTGTACACTTATCAAAGCTAAAAATAAAAATATGCATGTCGGAATTGTGTAAGCCCCACAAATTCAAGATCATCCTTTTTTAGATTTTTGTAAAAAATTAAGAGACTTTACCTATGAAAAGCTGTTGACTTATGCCATAAATTAGAAGTGCTCATACCTCCTCTAAAACTCTTTGCTGTATGTGTTGGCAGGGATGTGGGAAGGTGAGGGATTGGAGGGGCAAGTTCTCGTTGCTGTGGGCTTTTTCACTTTGCAACTTGAAGCTTTTTTCAGCCCCAGAAATGCTTGGCTCTCCTTCAGCTATTGCTTTGCTTTAATTGTCTCATGAATGTCTTGGCCAGCAGTAAAAGTGCCGAACTGTGGAGCCCTTCCCTACAATTTGAGGCACCATGAAAGCAAACAGCAAATATGGGGTCATCTTGTGGGAACATGAAATTGCAAACTTCCAGTTAGACAGAACGGATGCAGCTGGTGCAGAACTCGGATGGACAAGTACCAGCACCCAGGCTGGAGTCTGGAGAAGCTGCTGTGTGAGAGATCTGCAGCAGAAGGAATTCAATATGCTGCCTTTCCCTTCTGGCTGCAGACGCACGTAAGTGAAACCTGCGCCATTGCTCCTCTTCTTATGCCTCCATCTGATCTTCCAAAAGCAGATTACAGAAAGCTGCCTGTAAACCTGAAGATGCAAAGGACATCCCTAGGGACCTCCTCTTCTGACCTTAAAATTAATCCAGGGGTATGAGGAGATAAGGACATCAGTCTGGTCCTGCCAGAACTGCTTCATGAACAGACCTTTGTTTCCACAAACACCAAACCATCACCTTTCACCCCTACACAGAGGGGTGGATCCAGAGGACCAGGTTTAAACTGGGATGAACATTTAAAACTCCAACACCCAGCTAGATCTCAGTGTGGCTTACAGTGCATATGCCCAAAATTTTACCAGAGAAATGTATTTTAGGCAACTTCTGTTTGAAAACTTAATGGAAGTGTAGCTGTTCTCCCCTGAGCGTCAGGAACAGATGACTAAGAAATGTTGCCAGTATCTGTCTTTCAGCGAGATTAGTGTTGGGTTTGTGTGGTATCCTATTTATAACTTTGACAAACAGCTCAACCAATCATTTCATACTTAATCATAGCTGTCTGCCCAGCTCCCTTCAGAGAAAAGCTTTTCAAAAACTATGTGCCTACATAATATGAACAAAAAGAAGCAAACCACAGTCAAGAAAAAAAAGATCTTGCTCCCCAAACCAGCAACAGCTATACAGGGAGCAGGTCTTGGTAAATCGTAAGGCGTAATTAGAGCGTCATTATTCATGGGACTGCACAGCTATAGTTAGTCAGTGTTTCCACTGTAAACCCCTATTTTCATAGAGGTTTGCAGCTCAGCTGCAAGGAATTAGTCTGCGATGAAATTTGGCAGTAGAAATTGTAGAGCAAGGATTATTTTTTTTGAAACCGTTTAAAGATCTTTTTTTCTCCCCCCACTTTCAATTCCCCTCTCACTTCTGAGGCTGTAGCAGTACTTATGGAAGAAACAAAAAACACTTCTGTGTGCTGTTTGATGTTTGGTTTCTGTGCATGTCTCTGTGTGGTTAATGGGACCAAAAATATCAATTTAGCAGAGGGTTTCAAACAGAAGTCTTAAAAACTTGTAGTTCGATTCCCACAAGAGTTACAACTCAACTTTCCTTTGGATGTGTCCATGAACATTAGTATCTACACTGTTAACTCAATGCCTTAAGGAACCTTCACATACTGAGTAAACCTGCATATCCATCTAATGCCAAAGATGGATTTACATTTCATGGGATAGAGATGTTAGATTTCTTTACATCTTCTTGCTTTGAAAGAACATTTTCCAGGGATTATAAGAGACTACTTTCTGCTGGACTCAACCCTAAGCCCTACGTTCACCCGCCTGTTTCCTCCTCACCTACCTGACGCTTCCATTAGGGCTCACATTTCAGCACGAACAAAAAGCATGGTGGGGACCACTAACAGGAGTCATGAGGAAGGGAAATGGGCAGGGGAAACATCATGGGACATTTTATCCCAGACAAAATTAAACAGAGCATTTCACAACATTTTCAAGAAAAACAGACGGCTGTTTGCATCTGCAAGAACATCAGAGGGATGCATCTACTCTTTTCCAACTAGCTTTGGCTGAAGCATCCTAGGGGTTCAGCATGCCTGGGCATGAATGAGATTTGCTTTCACACATACGGACCACACTCCAGAAAGGTACAGCAGCCTCTGGCACCATGCCTGGTTGTCACTGCATGCCACAAGCAGCATGAGAAGGAACTGCCTCAAGTGCAGTCCCAGCTCAGAGTGGGGCAGCAGTTACACAGCTTGAAAAAAATGAGCGTAAAACCATGAGCTGGAAGAATTACAAGCCTCAGTCTGCAACTAGATCACTGTGAATGGCCCGAGTGTTCATACCAGTATCTTTGGTGCCCAGTTTCTAAAGAACAGACTAGTTCTCTAAAGAACAGACTAGTTTATCCGTGCAATTTGATTTTCTAGTGAAACAGATGGCACCATTTACCATCACCATGCTTCAAACCCTGTTTTCCTGGACCATGATCTTGGCATATGGGAAACTGGGCCACCTCTGAGCTTCTCACACCTTGCAAGGTTCGTGCCTTCCTCGGAGCTCCCCATCCCAGCACTAATGAGCTTCCCCTTGGACAGCTTGGCAGAGTGACAAGGATGAGTGCCTGCAAGGTACCAGGCAGAATTCCTGAGGGCAGCTGCCTCCAAGCTCCCTGAAATCCCGATGCACTCTTCACAGGACTGGAACAGCAACACCAGCTGTCTCTGCAGATACCCCACCACCTTGACCACTATGATTTGTGAAAGCCATAAAAGAGAAATTCTCCCTTCAGAGTGAAAGCACTTTATGTTTGCTAAAAATTGCAGCAAGCACAGTATCTATGTTGCAGGAAGGAGGATCTGAACTCCTGCCATGTCTTAAAAACAGAACAAAGCAGAATTTCTACATATACTGCTTGAATCTGCTTTTCAAGGTGGTAGTTAGAAATTAAGAGGCAAATGAACTCAGTAAGATTACTCATGTACCTTCAATCATTTACAGGAATGTTAGCAAGAGCAGTGTTTCAGAGGGCTGGATCACACTTTCCTGCTGCAACCATTATTAACCTGACATAACATGTTCATAGAGGAAGAGATGATAACGATGCTCTAACTGGTCTCCCTAGAATACGGTGATGATTAGGGAATATCTCAGAGAAACTGTCACTCATTAAGCACTCAGCTAAATGCAGAAAGATGGCTGAAGGAAAAGCTCTGCAATTTCAGGAATTTATAACTTGAAAAAGGTGCATTCTCAACATTTTGCTTATTGGGTCTTTTTTTGCTTGAGTGTTGCTAAGAAGTGGCAGATCCACATCAAATGCAGACTGCACAGTTTTCTCCTTCACCACTATTCCCCTGAATGTAAGCAATAGGTCTTCTACACCCACCTTAGAAGACATCATGGGCCAGTCAGTGAAAAACACAACTTTTAAAATCTGAATGTAGTTCTTCTGATACTGTGTATCCAAGTAAGTATGCTATTCCTGCCTGGGAAAATCCATACTGCTTCAAAGTGCATCAGGTCCCAGGTACTTAACTCGGTCTAAACCCAGGACCCCAGTCAAAGCAGCAAGTTCTCCTTTTGTTCCCTCTGTTCTCTTACTCACCGAGATGCTTTTGCTCTTGAATAATCACATCCTTTGTGCATCATGGCACAATAGTACTGTCACCAAATTTTTCTTTCTTGTCATAAGAAAAAAGGGACCATCCCTGGGAGGTTTATCAAGTCTGGAAGTCAACTCCACTTCCAGATTCAGTTACGCCAGTGGGAAATGTTCTTGGCACCCCTAAGGATGTGATATACTGCCTGCAGACATTCACCAGCCTGGCCACTATTTGCCTAAATGATTAATGTAATTCAAAAGCACTTTCTCCTTTTGCAAGCTGCTAGGAAAATTTAATACCAGTCTGACCAGTAAGTGACAATGACCACCATCACCGTCAGCATGTTTCTCAGCAATGCCTTGCAGCATGCTTTCTCCTGGCCCTGCCTACCTTTGGGCTTCTTGCTGAGCTACTGACATAAAACCAAGCGCCCACAGAGGAGCAGTCTTCCAGAGCAGAAGACTCTGCTCTGCAGAGCAATCACAATTGTATGCAGGCTGCTTGCTCCCCACCAGCTAACTCTGAGGCCTTTGCTGACCAGTTTGGTAGAAAAGTGGAGAGGATTTGCTCCTCTGAGCACCCATGGAAGTTATCTGTGTAATTCTCTTCATTTTGGTATTTATAAGCTAGTCATGTTCCAGCCTCCAGGCTTACTCAGGGTACTGCTGAGGGACTGCTGCTCCCCTACCGTATGTGCTCACACAGCTTGAATGCCAGTCACAGTGAGCCTCAGTGCACCTGTGCTGGAGAAAATCCAAGTGGAACTCTCATGGGAACAGGTGTTATCACTGGGGATGCTTAGAAACAGGCTGGGCACACAGATCTAAACAGACTCCACTGATCAACTCTTAGTTGCTGTATCTGCTGAAACCACGTGGTCGCAGATGACATTTTCATTCTCCATTTCCCAGGATGTTATGACCTGCCCATCTCCCCCGCTGGGGTGTCAGGCAATGGTATAGATCATTCCCTCATCTGGGAATCAGGACAACAGACCCATCAGTGTGCGTGAGTGACAGGAAACTGTACTTGCCCAGCATTAGAAATAAGAAAGTGCAACAAGATCTGCACCTTTAATTGCATCCTCACTCCCTGTGACAGCTGAAACCCCCTTAATTAATACACTTCATACACTGTCTATTTTTGATCTACTTCAAATTCCAACCACCAGCAGAGGATGTTTGTCCCGTTCCTGCTGAGAGCCCCCTGGGATTTGTGATGCCCATCATTCAGCCTTGCTCGAGCAGGAAGACAGCTGTGGATACCTCTCCCCTGCATGAAATATCCCCCTCCCCTCCCTTTGGAGTATGATTGGCTCACTCAGCTTCCTCAGCACTCCAGACTGCCCTCCCTTCCCTTGGCATACAGAACTTCACCTTTCAATAAAACAAACTCACTGCCTTCCACGTGTCTTTCAGGCCCCATCTCTGAAATTCAGCCGTGAGACTTCCCTGTTACATTTATGAAAGGTACATGACTGATCTCCTGTAATCAACAGATGATGAACATGTAATTGCACACGTGCTCACACACAGGCCTCATCAGCTGTGGCACACACTGCACTCCTGCAGAAAGGTCACCACGTGGTGGACTGGCAGCTCAATTGTCACCTCTTCTTTTTCCTCCCCAGGTTGTTCCCAGCGACAGGGATTATCCACTCACTCCTTTGATCCCTTTCACTCTGATCTTTGGTTGCCCACATTTGTGCCAAGTAAAAGTGCAGTGCTGGAGTGGCAGAGCAGCAGCCATGCTCCAAGCTCTATGGATCCTGTGAGACAAAATCTTGGGTTTCCTCAAAGTCCTCGTATCCCTTGCAGCACACTGCAATCACCTGCCTTTCCAAGGACATGGAGGAAGTATCCCTGACTCTATCCCAGCATGGCCTTCCACTGGCAACTGGCTCCTTCTCCTCTGCTTACAGAGTTCTGCATCTGCCTCAGGATATTTACTAGGGCACACAAATAACAAAACCGGCACTTTGGTCAGGAGTTGCCTTAAACCAGCAGAGACACTGAACTACCAATTTCTGAGGCAGCATCTGATGGGGGAACAAATGGGAATGGATCAGATCTCCTTGCAGAGAGGAGCTGCTGTTAGAAATCCAGATCCTTTTCAATGTGATGCAAAGCACTTGCTGTAACTTCATGCTGTTGGCCACCTGAGGCTGAAACTGCTCCCACTGAAGTCGATGGCAAAACTCCTGCTGCCTTCAAAGGCAGAGGGACTGGGCCCCCAGTGATTCCAACTCTTGTAACCCATCTGTGTGCTTAACAGTAGGTTAGCCAAATTGGGAAGAGCTTTCACAACCATCTTCTGAGCAGACGAGACAGGTTTGTCCAAGCACTGCCTGAGGCTTTTGCTCCATTACTTTAATCACAACCACTACGCAGCGACTGCCCTTGTGTCAGGAGCTTGAATCAAGTGCTGCTTTTCAGAAGTGAAGCATGCTGCAAGTCAGGTGCTTTACAGACACTACTGGCCTGAATCAACAGGTCCTCCAAGGTGGACTTTGAAAGCTCTGTGCCAGATGGCCACCTAGTTCCTAGCTATGGCCTTCAGACTGTAATTAAAGATACTGTCAGAGAGCTTCCTTCACAAGTCCTGAAGGTACTCCAATTCCACACTTTTGCCTGCCAGAAGGTGCAGACTTCTAAATTAATTTTAGGGTTTGTTTTTTCCCAGCCTGACATGTGATACTTCAATAAAGGGGGCCAAGGGTCACAAGGACCAGCCAGTGTGTACTTCCTGAGGCAGTTCAAAGACACCAAGATTTTATATGAAAACAAGAACAGTAGAACAGTACCAGGACAGGAAAATGGTCTCAAAGCCCCACCACACTCTAAATATGGACCGCTTTCAGTGTGTCCCTTATTCACATTATCTACTTCAACTCCTAGCAAATTTCACTTTCATTGCTGATTTGTATTCAGAGAAGCCAAATGGAGCAGCCTGCAATGCAGCAGAAGTTTTTCAGGACACTTTTCAGGACAGTTGTCATTTTGGAATACCCTATGCCTTCTCTCTTCCCTGAGTGCTTCATATAAAATCCCTCACAAAACCCCAAGAAACCCACAACACTATTCCAATCCTGATGGTTCTCTGCTGTCTATGAAAAAGTCTCTACTATCCTCATATATTCACCCGACCAAACAGAGAGAGGGAAAATACATTTTCTCTAAACCCTCAATGTACCAGGCCAGGAAGCTCCTGAGCACAAGGGGTAGAAAGCCCAAGCCCAAAGAGCACCTCCCTAATCGACCTCTGTGACCCAGCACAGAACCCAGCCCTGGCTCCCCTTTCCACACCCCTCCCCAGCTCCCTGTCAGCAGCCCCTCAGTCTGCTCCGTCCTCTCCCTGCTCAGCTGTCCGGGGCTGACATCAGCTGCCGAAGGGGAAGCTTTGCCTTATAAAGGAATGAATGCAGAGTGATCCTATGGAGCAGATTATGCAGAAGGGCACTCCAGAAGATCACAATCAATTGTGGCTTCACCACCCACCAGTCAGACTCTGGAGACCTGCTGCTGCTGGGAAACCTTTGCGTTACAACATGCTGTGCCGTTCAGCCAGACTTCCCTCTTCCCAGCAGCCTGTTCTCTCCTCCTCTGATTTCACTCATCCACACTTCTTTGCCATCATGTCCTTTTCCTCCATCTCGTAAGTAAGCAGTGTGACAATGGGGAATTTCAACTACCTGAATGCAATGCTGAGGTTTTGTGTTATAGTGAGAAGAAATAAACACCATCAGCTGCAGTGCCATGGATTCAGTGTCTCTGCAAGGCAGAATGGGTATCCCTTTGGTGTTTCTTTTTAAAGAAAACAAACTCCTCACAGTAAAGCTCTCAGGCTGTCAGGAAAAGAAACCCTGAACAAAGCAGCCTTTCTACAAGTGTGTATTGCACTAAAGCTTACAATAATAATCTGTGCTTATCTTCACACAACCACTAAAGCAAAGGAACTGCTTCTCTCAGGATGAGCTGCACACCTAAAGCTCAGCAGTGTTATGTGCCCTCAGCCCTGGGCAGGCTCAGGTAAGTCCCTGAAGGGTCATCCTGCCTGCTGCTACCTGGTCACCATCATCTCAGGTGAGACAAATTATTCCCGTGAAGGACTTTGGCACTCTGTCCATCTTGGACAGGCACAGCAAAACAGCACAGCAAGATGGTCAGGGGCCAGGATGAGAAAAAAAACCCCACTGTGTGCCGTCAAACAGCTCATCCATAGAAACCTACCACTGCCTTGGGCTGGGTGTCAGCACCCACCCAGCCACACAGACACAGGGCATCACCACAGCCTCCTTGTGCAGCGACCTCCCCTTCACAGGAGCAGGTCTGGAGAACCCAGCAGCAGCAAGCCCAGCAGCTCAGATGCAAATGTCAAACCTGCCTGTGCTGAGGGAGCACAGGGGAAATGTGGAGCAGGCACAACCCTCAGCACTCCTTCGCAACAAGCAACAAATCCTTCCACAACCGAAATGAAAATATCACTTCCCTGAGGAATGGGGTATTAATTACAAGCCTACGCAGTTCTAGCAATGCCTGCTATGTTTATTTGGATCCTCACTACCACACACATTGCAGCGGCAATACCATCTTTCCTTGGAAGTATTAGACATTACAAACCTCATTTAAGAAAACAGATTTTGCCAGCAGGCCATCAGAAAGATAAGAAATAACCTGACTACACTCCAGGCCATAATTGTTTCAGGATTTAGCCACTGAAAATACACCTTTTGTAGTCTGCTGGGGCTGGGAGATAGCATCTTCTTTAATCACCTCTGCTCAAGCCCTTCAGATGCTGCTTAACAGCTCTATTCAGCCCGGGAAAGCACAATTCTGGTCTGTCTGTCATTCCCGGTTGCAATTGCTATTTGTTTCCCCGGGCAGTAAAGAGTTGCTGTCAGCTAGGCTGTATATTTTCTTTATACTAACTGATGAAAGTAAGATTGTGGGAGGCTCTTACAAGAGCTTATAACCCTTGTCTTTCCCAGCAGCATAGCCACGGTTTTGCTTTTGGTTCAGCTCCCAGCCCATGAACCTCTGTGCCAGTAAATTAAGCAGTATCTGGTGTTTATATCTCCCACTGGTCACCGGTATTTTCTCCCCAGAGCCCAACTAACACTGAGCTTTTTCAGCTCATGTGCTTATCCCTTGTGTTTTTCAGTCATTGCAAATTTGGTTCAGCATTAGTTGAAGTGGGACCAATAGCTGAGGTCTGGACCCAGACAAACCTTTGCTCACATTCACACACTGGGGCCAGACCACCACACAGCCCCAGGTGGGGACCACACTGCAGGGAGGCCCATGTGGGCTCCTCTTTGCTTTGCCCAAAGTTTCTTGCCACTGCTGTGGGAGGGATGTGTCCCCCCACTTCCAGAGCATGCTCAAGGCTGTGAAGTTGGATCTGTGAAAACTGGTACTTGTTTGGACCCAGGACACCATGTACTCACTGCTACCAACCAGCAGCTGAGTGGCCCTGGAATGTGGCAGCCCCTGAACATGGCTCTTGAGGGAAGCCCTCAGTCTGAGTATCTTCCTGTGCACTCCAGCCATTATTCCCCAAGGAGCTGAACTATTAAAATAATCTGATTATTATTTTCAAGAATGTTTTGTTATTTTGAGTGACTAACTCCAGGAGCCTAGGTCTCAAAAAGCACTGAAATTTGCCTTCCAAAATTCAGAGTCTCTCCTGATGTGAACAAGTTAAAATAATGGAAGTTAACGACGAAAATCTGGTAGCAAATGG
This sequence comes from Ifrita kowaldi, assembly GCA_013398055.1. Lineage (NCBI taxonomy): Eukaryota > Metazoa > Chordata > Aves > Passeriformes > Cinclosomatidae > Ifrita > Ifrita kowaldi. The sequence continues at coordinate 143,522 of VZRS01012183.1, forward strand.
AGAGCATGTGCTACTCAGGAGCAGACATCTTTCTGCACCCTTTTCCCCACATTTTGGATGTTTTGAATCCAGATGGATTTATTTTTAAATTCTCTTTCCATTGAGCATGATGAGGTAGCCACTGGTGAAGAAAATGCTGACCGTCTAAGTCACGCCTGATGCCAGCTGCAGGCCCTGCAGCAGAACAAGGCTCGGGCTTGTGTCACTCTTGGGTTCCTGGCGTGGTGCAGGACCAGGCGAAGCCTCTGCCTGTGGAGAGCCCCTGCCTGGGCAAAGGGCTGCGGGTGGGAGGCCGAGAGCAGCACACACCTGGGCTGGAACACAGAGGGGAGGTCCCTGGGGAGGGGGCTCAGCAGGCCATCACAGAGCTTCTGACAGGTCTGCTTCACACATCCTGGCTGGCTGACAGGAGCCTGTGGCATGGGAGCCATGGGCAGCAGGACAAAGCAGCGCCACAGCTGCGGCTTCACCTGAACCAGCTCTCCCCAGCAAGTGACTCCTCTGGGCCTCTCCAAAACCCAGCAGGTGCAAGCTCCCTGCAGGGGAAGTGCCCTGGCTGCCTCATGTCAGAGTGCAGCAGCGAGCAGCTGTGCTGAGAGAGCAGAACGTGGGTCCCTCTGATGAGGTAAAAATGTACCTCGCTGAGCAAGAAGGGGGCTACAACGCACTTCAAACTGTGCCTGCAAGCCAGGACACACCAGGACAGTCAGTACCAGAGAGAGGATAAAGATGGTGCTCTGAGCTGCACACCTCTGCCTTGCAAGAGTGCTGCAGCTCCTGGGGTGAGCAAAGCCTTTGGGTTTGTATTTATTCAAAACAGCAGATGTTCCTCTGAGACGGGAGCGGAATCACCACATGGAGCCTTTTTGAAAACACCAGGGAGCTAAATGGTATCTTTAAGGACAGCAGTAGGTTTATAAGGATGCTGCTGTGCCCAAATCACGTGGCAGTGAGTTGAGCAGCCAGAGTTACTCAGGGGGAGAGAACGCCAAGCTGCGGGATCAAAGGAAGCCATCGCCCACCCCACAGAGACAAACCCAGCCAGCCAAAGTGTGCTTCCCTACCCACCCTCCCTCCCACTCCCCATTCCACCCTGGGTGGATGCTGCAAGCCCGCAGTGGCTTTTCTACATCATCTGGACAAGCCTGAAACTTTCCTCAAACAACTGCCAGGTCTCTGCAGTACATCTCCCATCCTCCTATCTGCTGACAGAGTGCAGGAGACCAACGAGCAAGCGGCGCCCTGCAAGTGGTGGCAAAGAACCTCCCAGGAACAGAGCTGGGTTTGATCTGCCCCTGACAAACACTCCTGTCTTTGTCTGCCATGCTATCGGAGGCGTGCCAGGAGGAAAGGAAGAGGAGATGGGGTGGAGAACAGCCTGTCCAGCGGAGCCAGTGGGAACAGCACTGCTGGCTGCCCAAGCACCCAGCCTGCTGCCCTCCCCAGACCCAGGGCCAGTCCCTGCCCTGGGGCAAACCCACAGAGCCAAGTGTCCTCTAGTGCAACCTTGGCTGCTGCTCCCCCAGCAGAGAGAGCTCTGCTCCCCGGTGTTTCAGGTCTATACACCTGCTACTTCCCCCATTCCCTGGGGTATAAAAAGCCCTCAAGCTGGAGTCCAGATACATTGGGTATGGATTTGATGCTATTGTTTAGTATTTTAATAGACAGTCACAAGTTACAGTAGGTATGACAACACATTGCAAAGATAGTGCACACGCAGTACAATGGCGCCCAGCTAGAACAAGCTTGGTTTAAGCAGTCATAAACTCAGTATTCTTGACACTACAGCAGCTGGCTGTCTTCTGAACCCAGGTTGTTTCTAAGGTGTCTACCATTGGCAGTAAAAGATATTCACGGTTTCTTCTAAGTTTCCTTTGGAGAAAACGTGCAATAGGATGCAGAAGGGATAGTTTGCTATTTGCTGTTTAGGTTTCTCGTGCAGAACAGCTCTGAGAGCAGATATCCCCCGGACAGGGGTTCTTGTGTGTGACAGGCCCACTGCATATCTAAATATTTGTATCAGTTCTTTGCTTTGTCTGTATATAAAGTAAGGAATTTACATGTAAAGAGAGCATTTAAGTCAGTAACTGGACTTTTAATACAGTTGCACCTCCAACAACCCAAGAACAAGAGAGAAGAAGTGCTTGAAAAGCCCTGTCTAAACCACCTAAGGCACTTCAGATTGTAGCATATGCTGCCTTTCCTACCATCTGTCTGCAGAAGCCACAGCCCCCAAAATGCAATCTTCAGACTCAGTTCATTTCTGTGGTCTAGTTCTTCCCCCAAGACTCCTTGGTATGTACCTACAATATCTAGAATTCCTTTTCCACCTCCCATCCAAGGTCTGGACAGGGCTAAAACTGTTTGCTTGCAAAATTAGATGCAACCCTGTGCATTCAGCCCAGGACAGACACTGAAGATCAAACACATCCCTTGTTTCCAGAGACATTGCCTCCCCCACCGCCTCTTTCCACTGGGTTAGTGACGAGAATAAATCCTGCTCAGATGATCTGCCTGGCAGTTCCCATCCAGCAGCACATGCAGCCATGCCTGAGAACACCCACTGGGAAAACACCTTTTTGATTCACCTCAAAGGCAGCTAAAGAAGTTCAAGAACCAACACTTCATCCTCCTCCTCCTCCCTGCCTTCAGCCTCTCATTGTCTTCCGGGCTGACCATGGTGAGAGCGGTTTCACGGCCCCCATCAGCTGAAAAGGCACATTGTGGAGCTAAGCCTGTGTGTCTTCACCTTTCATCCAAACCAATCAAGAGGCAGGGAGTGAGACAGCCTGCCTGCTGAATTCCCAGTCCCCAAATGCTCCCTGGGTACCATGAAAGCTGTCATTTGCATTCCCCAATTTCCAAGTGCTGAACAGAGTTGATCCATGCTGAATACACCTCTGCCTTCCTCACCAGATGCTTCATCTGCCATTTGCAGCCTCATGCTTACTTTGTCCCACTGATTTGTGCTTCATGTGGGCACCAACTGAAAAGCAATTAGGGGCAGAGCTCCTTGACAGCGATTCCAGGTACTGCTGCCTGATTACTGCAGTGGCTCAGGGGAGAAGATGTGCATGTATATATATATATATGCACGCCTGTGTGCATGCATGCAGCCGACACGCACATTCTTTCCCTTACCGGTACCTTGCAAATTCAGTTTGGGAGAACTTCTGCTCCCTGGTACTGCCAATAAATACTAATTATTAAATACAGACTCAGCAGGCTTAGTGCAGTTACATTGCTCCCTGACTGCAACCAGGTAAACTTTTAGCTAAAGATGCAAGAAAGAACAGGGAAACCAGCTCATGCTCAGAGCTGCAGAGGGGTCAACACCCACCCTGTGTTAACAGCAACACTTGCTCATTTTGGCTGTAACTTCAATAAACCAGATTCTTGATACAGCCCACCTGCACACCTATTGTGCACAGTCATTTTCCAGAGGAGAACTGTTCTTCAGGATCAACTGTTTCAATGAATCACAACTTACAAATTGTTTTTGTTTAAAATAAATCACAGAAGAGTTCCCGGCGAGGGCCGCATCGCTGCAGTTACTTACGGGCTGTTACTCATCCGCTGTTTCAACTCCACCAGGGCCCTGGTACTGGTGTCACTAAATGATCTCCATGAATGTGCAAGGAAGCCTAGTTCTTCCGAGTTTTCCAGAGGGAAAAATCCTTGTCAAACTCCATTACAGCCCAACAGCAGAGAAGACGCAGCAGGCAGCCTAGTAGCACAGGCTTGGACACAGAAGGCTAAATGTTTCCACCCTAAATCCAGCTGTATGAGCCCCACATCCTGCTGCTTTTTGCAGCTTTGCTTTCCAGCAAGCCTGACAGCCCAGCTTGAAGTCGGCACCTCTCCTACAGCCCACAAACTGATGGCAAAGCTGAACCCTTGTTACACTGCTTTTCCTTGGGAATTTGGCATTCCACTTTCAACACAGACAACGCCATTCTGAGGGACTGCAACACCTCAGTATCTCTTCACAGTCTGGATAGGACACAACACTGCTGAACTGCAGGTCTTGTGCTCTGTATGTACCCCACCCAAAGAGGACAACAGCTGATAGATAACTGTGATTACTCCTGACCATTAAATACTTCACAGTAACCACTGTGTGCTGCACCATTTGGAAAACAACATCTGAGAAGAGGATTTTTTACTTTGTAAAACTACTGGTTAACACCAGTTGAAACATAACACACTGTCAGCCCACGAGGAAAGATGATGGTGCCTTCCTGCCTCGGGTAGCTTCCATGCCCTACTTCTCAAGCACACCTACCTTTGCACCTTCCACCTAGAAGCAGCAGATTGGCAGCTGGCACACCACTAACACTAGGGCAAAACTCCCCAGCTTCCTCCCCAAAAGCCTGAGCTCTGCCACGACTCCCACCCCATGGCCTTCTTTCTATTCACTACTGATGAGCAGACTCGCAAGGCCTGGCTTCCATCATGCCTTCCCTGTCCTATGCCTGTCTGCTCCGCTCTGCGAGCTGACAGACTACTGAAGGCTACAAGAGCACAATTCTTGTTCATATCAATATCCTGCCTGTTCCAGAGGATAAGCAGGCTGACCGTGTGTGAGTCTCAGCTGAGAAGTAAGGTCAGCAGAGAGTCGTCGGGTATGGGAAGTCCGGCCACATCAGCCATGTGTGTTTGTTGTTGCTTTAAAAATTCATTCCTGTACTTGCTTCAAGGAACACCTGGGTTGATAAGACTTCTATTACGTTTTTTAATAACAATCATAGTCAAGGATAGTCAGTTGAGTTGGGTTGGATGTGAGGCCTGAACCCAACCTTCAATGACAACAACAAAAGCAGCAGCCCGTGATTAATGGATGTAGTTCTGATTCAGTGAATTGGCTGCTGTAAGCCAGAGCAGTTGAATTTGGCCTCATTTGCTAATAGCTGGCATCCATTAATTACCCTTATTGCAGAGGAGTATGTGTAAGGGCTGCTCAAATGCAGGAACTGCACTGCTTCATCTTCTGCTGCCACAGACTTCCCCACAAGGGCTCTTCCTGAGCAAGCCTCCTCCATGCTATTGCCAAGGAAGAACTTTTGATCTCCTTGCACGTATTGGAGGGACAAGGGATGGGTGTGAGATGGTTTGGAAGGAGCTGGGTTACTGCCGGGTCCTTGCAAGACTTGCTCCAAGGCACTTGCTACAGGCAGATCCTGGGAGGAAAGGCAGAGGGGGAAGTACTCGCTCCTCGTTAGCAATTACTGCCAACAGCCACCAGTGTAATATGGGCTTTGGCTGCATGCTTGTATGGATGTACAGAGCTTCTTTCTCAGCTCTGGAAAAGGTCTTTCCATGTACTAAAGAATTTACAGCCTCACTGGACATCACAGGAAAAGGGAAGGCGAAGGAAGCTCCGTGCAGACGTGGCACTGACGTGCTCAAGTTTGCGCAGCAAGTCTGCAACAGAACCAGAAACTGTAACAACAACTCCTGCATCTCTTATTTGCCCTTTAACCACCAGGCTGTTCTTTGTCTGTCCCCGTGCTATGACTGACAGCAATGTAGCAGGAAGGGCCATCTGCATAAGCCAGGAAAATGCAGTATATCCAGCTCCAGAATCTCAAAACTCCATCTTTATACAGAAGTTTTGCGATAGAAAAAGGTTCTGTGAATGTCAGCATTTCCATATTATCGCCATCTGTACATAGATTGCCATAGCAGTGAGAATTTAAAAGATAAAAAAAAAGAAATTTAAAGATAAAAACTGGTTTAAAGTTGACAGTCTCGAGGAGCTTCAGTGCCTTGCAGGCCTCATCAGTTTTCATTCATCTAATGTTCTCTTTTAAATACACTTGACAAACTCAGATGCTAGGAAGGGAAGTGCTGTACCCAAGGACGCACTTCCGCCTGTCCCCACAGCATCCCAGCCCAGGGACAGGCAGCGCTAACAGCCCAGGGAAGGGCTGCCTCCTGCACCCTGTGTTGCAGCACTGTGTAAAAACCACCCATGCACATCACATCCAGCCAGGGCAGCTCCAGCAGAGCCCACAATTCCCAGGTGTCAGAGGGTGTCACTGCACTCTGCTGGCAGGGTGGGGTCACCCTGCACAGGTACAACACCCCAGGCAAGCAGAGGTGCTCCCTAGCACAGGGTATTCTGGCTTCAGTGAAGAGGGGATAAACATGGTATCATGAAAAATGAGACAGTGCCTCGAAACCTTGCCTAGGTACCCGGCATCATAATTTTGTGGATTTAACCACGAGCAGCTTTTTTAGCATTTCCTTAGTCAGCTCCCTAAAGAGAAAGGGCCAGGAACACAGCCAAGCAAGTAACGTGATCATAGCAGTTATGGCAATAGCCACCTTCTAAAAACCATCCTACACTCCTTCACGATAAGATAAAGAACCAGAAATTTGAAGCAGTGACTGCCTGACATTGTCCTTTGTCCAAGGAAAACACTGACTCCTGCTACTTGGAAACAGGAGTTGAGCAGACCTGCTGGAAGCCAAACTCTTAAGACAGAAACCATCCTGTAAACTCAATCTGGCTCTCCTGGGGCACAGGCCGATTTCTTCATTTCACTTCCACAGATAAACACTTCACTAGGGAGCAAACACTACGTAAGCACAGGGCAGCCAGCACGTGCCCCCTGAACTGCCTCTGCTGCTGCTAAACCACTGCAGGGTCCAGCTGGGATGGGGAGAAAGAGCCTGTCAGGCCATTCATCTGAGCCTGGGCACGACAGTGGCTGTCACCACCTGAAGCTGTCGTAGGGTCTGTGCAGACTTCACTCATGTTTTCAGTCCAGCTGAGGCCAAACAAGCATCTGTGCTCACACATGCAAATCTGCCCACGTGCACCTACCAACGCCTCGAGAGCTCTGCTGGCTCAAAAACTGCAGGAGCCAAAGAAAACAAATCAAAACCCCCTCGCTGACAGAATCAGTCCCACAGCTCAGGACTATCTCCTGTTCCCAGGATTGCTCCTACAGATCAGAGAACAGGGGAGAACTGTGCTGTACTTGTGGCTGGAAGAGCAAAGCTCTCCTACTTTACAGGAGGCCTCACATTTGCCAGCAGCACTGGCAGGTTTTGTTCTAAGATATTTTGGGACTTGTTCATACCTGAGACAAACTGTTTCTTACACGCTTTCCTCTGTGTTTTTAGGTGACCTAGAACATTTGAGAGGTGTTTAATTTCAGAAGATACCTGGATACATTTTGAGATTTTGTCTGTGCCTTTGAAAGAGTCCATTTTTTGAATTCCCCCTTGATTTCAGGGAATGAAATGAATGCCTCCTCGCCTGCCCACTGTGCACCTTTGGCCTTTTGATGAGAAGCCAAGAGACAAACGGCTCCATTTCTCCAGCCAGCACAAGAGAGGGACTCAGAGTGGTAGAATGAATAGCAAGTACCATACTCCTAATGATCAGAAATGATGTGGTACAGGTAAGGAAAAATTGTAAAACAACAACGTAAGTAGTGGAATAAAAAAGGGAAAAATTGCTCATCATTTGCACTCCATCTGCCTTGAAAGGCAACAGTGTTTTATTTCCTTTGGTAGAGGAAGGTTTGCATAAAACATAAGCAAGGTTGTACAAACCCTTGGGGTTTAATTTGATTCTAGTTTATCTCTTGATCAGCACATCAAACGATTGTGCAGCATTTTCTCCTCCTGCCTCCCCTCCCAATTTCTAAAAGCTGCCTGAAATATCTGTGTGCTGTCTCTCACCAGGGCAGCACGGAGCCTTCTCTAATGCCATTACATTTAAAGGGAAGTCTGCCAAAATATCCCAACACAGGGGCAGCCCTAATGCCTGCAAAGGGCTTTTAACAGTAGGTTAAAGATGCCTTTCAGTTTTTTGAGCCTCTCTTGAGTGGAGACATTAATAGGGGAGGAGAAGGCAAAATTATTACCCACCCCAGCAACTGCAAGACGCCAGCTTCTGCCATCTGCACCTCCAGGGACCTGTCACAGCCAGATGGCAACCCAGGTGTAAACAGCTGTGACCTGTCCCCACTGTCTGCAGATCAAACCACCAGTGAAGTCCCATTCTGCTCACACCTTGGATTGCAGTCAGCATTATTTCGGTGGCTACTTCAAAGTAGCAAAGTCTTTGACCTCTCAGTACCAGCAGAAATATCAGCTGTGCCATTTGGGATAGGAAGTCCAGAAGGAAACCACTCTGTGCCACTGGGAACTGAAGCCCCTCTGGGGTAAGTGGCCAACTCAGTGGTGTGACCACAGTGTGTGGCTCGTGACACATGTGCCTGGACACACCTCATGGCTTCCAATAAAATAATGATGCAGTAAGAAACGAGGATTACATATTCTTACCCAATCTATGAGCTGCATAGAACAGAAAACAGGTTTTCCAGAAGATTCATGGGGGACAAAAAGCCTGGAAATGTGAGTGAGTGACCAAGGACAGTGCTGCCTCTGTTCAGGGCAGTGGGAGAGGTATCGTGTCAGTCCTTGCTAGAGCTGGGAGCTAACAACAATTCAGAGTATGCAGTTTCACATCTTTTTGTTGTTGCTGTTGCTAAATCATATTACCTCAGCGACTTCTTCTGTCACTGATGTTTGCTGTTCAGCCTCACAGAGCCACCATCTCCACATGCACAACCCTATGGACACACTTCACCTTCACCAAGGATTTCTTTAAAAATGCAACTGATCTTTAAACTTAATGCAACTCTATGCCCTGTAACAGTCTTTATGTTTCCAGTCCCATAACCCAAAGCTCTCTCTTATTTAAGGAGTGTCAGTGGGTAGGGTGAACCCCAACTCCTAACCTCCATGCGGGGCAGCAGCCCCAACCCCCTGGCTGACTCCCACTCTCTCTGCACTCACTTTTATGTAACAAAAGCTAAAGGGAGTCCTCCTGTTCCAAGTGCTCTTGACAAAGTCCTCAACTCTCAGAGCCCTTTGCTGCAGTCCCCAGGAGCAGAACATGCTCGTGGCAGTTTCTGGGATGGGGCACCATGGCACACTCTGCCCTGGGGACCGTGGGCTGCAGGCAGGTCCTGCTCTCCTGGGCACTGCTGCACGGACAGCGTTCTGCTGGTGACACCAGCGAGAGCCCAACAGCTGAGGTAATGAGCTGTCCCAGCAGTGCAGGAGCATTCCTCATCTCCTGGGCTTGCCAGGTTCTGCTGGTACCTTGTACAGACCTTCCCGTGGGTGTCATGCAGAACATCAGAGCAGTACAGCAAGCAGAAGGCCCTGCCATGCATAAAACAGTTTGCTATGCTTTGTATTATATTCTGACACTGTAACACTCTGATTTAGCTTTCCTGGGCTGGACACTGGCTTATTTTAGACATGCTTTGTTTCCTGTTTTCATTCTCTTCATACTTCTCATAATCTGGTATAAAACTCTGGGCTTGCTTTCAGCAACTTCTGTAGCTTGATTTAAAGGCTAACAAAGAGCTCGGTGCATATTTTACATTTGAGGATAATGGGAAAAAAATCCTACATTTTTATGGCCAGAAGGGGGCCACTGGATCATTTAATGTGACCACCTGTAAAGTACCATTTCCCCTGCTGAGCCCAGTAACTGCTTTCGACTCAATTAGAGCTTGAAGCATTGACAGTTCTGGTGTTCCATATAAAGACCAAGCACAACATAAAACAACTTCAGAATAATAAAAAAAGTTCTGAGAGCCTCCTGGGTGTTCCTCACATATCACAAGGAACTTAAAAATCCCTTAACAGTCCCTGTAATGTTTTTTTATGCCCCAGTCACACTTTCTCTGAATAAAAGCAGACATTCTTCATTGACCCAAATAAGCTGCAGTAATCATAAAAAAACTGATCTTCCTTGTGGGGTTTGCTGCTCCTGATATTTAAGGGATTTTCTTGGGAAAGTAATTTTTAAAACCTTTCTGTGCTTGGCTACATAGCCATTCACATCCTCCTGAGTTCTTAAACACAAGCTCAGCAACTCCACAAGGATGGCAAATTAAACTGAGGAGTTACGAAGACAGAGGCAGGACTCTTATCACTGCACTTAAATTCTGATGATAATCCCCTCTGCAAAGGCCACCTCTAGCTGCTTTCTATCAGTTCTCTTATCCCTGGTCAAGAAAAAAAAAAATCACAAATCAGCTCAACAAAATAAGTGTGTTGCTGCATGCACCAAGCCACATTACATTTCCTTCCTCGCTTACAGAACTTAAGCTGGCTCAGAATTTCTTTTCATTTAGGAACCTGAGCCATGCACTGTCCCACTGTTACTCCAGAATCAAAACCACTGATTTAGATGCCTCAATCCTCCTCCTTGCACTGACAAGGGGGCACTACAGTCCTGAAAGTACATTTTCAACACTTCTGCTCCGGGGTTGCTGTCAGGGGCATGGTTTGAAGGCCAACATGGGGACAAGAATTGCTACGATTTGCCCAACTTTAGAGTGCCACTAGTACACCTGAATACAGGTAAGTGAGAGCAGATGAGGAACGAGAGCAGAAGAAGATGACAGAGGAACAAGAAAGCCAAAGTAGAGGGAAAGGTAGCCATGGCAGAAGAATGGGACTGAAACACACCCAGAATATTTCACAGTTAGTGCACTGTGTGGAGAGTACTGCTTGGCTCTGCAGAGGCACTGGAAGGAGTCAGCTGTACAGCTGAGGAGCAGCGAGGGGCACATCACCCACCCCTGTAACTGCCTGGGAATCCCAGCTCAGAATGGCACCAAGACTGCACTCAGCACCTCTGCAGTAGCACGATTGTTCCAGTGTGTATTACAGTAAATTCACTCTGTGTCCCCTCATTCTGGCAAGGACCTCCTGCTGTGTTAAGGAACCTTTTTGGAGGCTTCCTACCTAAAGAACTGCCTGTGAGTGAACAAAGAGCAATCACACGTGTATGAGTTACAAAGTGCAAATATTTTCTTTGCGCGTGATGGTGACACAAGTTGGCTTCAGAAGCGTAACAAAGCCCTTCCTCCCTCCACTAAACAACAAAAAACAGAAGTTGGAGAAAAAGAAGGAAAACCCACAGGAGTTTTCACTCACTCTCCTGGCTTGCACAAATATGTCAGGAGACACACAGATCCCATAACCTGTAATGCTTTGTCCCATGCACTTTAGACCTGTGGAAACAACAACGTTTTTCTGCAGCAGAGGAAGTCCAGTGCAGAGAATCCCCTCTCATGACCTCCTGGATCTGTGTACCACAGCGCTGAGACTGAGCTATACTCCATTTACTTGTGCAAGCTTTATACCTGCAATAGCATGAGGCTGCCTTGACGAATTAAGAAGAAAGAGGTTACTCTTGACCTTACTGCAGTTCCCCTTGGACCTGCTGAGATCACCTCTGAAGAGCAAATGAAGAGTCCATCCTGCATGGAGAATGCACTCCATGGCATGCATCATTGCTCCAAATGTCAGGTATTTTAAAGGCCTTATTGAGGTACCAAAGATTTAAGCCAGCCACGTACACACTGTTTAACAAAGCCCTTTTTCTTGTTTAGAGCCACCAGGATGCACAAAAACATTTTCCTCCTAAAAACTGTGTTACCACAGGAAGTTCATACCATAAACTCTCCTACCCAGACTAAAACATCACAACATTCTGTGCTTGAGACCATACCATAAAGCAGCAGTCACCTCTGACCCCACAATCATTTGGAAGAGTTAAACTCTCTTATAAATCCTCATTTATACGCCAAGTGAGTACAGTCATGGAGCAAGGGATCAGATCTAGCACTCACAAGTAAAAGCCCATAAAAGAGGGGGAAATATGTCGTTAACATTTACTCCCCAAACAGGCAGACTGGAAAAAACCCACATTTCTCATTTCTACAATATGGCTTGCAAAACTGGAGAATGATATCAAAGTTCACACATCATTCTGGAAATCAAAATCTCTGTTTAGATGCATGATGCTAATTCAGCTCTGCCTTGCTGAGGTAAATTAAAGGTCAAATATAGATTTGAAATCTTGTTTAAGCTTCTTATTGCTTTAATAACAAGCACTGAATAACTTGAGGGTTTTCTTAACAGTGAACCTGTTCTGAACACATTTCAGCCAAAGATATTATTTCCACTATCTTGTTACATCAGTTCCTAACTGAGAGGTAAATTTGCGTGACACGCAAAATGAAAGCAGATTTGGCAGAGAAGATTCCCAATGCCCCCCTGGTAACTGGTTAGAGTGAATGAAATGCAGGAAATTAATTTACTGGGAAAAACTTTTAAGACCATAAACAACCACCCTTTTTATCTGCTTACAGTTACTGGAAAAGTGACTGTGCATTGTTCATCCCAGCACTCAGAAACGGCTCCCCTTGCACTGCAGATAAACACTGACATGTATTTTGACTGATATCTTAATTGAATTGCTTAATTAAGCAACAAGAACTGCAAGCATGCAGCACTCATGCACCCACCCATAGGTGCAATGTTTGTCATGAGGACAAGCATCTCCTCAGCCTAGGACACAAGAGACGAATATAAAACAGAAGTGGCTTCTGGCACATCTGCTCTCCCTCACCCACTCTCCACAAAGGGGGCAAGAAAGGAGAGCTGAGCTTAGCACAGCTCAGATACCAGCCCCTCTCACACGCAGGGAGATGTGGAGAAGCTGATGACCCATCGTGCAGTCCCACAGGAACGTGGGCCAGCCTTACATAGAAAAGGTTCCACAAGGAAATTGTTCTGCTCGCTGCAGGCAAAGTGGGATGCGACTCGCATGCAGCCCGTGTGACAAACTCCACTTCCACCAAACTGCAAAAGTGATCTGGGGCAAAGCCAGATGTTGATCTGAGCAGCTGTTTGAGATAGAAGGTGTTGTACAGGAGTACCCAGGATGTCTGTGTGATCCACACAGCAACAACAGCATCGTGTTGTTGACCACCAAAGGTGGGCCAACAGCACAGAGAGCATTTGAAGAACCAGGTTTATTTTGCTCTCGACTGGTTTCGCTGCCATACAGAAGGTACCTTGAGATTCCAGTGATTGCACACTGACATAACTCTACACCTTATAACCTCAAAGGGACACCTAACACTTTGCTCTCCTGATGTCAGTGAACTGTAGTGACTTTTGGCAGGGAAAATGGCGGGCATGATCTGACTCACAATGATATCAACAGGAGTTTTATCTGTTGAATCCTAAGTCCATGATCACACCCATTCTTCCTTTTGGCTACACCTCTGCCTAGAAGGACATTCTGCAGTATCAGAATGATGAAACATATAGAAACAACAAAGCAACAAATCCAGAACATTATGAGAGATAAAAATGCTTGTCAAGACGAGCACTGGACATGAGCACGGATCCAGTACTGCTTCGGAAGCAACAGCTGATCTACGAGGCCAAATCCCCACCCTCAGCAGCCTCCAGCAGGAGCCTGTCCTGCTGCAGGGGTACAGCCCCAAAGAGCAGCTCCAGGAAAGCTACAGTGGGCTCATGGCCCTGCACCACTGCCCAGCACCAGCCCAAAGCAAGAGCTGGGGCTACTGGCAGCGCTTCCTCCTGCCACACACAGGCTGCTGTGCAACTACCAACCTCTCCCTTCCAAGATGTGGGCATGACTTGACACCTACCAGAGATCTCCAAGAAGATATGAATGCAAGTTTGTTTGGGTTTTTAACTTTATTTGGTCAGTCAGCTCTACCTTTTAATTATGTCTGTCCTTGATTGCACTGGCAAATGGCTGGATACTCAGACATATTTATTGTTCCATAATAAAATAAACCCTGCTTGATACCAACAAAATACAAACAGGGTTTATTAGAGTCGGGAGGAATTGTCCATTGTATTAATTAGTTTCATTTCTCATTTAAAGCTGGGTTTAATAATGGATAAAATTAAGTAAATTTTCTCAATTATATGAAGTGCATATGGTGAGCTGAATCGTGTATTGTACAATTACACATAGCTTTGAGATTCAGAGAATAGCTCTGTACCACAAAATTCTCAGCAGTGAGGAGCCTGGGGCTAATATTAGTGAAATTACTTACATAACTCGCTCTTTTATTAATGTGAAAACAGACTATGATTAAAAGCTGGAAGCTGGAGAAAGGAACTATCTGGACCAGTTTACCAGACTAATGCTATTTATTAAATTCCAAAAAATACTTTAGGACATATGGGTTAAAAGAGGAGGTATTTTAGACCATTTAGATGCACCACGTCTCCACAGCAGTTGGCTGGGCTGCACCACCCAGCCTGCACTTGGCATGCTCTGTACATCCTGTGTGTCCATCTGAGCTCAAATAACAGTTGGTTTTATTGCTATATCCTCAGAAAATTAAGGAAAGAGAAAACAAGTACAACCATTAAAAGGCTGGATGAGGACTGCTGATTCAAGTGTGCAGCTAAACTGCAAGCAAAGGGCCCAGGTCTGCATAAAGCTGATATGCACAGGGCTGATCTCTGCCCTGAGCAGCCCAAACACCTTTCCAGAGCCTCTGCACCCACACGCGCACACAACCGGGCACCTCGGCTTCACCTGCAACACGTGTGAGGGCAGGGGTCTGTCCCAAGAAATTAGACACTGCCTCTCTACATACAGGTTAACTAAGCTATTTTCTTCTGGAAGATGCATTTGCTTAATAGACTTGTTTTCTGTCCCATCCTGTCTGTGGCAGCTGGAATTTTCCAGCTAACAGCTCACCGTAGCAAAAATGAGAATACACGTTCCTGGGAACCTCAACTCCCTTCCTCCTTAGTCTGCAACTAATTTCCTTTAGCTCATTCTGAAAGGTCTGCTTGTTTTTTTCTCAGGCTTTCCCAGTGGAATGGAATGAGAATTTAACAGGGCTTTTGCAACAGATGTTTGGGGAATCTGGTATTTAGTCTACGACAACTGCTTTGTAAAACTTGTTCCTTACTTTTGCATAAGCCACTTTATAAACCCAAATAAATAAAACTGTTTCAAAGTAGCCCTCGCTGACTCTGTTAGCACTACTGCTGCTGCACTACAGGCTGCAACTTGAGCTCACAGAAAGCCAACTTACTGAGCTTTCCACCATGGTACAAAGTGGCACCATATAATTAGATCAAAATTATATCCACTGCGATAGCTGTGATCTTCCTAGGAGGGCACTGAAAACCATCTGCTGACAGAGAAAGGTGGTACCAGAGCAACATCCCTTCCTTTTGCATTAAAGGAAAATCTCATGCTAGAAGCGAGCTACCACCTCCCACCAGGACATCTGCTCACTCAGTACCTCACCAAGCACCCCACCTGCAAAACTCCACAGAACTTACGGGGAAATCTGTCTGTCTGGGGAGCACTCAAGTTCCTTCAAAACCAGTTCCAGCACCGTTCATCTGAACGAGATGATTTACTTTGACAGCATGAATTAAACATTAAAGCCATTCATATGGCTGAATGTGTCTCAGGGGACTTTACTCAAGGGCCACAGGAAGGGCTGTTCCCACAGCAGTTTTGCACCGACAGAAAGCCCTCTGTATCTCAGGAGATTTTGGAAATCTAGGCACTGAAATGGGGTTCCAGCATGAGCACATGTCACTGCATACATGGAAAGAGCAAACAAAAGATTTCCAGTAGTTAACACAAAGTTAATTCCCCAAGAGCAGGGTCCTCAGAGCTTCAGAAATGAACAGTGAAGGTTTTTGAGTGCTAAAGTCTAAAATCAGAGTCATACCAAGGGGCATACATATTTCTGGAAGCTGTTGAGCTGCCCTTCTGAAATTGAGAAAAATACCTCAATTTGGGTTGAATGAGCCATATCGGGTTCTTCTGTTTGAAGATTTCTACATACTTACTCATTATGTCAAGGCTGCAGCAAGCTCTTCTAGTGCAGTGCTAAGAAAGGCTTCAAGTCATATAGGAATAGCATTTTGAACTTTTGACTTTGCCCATCTCCCAGACTCAAACCCTGGCCTCACTGTGTTAATGCCAGCAGCAATGGTGACAATTTTACTGACCCCTCTGGGAAAACAATACTGGAGATATCAGAAAACTGTGCTTCAAAAAACAAGATCCTCAAGATTTCATATAAAGCTGAAATATGTTTTAACTGTTCCTCAATAATATCGGTACTGTGAGAAGATAATTCTGATAGGATATTTTGAATAATACAGATATCCATCAGTCCTTCTGGAGAGGGCTCATCAGGCTTGGCATTACATCAGCTGCAATCTGCATCACTCCCACCTTCAGTGCTTCCAGGCTCCCACAAACCAGCACTCCTTCAGCCTGGAAGATGACCTGACAAAACCAGGAGCAGGAATGTGGTAAAAAACAGGTAACGATGGGCTGTGCCTGTGGTGGAGTTACCTGGCAGGAAGAAGTGGAAAGTATTGCTCATTAAAACCAGGCTCCACATCCAACTTCGGACTTTCTGAAACTTCACTGAAAAAATAAACGATTTAATGAGCCCTAAGGATGAGCAATAGTTCAGGCATGAACTTAATATTCATTTATCTCACTGACAAACAGGCAGTTCCCCTTCCACACGAGTTCTCCCATCTCCTGTATGGCAAGGCACATTCCCCACCCAGAGTAACTAACCTTATAGCACACTGCTGAGCAAGCCCCCGGTGAAGGCTTCACCTCCTGGACACTGCCAGGAGGGAATCAAAGCAGTCAGGGAGGCATTCAAAGCAGAGATCCAAGCACCATTAGCCAGCATGTGTGCAGTGCTCTGCTCCTGTCAGCTCCCAGCAGCCAGAAAAGGTGGAGAGATAGCAGCTTTATTGTCTTATCTTCTATTGTGCTTTTCAATTAACACCTTTAGATGCCAGCTCTTCTTACCTTATACAGAGACAGACTCAGACTGTAACATCACACCTCTGACCACTGAGAGCATGTTCTTCCTCTCTTTAACAAGAACATTGTGACATTTCAAGAGGTTTTTCTGCAGAATGGCAGATACACCTATTTTTCACTTAAAAGCAACTTAAATTGTATTTGGGAGAACAAGGAAATTAATTGAAACATATTCTGATCATGCTAAATGTTTTAATCAAGTCTCCTACCACTCATTTTGTCTTTTACTACCACAAAGGCAGGTTTAACAAATTGTTAAGAATCACTGCAGAAAAGAAAGCCATAATCCAAAACTTAACAGGTTCCAGGGAACAGGGACACTGCCCCTGAAGCCACGGTGTCACAGCATAAGGCGGAGGCGATGGTTTGCTAACCACTCACAAGCTCTGTCCAAAGCTAACAGCTATTCCCAAACTGACAACTGCTCCATGCAATGTATCCTGTAGCAGGAGAGCACAGGGAATCTGCCCAAAACCCAAGATAAAGGCAATAACACAAACAGTGGCTGACTGTTTTCACTGCTGGAAAAAGGAGAACAAACAGTTCACTTAGTCTCACACTGCTGTCAGAGACGGAAGGACCTCTAATCTGCTGGGGAGCCGGCCAGAGGCATGCTGGGCTCCAGAAGAAAGGCTGTGTGGACAACTGCAAATGCTGTTTCCATATGAAACACAGAGTGACAAAAATATGCAGAGCTACAAGGAAGAAAACTGCCCCTTCTCCCACCACCAGCGCAGCCCTTCAGCTGTGTCTGCCGCTCTTCAGCTACCGAGCTTTCTGCAAGAAATGCCTGCTGTGTTTGCCCAGGACTGTATTTGCCCATGTCCACCTGAGTCACTGCTCCCCTCCACACCATGGCACAGCAACGAACACACAAGACATCTGTTCCTTTGGCCCTATACCACTACAGCACAATCTGCTGCAAACCTGCGGCCCACACACAGTGAGGACAAGGAAGGAGTCTGTACACAACACCCCCTGCCCACTAGGTAGGCGATGTTTTGCCTTGGAAGTAAGATGCCACCACCAAGGCAAGTGCTGAGGAGAAATAAGGCCAGGGAGCAATGTGGTTTCTCCTGCAGGACACGGTGTCTCTCACAGCTCATGTGGGAGCCCCACTTCGGACACAGGGCATGTCCAGTTTGCTCCTGCAGGCTGGGATATGGCAGCACCACGTCGGAGTTACAAGTGTGAGCAGGAAGGACCCAAAGAAGTAGAGAGGCTCCTCACAGCTTGGCAAGGAGCCCACTGTTTCCTCCAGAAAACCACCAGGAGCCTTCCAGCTGGGTTTGTTTCACAGCAAAGGGCTCTGTTACAAAGCTGTGTGAGAGAAAGAAGGAATAAATGCCCCCAAGGCTGCTGTGAAGAGCACACTTCAGAGCAGCTGCTCTCTCTGTTATCTAATCTTAATTTTAATCGAGATTTTTTTCCTTGTGTTGCCCGGGGTACTCAGATCCCTCTGCACGTGCTCCTCCTGGGACAGGCAGCCACAACCTGCCCGCACACGCTGCTGGCCCTGTACCCCACGCTGGGGCTGCTCCCGAGGCAGGAGGAGAGCAGGCATTACACTCACACTGTGCAGGCTGCCCTGCGAGACATTCCCTTTAATGCCACCCCTTCATCTGTTAAATGTCTCCAAATTGCCAACTCCCTCGGGGATTCTAAATATTAAATGAAAAAAGGTTATTACAACATGCCCAGCAACAGAAATTGGGGTGAGGCTGGCGGTCACGGATAGCCTGGGCCAGAATTAATTAATACATGCTCACTCCGACTTTTTTTCCTGTTTTGATAAAGGGCAATTTATAGTTGGCATGACTATCACAATGTCCCATGACCCTCAGTCTAATTATAAAATATAATGTGGAAGTGCAAATGCAAGATCCTAGGAAAGAAATCCCAGATTTCTGCAGCTTTTACTTTCTCCCATTCCAGCTTTCTTTTTCCCAGCGTGTAACTGTGGCTCTGAGTGCACGATAAGCCCAGAACGTTAATGTGTGTTTATTTAGACACATCTCTAATGTGTTTGTGTTGTGTGTTTCTCGAGCTACAGACCAAAACAGGCAAGGTAACAGCTACCCAACACAGAGCAAATTCCCAGAGGGGAAGACAAGAAGGGTTAGTTGCTGAATGCATCTTAGTCAGGAGAGAAGCTGGAGCTGTTTTAATTGTTCATCAATCAATTAACGGCACTCTCAAATGTCTAATTAAGCAGACAACTGGAATTAAGCAAAGGGCATCTCTGAAATGCCAGCCCTCTTAACGAAAGCACTTCTTATGTTCAAGTGAGTGCTTGATTAAGGTGTGCTTGTGTGGAGAGATGTGCAGGAAAATCCCCAACCGAGTGATTAGCATGTCTCCCTGGTGAGGCTCTGAAAAACCAATCCTTTGGTACTGCAACTTAACCTTCACATCCAAGTGAGCGCATGAGCTGGGTGGCAAAGCACAGAACAAATCAGCCTCGTTTAGCACGGAGGGCTGTGGCACCAACGCTGAGGTGCCCTCTGTGGGCACGCTGGGCTGCATCAGCAAAGAGGGAACAGTGACACGGGTCATGCCCATGGACACGGACACCTTGAGGATGGCAGTGGCAGCACAGCAGGCTGGAAGGTTGATGTGAGCACCTCTGCACCAGGCTCACGAAGCTGTGGCAGCTCCTGAGGGTTTGCTGTTCTTCCAAGGACAAAGCCAAGGCAAGCAGTGACCGCTGCAAACAGGGCAGAACCTCCCAAGCCCCCATCCATCAGCAGGTGAATCACCCAGCACAAGCTCAGGGGGATATACATGCCATGGCAGCTGGAAACTGCCGCTGGCACATCCCCAAAGAGGGGCAGCGAGAGCACTGTGTCAGAGGAAGAAGGATGACACTGAAATCTCGTGGTCACTGCACACGGATGGCTGCACAGCTCCTCGGCACTCACTGCAAACACAAGCAAGGCAATATGAAGGTGCTGCCACCATCGATTCCCCACACATCAGAGACACCACGGCCCCTGAGTGAAACCTTGCAGTAAAAGCAAGCAGCAGCAGGAGATTCAGGATGTAGCAGAGAAGATTCCAAACTGATCGTGCTTTTCTTTAGTGCTCACAGGAATCGAGAAGCTTCCACAAAAGCTCCACAGCTGGTTGTTCACACTGCATCACACAGCACGTGCCATGGGTCTGTGCTGCAGCTGTTTAATTTCATTTCCACAGCTGTGTCCAAATACTTACAACAAAAAAACCTGAAATTAAAAAATCACAGAGACAAGAAAAGAATTTCCAGAACTTCCCTGGAAATCTTCTACCAAGGGGTGAGGCTGTTCCTGTAAAGTTACCCACAAAGCAGCCTGGTCAAGAAAAAAACCCCAAAGTTGTCCTTCGAGAAGGCAACAAAAAGCAGGAGTTCAGTTGGCCTCACCTGGCACATTTACTCACAGAAGGAACTCGTGAGCCTCTCTCCATCAGGATAGAAGGTCCCTAAAAATAACCCAGTGAAAGCTGATAGAGCTATCCTAAAAATCTCTCTTGTGGGCTTAGTCCTGAAGTGTGACACTTTGATACCAACTTTGGCCTTAAGCCGAACTTACCAGTACATACCAGTCTAGGGAGATCAGTCTCCTTTTATCTTTATAGTTTTTTTTTTCACTCTGGCAGATATTCTGTCTCCTTGTCTGCTTCTCCAGTTGCCCCAAAATCACAAACTACCATCAAAACTTCGTGTACTTGCTTTCCAAATGTGTAAAGTGATAAAATAACAACAGCTTATTTTGCAGCAAGGGAGCTGTGATATTAGGATTTATTTTTCTGAGCAGATTATGTCTCTTAAAAACAAACCCAAACAAATCAAGCCATAAGAAAGGAAAAAAAAAACCAAATCCCAGAAGCCACCTCCCTTGATCAGGTGCTCCTGCAATGGGTGTCTAAGTGAAGAACAAATATTGCAAGCTTACAATGGTAAAAACTATTTTAATGCAACAGTTTTCTCACATATATAATCAAGGTGGAAAAGCCTGAAGTGTGACACATTTCTTGTTTTTCTTAAATGTTTTCTGCAAATCCCAGTAATTATTTATGCTGCTGCTCCTGGAAATAAATACTCTCACAAATTGAAAAAAGAAATGGAAAAAAATCCAGTCATGATAGCAGCTCCAGCACTGCCTTGGAGCTCAGCTTCAGCAAACTTATACTGGCATGTTGCAATATTGATAAAGTTCTTTAATAAATTTTTTTTTAAATTCTACATTTCAAAGTTTTGATATAAAGAAGCCTAGATAGTACAAAATCGTACCTGAATAAGAAGAAATCAAGGAAACTCTTCCACAAAGGAAATTACTATCAAAATTGATGCTTCCTGCCATGTTGAAATTCCAATAAGCATTTATCTCAGCAAATCCTCAGCAGCCTCTGACATTTCTATTATTGGGGCTGACTGGGTTCATCCTACCCTTATGAGAATAAATAGTGGAACATCCCAGGGGATGGGAACTGCTGCAATAACAGGCACATCACTCACCCATTTGCAGCCCCTCTTCAGCAGGGAGAAGGTTGGCTTTTCCCAGGTGATGCCAAAGGGAAGTGGGAGGAGAGGACAGTCAGCAGCTGGATCTGCCCTGGTATCCAGCGAGGTCGTGGTGGTGGTGCCTCGTGTCCTGAGCCAGACAGTGCTACAGGGATGGGTTTCAGGCCTCTGGGGACCGTGGTTAAGGAGGGTACCTGCTCCTGCCAGGGGTTCCTGCCCACTGCCCAGCCCATCTCCAGGTGATCCATCGGGAAGGGAGGCATCAGCTTGGCCAGGAATGGCCCCAGTGAACTGCAGTGGATCATACCCATGCCAAATGTGGTCCAGAGCCACACCTCTGCCTGGGACTGCTTGGGATTGCTCCAGGTTACAGGGGAGGCTGGCTGAAAGTGGACAAGAACACAATGGGGGCTACAAGGAGAGGCAAAAACCAGAAGTGCAAAATAAAACAAGGCAGCTTGGGCATCCCAAGGGAAAGAAGGCCCCTAAGTGAAGTTTGTGGTGGTCAAACTGCTCTAGAAAATTAATTCAGGGACGTGCACTTATCTGGGGATGCCCTTGTCACGACAAGGAGACAGTTCTGTGCCACCACGATGGGAAATTCCCAGTGGCCAAAGGCGCCCCCGGCCTGGAGGGGTGTGAGGAAGCTCTCCCTCACTCCTCCCGTCTGGCAGCTCCAGCTCTGGCACGGGTTGGTGTCCTGCCACTGCCAACAGCCACCACGCAACACTCTGCCTGTCCCTGCCTGAGCAGCACCAGTGCCAAAACCTGTGTGCCCTTTCTGCCTGGGAACCAAGTCCGTTGGTTAAATGTTATTTCTGTGACTCCTTCCTTGCAGATGTACAGACAATCTTAATGCTTTTGAGAAATCAAGAGAAACTGTCCTGCAGCCTTCCATCATATATTTGCTCTTTTGGAAACAGATATCCTAATTCTCTTAACCTTCCCTTTTCTTTTGTGGTACTTTGTTGTTGTTGTTGGGTTTTTGGGGGGGCTTTTTTGTGTGGTTTTTTAATTGAAACTCTTTCAGTTCCTAAAATCAGTGGTCAGTTTGTCCTTATATCCCACAACAGTACCACCAGCAAACCCAGAGAAAGAGAGCTTGAGGCTTGCACGTGTGTTCAGATTTAGAAAGTCAAAAGAAAAGAAATAAGCAGTATTGTAAATTCTTGGGTATTTGGAAATTATTTTCTGAAATAACTGCAAAGATAGAACCTCTCCAAGTAACTGGCTCTGCATTACTGCAGTACTATATAGCCTTATCCACTGACAGCTTATCCATTCTCACCCCACTGACACAGGCAATCCCAGAAACTCCCCATGGAAGAGCAGACTGGGGAATACAGAGATCAGATGCTATGGATTATGAAGGGAAGAGAGAAGGAGAACTCTTAGGGAGCCTGGTAACCAGCAGAACGAATAATGAAATACCTCTCTTCTGCTTACGCCTGATGGGGTAACAACATTTCTTTTCCAAAGGTACCCCAGAGGACAGAGCAGCTCTGCTCTGCCAGCAGGCACTGCCTGACAGGGCGGTACCAGATTTTCCCCCTTGCTGCTGCTGCTCCATGGAGCAGCCCGGACAAAACCCTTGCTCCTGCCTGACCACGTTCCTGCTGCAGTGTGCAGCGTGGCTGAGCAGGGAGAGCACAGCCCGTTACCCTTTGCACAGAGAACAGCCCGAGAGCACTTCAGGGAAGCAGGAGCCCGTTCCGATAACGCACGGGCGGTACACGTGCTGGGAGATAAAACGCCAGCGGCGCTGATAAGCCGGCTGTGGAGGGCAGCGTGTACCTGCGGGGCTGCTCACATGGGGCTGTGCCCATGTCAGCCACGCGCCTGCACCGACCGTGTGCCCAAACAGCCCGAAGGGACGGGCAGGTGTGGCAATGAGGGCAAGTCATCAGCAGAACAGGGCTTCTGCAAACCTAAACACTTCTTAGCTACAAGGAAGAGCACTGCCCCAGAGCCTACAGATGACTACAAGGAGGCAAAAGCCTCCGGTGTAGCATCAACATACTCAAAGCTTCTCTCAGACCTTTCGGCCCCAAGCTTTCCTGACCAGATCTGAATTCATCCTAAAAACATAAGAGGACTTTGTCTTCCCTTTTCGTGGCTCTTCGCCCACGTGACAGAATTATGCATCACATTAGGTTTTTGTCCAGACATTAGTAAGAAGATCAAGCACACTGGAGCCCCTGTGACGGCAGGAAGGAGGATGCAGTCAGTGTCATGGCACCAGTGCTGGAGGGGAGGAGGCTTGGCCATCTCACCAGTGTGTGCAAACAGAGGGGAGGGTGCAAAGAAGATGGAACCAGAATCTTTTCAGCGCACCCAGGGACAGGACAAGAAGCAATGGGCACAAACACAAACACAGGAGGTGCTGTCTAAACACTCAAGATGTTCCTGCTTGAGAAGTATGGTTGGACAAGATACCTCCAGAGATTCCCCCCAGCCTCAACCATTCCAGGATTCTGTGACATTATTAAGACATGTCACAGGCTGAAGAGCAGCCTGGCAAAGATGGGCTTCAGATGAGCACTGATGGCCCAGCTACAACAGGGAAAGCAGGGAAATCACCCTGCAGACTAAAGTTACCTTTGGTCTCAGGAAAGCCAACTACTACTTCATTTTCTCTGAACTGTAGAGCCAAGCACTTTGTTTCAATATTCTGACTAATAGAAAGGGAGAAAAGTTAAATTGGTTGATTGTAAGGTATTTGCACACTTCCTAAACTGAGGAAACACCCCCAGTAAGCTTGGAGAGCTGCTCTCTCTGGGAAGCCACATTCAGTGGCAGAACACGAGCTCCAGCTGTACTGGCAGCTGGGCAAACATCCAGCATTGGGGATCAGCATCCAGGAGTGATGAGCAGAGCTGTCACCAGGGAGAGCACCTTAATCTGCTGTCTCTCCACTTTGCTTCTTTGCTTCCAGTTTTGTAAGCCAGGTACAAAACTTTTACTCTGCTGGAGTGCTTTTTGACAATGTTTATTTTTAATTTCTTCTGGCACTAGGAGTAAACTTGGGTTAATCTGGCAGGTGCTATGCTCTGCTCCTCAAAAAGCAGCAGTTCTGCCTTCAGTAGGATGTAGATTTCTTCTCCTGCTACTCCTGCTCTGAGAGCAGGGATGATTCATTTTTCCCACCAAGATACAGCACTATGGAATTTCTCTCTGTAGACTTATATAGTACACCTGTAACCTTTAGTGTTGAGGACACATGTTCAGACATCTACTCTGCAACATTTTGTCAAAAATTAGTATTTTTCTCTTATCACAGAAGCTTAACAAAAGTGAAAATACATTCCTCTAACACTGTGGCTTAACTTACACATATCCCCTAACATCCAAAACCTCCAGGCTCCCCATATCTGTTTGAAGATGGTTGCAGAACTCAACAAGTCTGTACCCTTCTATTTTCCCATTCTTTTTTTTCCCTCACTGATACCACAAAGCAATCTCTAATTCATAATCACATCCGTGTCAGGTTCCCAATCTTAAGAGAAGCACTTGGCACTTTAATCTTCAAGAAGATTACACATTTCCTGTTAGGACTTGAAATCTAGCTCTGTGCATGTGTGTGGGTGCCTGCATGTTTCTTAAGATTTGCTTAAAAAAAATAATAAAAGGGAAGGATGAACAAAGGGTTGAGACTTTTCTATCAGGGGTCTGGAATTAGTTTTGCTGACGATGAAAAGATGAAGCGGAAAGGGCTGGGCTGCTTTCCTCCACTCTCTGTGTGGCATCATGGACACTTTCTGTACTAAGTCCCACTGCACTTAAGGACTGTCCCTGTGCCCCCAAGTCCTCACTGCTGGGAGCCTGGAGCACCAAGCCCTGGCTCCTGAGGAGAAGCCACAGCACTGTGATTACACAGAGCAGGGCCATTTGCTGTATGCATGTTTGGAAAATAAGGCTGGCTACCCAACATGGAAAAGCTGACCATAGAGGAATTTACAAAAGGGGCGAAAGGCCAAACAACTCATTTGTGACTGTAAAACACTCCACCACTGAGAGACTGATAAACTGAGTTTGAGTTCAGTGGCTCCTCTCCTGGAATGAGCTGGCACTCGGGAGCTGCCGCAGAGCCTCCAGCATCCAGCCCAAAGGGGAACACAAAACACGATCTTCCCTCTCCCCTCCCTGGGGTGGGTGTAGGAAGGGCTTCCAGATGGGAGCCTGACTCAGGTTACCCAGGACTGGCACGAGCCCTGCTTGAGAAACCGGCAGGAATGATATTAGGCATACAATAAGGTTTTTGATTAGTGAAATCTGACATGTTAGTTGCTGCTTTAAAAAATATCTTTTCCTTTAAATCTGCACTGGCAGCATGTTAGCAGCAATGTTACTGATACCTAGGACACAAAAACCATAGTCAGTGTCAACTCAGAACTCTCTGCAATGCTCTGCCTTAACTTTGATCCAAAGGGTCTGCTTCTGATGCCCAGAAGCTTCTCAGTTTCCAGGTTCTTCCATTCCCAGACTTCCCATGTGAGGCTCCCAGTAACACCTCCAGCTGGGGACTTGTGTGATGTGGGAGGCTGTCTGCTAGGAACTGGAGTGGGGTCAATAAATCAGAGCACATACTGGGCACAGATGAACAGCCTTTATACTGCAAAGCTTGTGGTCACCAGCAGTCTGGTTCTGATTCAAACCAGAGACTGCAGTGCTTGGAGCAGCACTTTTATATTCAAGTGATGCAATGCACAACTTCTCCCATGTCACACCAGAATGGCGCAGATTTTAGCAATGGAAGAGAGTCCCTTACGCTGGTATTTTGAGCATACATATATATGTGTATATATATACATACATATATTTAAACACCCATTGAAAATAGCAGGATAAATGTCTACCTCCCTGTTGAAGCATTTTGCCAAGAACTAAGCACAGTTCCTGGAGTTTCAGCTGTGTTGTGGGCTTGCTGCTCCTAAGCATGACAGCAGGGTTGTGCTGATGGCTGAAGAATATTCCCTCTCCAAGGGACGGAGCAAAGAGCTGTCATGGCAGGAAGGCTTTGGCTAAAGCCGTGCCTGCCAGTGAGTCTGATGACAAAAACATGGTAGTACCTAAAAGCCAGCAGTTACAGGATGTAGCACTCCCTCACACACTCATTTTCAGAACCATAATAATCAAAGAGTGCTCTTAGCAGTTTGCTTTGCTCTATATAAATAGGGGCAGAGGCCAGCAGAGTGGTTTGCAGTTAATCACAGAGCACAACACGAAATAGCTGTCAGTGAACTGCCCCTGCACTATTTATTTAAGGCAGAAATAGAGCCAGAGTGGTAGCATGTATCTTCACTAGCTCACCCCTGCTCAGAGTGGCATCTTGTGCCACAATGCCACCTAATCAGAGCAGCCTCTTGTTAGGTTTCTGCTCCCATGTCACAACTCACCAAACCAGCGCTGAAAGAGTGATCAATAAAATGCAGGCGAGACCCCATGAGCAGCTTTCTCACAGCACATCTCAGATGGAAACTGGGCTGGCTCACAGGAGAGGCAAGAATAGCTGAGAAGGAATAGCAGGTCTTATAAGGAAGTAAAGAATGATGGAAATCAGCAGAAGTAAACTTAGACTGAGCATCGGGGAAATGTAGCACCAAAACATTACAAACACGACAGTGTCCCCAAAGCAGTGTTAACAGACAGCTAATTAGAGCTGGAATGGAGAGGAGCTAAAAAGACAGCTCTGTCTTGCTCCAAATCAGCATGGCCTGCAGGTCTCAGGATGCTGTTCCTGCCTCTGAAGCCTGTGGAATATGTATTCACCTCGTCCGTCTGCTCCCTGACCCCTCCATAAAGTCAGTCACTGTGAAGATCAGTTACTGCAAGGTGAGGTGGGTCTTCCTCCACTTCACATCTCCTCACCTGGAGGTGACCCCAGTTCTCTGTGTCATTCCACAAACACAGGAGAGAGAAGTGCCAGTCAACATTTGGAGCTGCTTTTCCTGCATCCACTCACACACACAGACAGACGCTCTGTACTTGGCATAAACAGCCAGATCTGATCCAAACCACTGGCTGAGCAAACAGCTCACACCCAGCAGAGGCTCATAAACCTGAGACTAGGGCACTTCAGCAGGAAATGGGACATGAAGCTTGAGAGGGCAGTTTTAAAGGTGGACTTTTACCATCAACACACTGGGAACCCAGGAAGCAAATATGCAATATTCACTGGAGATCTGCTGTCCCGCATGATTACAGAGCCAGTCAGGCAGAGGTGATGAGCGAGCTGGGTGCAGTCATTATACCTCTCAGTCTGAGAGATATTTATTCTGGCCCATCAGAAAAAACGAGACAGGACTGTGTGACCTGACTTGCAATAAGCTTCAAAAAAAGAAAGTCAAGACCAGGACGGCAAATGAATTTGGCAGAGTCCCGGACAAACCCAACACATGATATTGGCCCTTAGCTTCTTGCTCACATAATGCAAAATAACCCATGGAAAAGTAATAGCAGTGACCTTCAAAGACTAGAAACCCAGCTGAACTGGGGAAATTCTCAAAATGAATAATCTTAAATAATAGGAGATATTATCGCCTCTGGTCTCTAGCTCCACACCCACAGAAATAAAAACAAACCCTCGTTCCAGAGAATTTTTACACAATAGTGTTATTTGTTGGTTTGTTTTCAAACATTTATTTCCTAAAATAAGGCTATGCCAAACTGAAGAGTGGGGGACTGGGCAATGCATCTGGAGATGTTTGAGAGTTCTGGACACAAATCCATTCCCAGTGTATTGGTCCATGAGCTCTAGAGACTTATGCAGCCCATATACCTTGTACTTGGGGGAAAAACCAGACCACCTTACAAGGGGTATGTGTCTGGGACCTTTAGATGCTGCCACTTTACAAATATTAAGAAAGCAATTTTTCAAAGACCTGGATACCATTTTATGACCAGCTTCCCTCACCTGACTAAGCTGGTGTTAGTCAAAGCCTGAATTCTTTCTTTACTTTTGGTTTTGCTGGGTTTGAGCGACAGAGACTGACCTTTGGAGAGAAGCGAGCTCGTGCAGCCTGCAACAGTGCATGCACACCTGCTGTATGTCCACAGCCTGAAGAGAGCTGACTTTTGGACCTGGTATTTCAGATAGAATATGAGATGCTTTAGTCCACACTTGAGCTTTCTGAGCCCCTATCTTCATGCTCAACCATCAGGCTTGTAGGCAAGTGCATTTACTCTACTCATTACTCAGTCATATCTGGTGCTCAGTGCTCAGCAGTGTCCCTAAACGTTCCCCTTCCTGGAGCAGGTCCTTGATGCTGCAATGGAGAAATCCGACCTATCCTGCATTAATGCAGTGGTCTAAGTACCAAACAGGTCTCACCCATGGGCACTACTCTCAACCAGTGCATATCTGCAGGAAACAACAGCCTGCCTGTCTGCCTTTTTAGATTTGTTACTTGTACAGCACCACTCACAGCACCACCGTACAACACACGGAGTAGGGTCTCTGCCCATCTCTCTGCTTTTCTTTCTACGGTTCTACTCTTACACTTTCCTGCTCACACCTTTTTCCCCTTTCCTACTTCTGTCTTTTACCCACCTTTCATTCATTTTAGTCCTGCTCTCATTTTCTCTTCTTCTCCTCATACCTTTTCTGTTCTCTCCAGCACTGCCCTAGTACAGAGACGCCCTTTCAGTTCTTGGTCTCTGCCTTTTTTGCCCATGGACTATTATTCCTTCCTGTTTTCGTCAAGTCTCCCAAACTATTTCAGTTGTTTATGAGAAAGGCTTTAAAGTGACTAATTGTTGTTAGAAAAACCCAGTCACAGGTCGGGTTCACAGTACCATGTGCTGTACTGAGACAGAGCACTCAGCTCATTCCTCTACAAGGACTTTAATACTTGAGCTTAGCCCTTCTTTGCCTCTGCACACTTACTCCTCTTTGCAGTGTGCTCTCAAAAGAAGCCACACAATGACACTCATGTTTAGGCAAGGGACTGAGGTTTTCTACCACAGCTGGGTGGAGAACGAGGTGGGGTGTCTTTAAGTGAAACAGATTTTGTGACTGAAGGCCAGCCAGAAATGTGTGGATTTTGAGGTCAGCTGTCTCTTTTAGCCTTTAATGCTAAGCACGTTCCCTAGGTGTAATAGTCCAGTATTTCCATAGGTACCCAATGGCACTGGACTTAGAGGAAGAAGCAGCATAATTACTGCTGCCTCCTGAGAAAACAGGTGCTTGCTCTCCACATTTATTTTAATTCCTTCAACTTTGTTGTAGTTCATAAGAGACTAAAAATTTATTATCAGAGCAGTATGAGAATTCTGCTGTTTCTGCTTTATCACAGACAGGAGGGGACATTGCAAGCTAGATGGAAAAAAGGAATTTAAAAAAGAAAATAAATCAAGCAAACCCTAAAAACTAATACTGTGGGAAAGCTTAGCAAGCACAGTGACTAGAAGATTTATAGAAGTGTGTAAGAACATACTGACCAAAACTATTACCATAGACTCACCAGAGACATTCCGAGAACAACTGATGCCTCCTCGAAGCAAACCGGGTATTAAAAAGAACCTTATGCCCTTGTATTTCTTATTATTTTTCAATAACCATATAACACTTCTGTGGTAAAATAGTAACATGAACTTATGCTGACCTTTGATATTTGAACTCAGAGCAAAAGAGAATAGGAAATGCTGAGCCCATGAGCGGCAGGAGTGAATGGGGTTATTCATAACCGTGTGCGGTGGGGAGGCTCACCAGTGCTGGCAGCTCCTGAAATCCTCACTTACTCTGCATTCAATGTCCTGCTCCTCCTCGTTGGTGCTTACTGGACAACCATCACTGTCATCTTCTTCAACACAGACATCTGCAATGCCTACAGAGTGTGCTGTGCTTGTGTTCCCCCAAAGGCCAGGCTGCAGGTTTGCATCAGGAGCCACAGGCCACGTACCCCGTGTTCCATGGACCTCGGTTCAGACACAGTGCTAACGCTGCCTTTGGCTGGGAGCATGTGTGTGCCAGCACCATCACTGGTTAGCTCATTAAAAGGGCACTTGTCATGGCAGCCAAAAAACCCCCATTAACTTCAAAGTTAAAGCACATGAGGTAATTTTGACCCTGCATTCCACCCTCGTTTTATAAAAAAAAAAAAATCACAGTGACATACGATATGTCTGCTAACCTTAGGCTCCCAGCCACCAAGTAATTCTTCCTCCTGCAGGTACCTCATCTGAACATGCAAGAGAAACTCTTCAAAGGATTCTTTGGACGACAACTTGTGTCACTGAAACGGAAGGTAAGCACAATCTCAAGAGAAGTCAGTCAAACTCTGTTTCACATCTGATCACACTCATATGTCCCAACAAGAGCCTTTGCTGCAAATGCATTTGAAGTTTTAAGTGTGCTGCCAACTTTCTAGGTGCTTAACTCAAAGAGGTAGCCAGGGGAGATGCCCCAAGAGAAACTTAACTGTAGAGGAAAATTAAAAAATATCTTCTGAATAGAGACCACAGAATGTGAACTGCCAAAACATGCTCAGAAGTTTCCTTCATAACCTTGTAAAACACTGGAGAAAGTCACAAGTGAGACAATTTCTCCTTTTAAGAGGAAAATTTATTCCATTGTAATTCAAAATGCAAGCCCTGTTAAATTTATAGACTTCACATTTTATTCAGTTGTAAAATTCTTGTCCTCATTTGCCAGATCTTGTCAGAGAGCTCAGCCCAAGCCTGCAGCCGTGCAGCAGTGCTGGCATCACACTGCTGTGGGCAGGAAGCTGCAGGCAGACGGACACTGCAGAGGATCAGCACCCCAGCTTATCCCACCACACAAGAAAACAACGAAGAAAACCTGTTTCAGCTTCCCTTATGACAACTTACCCCACAAAAAGAGGGTTTTTATCAATAAATAATTTCTCATTCACTTCTACAATTTGTGGTGCTGGCAGAGGGGACGGGGAATGTGAAGTGTGGGCTTAAAAGGTTGGTGGTCCCCTCTGGTTTGCTGTCAGAGGAAAGCCAGGGCAGACTGCAGCTCTGCAGCTGACTCAAGCTTATTTCAAACAGAAATTGGATTACTTGTGGGCAAAGCTTCCCTAGGGATCATGGTTTGCAAGATGGACTGTTCTGGACCATTTAGTTGAGTTACCTCCAGCTCCATTCCTTTCCCCAGAGCTCGTGGGAGTTCAGCACTACAGTTCAGTGTCTAGAGACGTCTGCAAAGTTTCCAGAACACTCCCATTACAGGTCCATCTTCCCGAGCTGCTGAGCAACATCAG
This sequence comes from Ifrita kowaldi, assembly GCA_013398055.1. Lineage (NCBI taxonomy): Eukaryota > Metazoa > Chordata > Aves > Passeriformes > Cinclosomatidae > Ifrita > Ifrita kowaldi. The sequence continues at coordinate 174,963 of VZRS01012183.1, forward strand.
ATGCCTTTAGTGACAGTGCCAGAGCCAGGGCTGCTCAGACCCTGCACATCTGTCTACCAGCATCATCACCCACTGCACTAAAACTGTGAGAGCATTAAATCAAAAAGAAAGGTAAGATGAAAAAAATAGGCTCATTAAAAGGAAACCGAGATGATCACCAAAACTGTTCTTACAAGCCTAGAAAGTAGAGTTTCTGTTGCTTAATTAAGTTCAAAGAAAAATGCTCAATGAAATCTATTCATCCTCATAGCAAGTGCACCAATTTCAGGTAGGTAAACACTATTCTTTGAGTCATGCTGCCACTCAAGTACCCTTATCAAAGCCATTCATTAAGGATTGTCATGCTGAAGAAGCCACGACACTCTGTCCTTCTCTAGACTAATGCTGCTGCGTCTTTATGCCCGACTTCCCAAGGCACATCTTTCTTTATTTTATTAAATGCTGGAATCATTTTGCTGCTTGTTGAAGGTGACACACGTTTAGGGTGGACAAATAAAGTTCATGCACCTCATTTGTGATCTGAGCAGTTCTTTGCAGATAATTCAGTTTTCCAGTCAATCTAATTATAGTCTGAAGTTAATGCAGCAAAGACTTTCAAGTACAAAGCAAAGCAAACCGTGTAGGAGCTGAAAGCCGTTCATTAATCCCGGCTGGTATTGGTAGGAGTGGCTTGTGCCCTCGGGCTATTCTCCCCACCTCAGCATTCAATCTTTATCTTACCTATTATGTGAATCAGATGGCAAATATTTTACTTTCTCTAAACTACAGTAACCCTTATGGTGATCGCAGACACAGTTTGTTTTGTGATATGAATTTCTTTCTTCCAATCTAAAACATTCCTGAGTAAGATCCCCAAACAGCATTAACTGACACCGTGGCAATGATTTATTGAGAGGATGGGAATAAGCAAAGAAAGCCTGTTCATGAGAAGAATTTATTCCTCTGTAATACCTTTAATAAAAACAATAATCTATTCATCCTTCTTTACTTTTCATCATCTCTTATTTGAAGAAACTACATCTGCCACATCAATTGCTGCTAGAATTTAATTTTTAAAACTTCAAGTCATTAAGATCACAGGTAATTTTAGCCCAGGCCTCACCACTCCAGGGCATGATTTGTTACAAGGGTGGGGGGAAACCCAACCCCACTCCCAAACCCTGCAGGTACGAATTCTGCCTTTTCCTTTTGATTTTGCAGGGCACACAGAGTGTCTTCTAAGGTGCAGCTGGCCCCTTGGGAGGGAAGGGGAAGCCTGCCTGGGCCAGCGAGGTCCCACACGAGCGTTCCACTGTGGAATGAGGCCTGTCTGCCACAAGCTTACCCCCGTCTCTTTGAACTAGCCCACAGCACTTTGAGGGTTTTCCATTCAACACTGCAGCCAAAGGCGATTCCAGAAAACACCGTTTCTGGCGTAGTTATAATATGCAGCCATCTGCAATTTTGCACCCACAAAACAGCTTATAAATCACAGCAGGGCTGGCAGAGCATTCAGACCTCTGCTGAAGTACTGGAATGGTGGGGTTTTTCCTGAGGGCAGGCACAGGAGACCTGGAAGCCTTCAAGACCTGTGCTGGGCAGTGCTCCCACAGGCTAACTGTGGGCAGTGGGGACGTGGCTCCTTTCATCAGGCTGCATTTGTCCATCCAACAAAAGAGCACAATCCCCCTTTTCTCCCCTTCCTCTCCCCATGGAGGAGGGGATCTTTTCTTGGCAGACTCGCACAACGAGGGCACAGTGCCGGCTGGCTTTGGGGAGAAGCACAAGGATGCACGGATTGACCCTTGCTCTCAATAGGTGAGGCAGAACCAGGCAGTGCCTCGGCTCAGCTCCGCTCCAGGAATCTCACCGGTGCCAGATGCAGGCCATGAGCAGGGCCAGGGGCATCCCAGCTCTCCAGTGGGGTTGGGCAGGGGTCAGTGAGGAGACCCCAGCACCTCTGCCACCCACCATCACCGCAACAGCCATGAGCATGCTGTACTCCAGACAAAGGCTGTGGCAACCCTTTGTGAGTCGTCAAAACCAAAGGGAAGCTGGTAGGACTGTAGCATGATGTTCTGAGCAAAGCTGTGACAGCAACATCTCATGTCACACGTTTCTGTTCTCTTGCAATGTTGGAGGCCAGCACCCACCACAAGTTCACAGCTCTGGGGCAAGCTCTGAGCTGGACGTGTCACTGGGGCCAGCACAACTCTCCACGTCTGCTCTCCTTTCCAAAAACAGCCGTCTCGGGGGGTAGCTGAGATTATCCAAGCCAGTGGTTTCCAGATTGCCAACAGCCCCATCAGGGACTACCACCTGATATGGTCCCCGGCCATGTGACAGCCTGCCTGGCACTCACAGTTAATGGCAGCACACCAGGCCTGCTCCAGCCCGGCTCCAGTCCCAGGGAGTCTCCTGTGCTCAGAGGCAGCTGGGCAAAGGTCCTGGCACATTCCTGTTACTCTGTGTCCTGGTGGCCACTGCTGCCTGCACAGGCTGCACCTCTGCTCCCACACCTCTGCTCCCACCTGCTCCCATCGGCCCTGCCCTTCCCACAGGGCCCTGAGGAGGGTGATCTCTGGGACAGACTGATTGTTGGCAGCAGAGTTTGCCCTGGACCGCTGGTTCCAGAGGTGGTGTCAGGAGGTACCTGCAGGCCCTGTGGCGAGAGGGAGGCACTGTCCTAGTGGAGGGACCAGCCAGGCTGCAGGGGAACATGACAGGTGAGGCAGGTGACCAGCACTCAAATATTTATCCTGGCCTGCAGCCTGCTCACTCTCCTCATTTAAAGAGGTTGTCCTCCTTCCCAAAGCATGACCTCTTCCACAGGAGAGTACCTGCACCTCAGCAAGCAGCAGTGGTTTAAAATCCACTGTGCCTTCGGGTGCCAGGTGCCCAGCATAGGAAGCAATCCAAAGCCAAACACTTGAAAAAGGCTGCCATTGCATCTCTGTTCAGCACCAATAATCCTTGCTCCTTCTCTCCCAGCTTCCAGGCTCTTACACAGCCCCCCAGCACTGCACTACCAACTGCTCCTGAGCTTCAGTGAGGACACTCACCTGAGCCCCACACACACCTCCAAGCCCTGCTCAGAGCCAGAGGAACCCTGCAGCTGATGATGGAAGCATAGGCTGCTCTTGACCAAAGCGCTCATTTCAAAGGTGTTGTAAAACGTGAGAGGAGACAGAGAAACCTGATCTGGCATTTGTTACTCTGGGAGCAGAGCTGCAGCTAATGCTGTTCAGGGGAGTTTAAGCTCTGATGCTTATTTATCATCCTGTGCATGCAGGGGAGATCCTTTCCTTCGTGTTGTACTCCACACGAGCAAGGCACAGTTCACTTCTGGGAGCTGTGGGAGAGTAGGAGACCGACATCTGCTACCCAAAAGGGAAGGGATTCCCCCACCTCCCAACCAAATTCAGAAAGTGGATGGATGCTGACACTGCCTTCGGCACTGAAGCTGCAATATGCTGTGTGGGCAGATCCCACTTCAGCAGTATTCACGGTAAGATCACACGGAAATAAAAGGAAGTTTGAATGAATGAAGGGAGAATGTCACATCTAGGCACACAATCTGAAGTCCACCTCAATTTCTCTATGGGCTTTTACATGAAATTCTTGCTTACTTCATGTGCCAGATGAAGACTTTCATTTAGGGCTGTGTCAGAGAGTTCTGAAAGATAGCTTTCATTAAATGTACTTAGTTCCTGAATCCTTTTTTTTCCAAAAACTTCTCTCTTCTACCATCCATTATTCCCATCTAGTAGTCTCTCATTATTTGTTCTGCAGTGCATAATGCTGCTCTTTCTTTTGAAAATTATCCTCACTTGATTGCAATGATCAAAACCAAAGGAATATAATGAGAATTTCTCTAATCAGTAAACAGACACAATCAGCAAGAGATGCCATAGGGGAGTGTTTTTGCCAATTCTTCAAAAGGACATCAAACCACCCTGGTTTAGACTAGGTCTTGCAGAGCTATCAGGCAGAACTAATGGAGGTGAGTACAAACAGAACGGAGCAGCTGCCACCTCCCCACATGGGCTTCCTCTAAGGCAGGACAGTGGCCACGTGCCTGCACAGTTCCATGGTGATGGTGACACACTGCTGCTCGAAGGGACCGTGTCCCCATCAGGCCACCTCGTCACCTCTCAGGTGCTACAGCATCAGCACCTGACACAGAATCACAGAATTAAGGTTGGAAAAGACTGCTGAGGTCATCAGCTCCAACTGTTAACCCAGCACCACCATGTTCACCACCAAGCCAGGTCCCTGAGAGAGGCAGGAGGCAAAAGGCACCTGAACCAAATCCTGAGCCCATCAGCTTGAAACCTTTTGCTTGGCTCTGTTAATTCCTCAGCTGTTTTTCTCGAATGAGTCCAGTGGAGACCTCCAAGAGGTGTCTTTACATAGTTAGGTATTTCCAAAAGTCTGATCCCCCCCCCAAAAAAAACCCAAAACCAAACCTAAAAAAATAAAGTCACCCTTTCAAGGCCCTGAAAACAACTAAAGCACCCAACCACAAGGCTTACAAATATTACTGAGAAACAATCCAAACAACCAAAACATTGTATGGTTTATACGTATCTTTCGTATGTGCCTCCCGGAGTTTAATGCTTTGGGTTGCATCTTTTATCTCTTCCCCTTTATCATGAAGAGGTTTTGTTTTCTATTGTGTACTCTTGGCAACCAAATGCTCCCTGTCATCAGGCTTGTGATGAAACCTCATGACTTATCAGTGCTGGGATCTGTGTACAGCAGCAGAGTGCAAGAATTTCCCCTTCAGAGCTCAGCTGCAGCAGTGCTGTGACAAAGCTATTGGTCACAGAGAGAAGCACACGTAAAAATAAATCTGGACTGCTCTGTGTGCCTTGCACCCTGACAGCCTCCAGGCACGTGGATATTGCCACTTTATGTAAAACCCAACAACTTTTCATGACTGCTCTTTACTGTGACAAGAAGGGCCTCCTTAACAAGGCACCTGCAACAGGAATTTTGCCTAATTAACAGTATTGTCATATTAGGGAATGGCACTTCATGACCTCTCCAAAATAAAACATGTTCCAATTAAATATGAGGTGAGATCTTTTTATAGCACCTAAACCACAAATCCAAACCAAAAGGGAAGAGAAAAAACCAATAAACTAGTTGAAGTGCATTCTTTAGATCACATCCTTTGAATAAATAAAGCACATCCATGGTTAACAATGCTAAACTGAACCAACTTCCAGCGTTCACACAGCAAAGCCAAGCACAACTCAAGACAGGAGGTGTCTGGGTTTGAGCTGGGTTTGAGCTGTCAAAAACCACTAATTGAAAAGAGAGCAATCCAGGACACACTGACTGAATGACTTGATGTGAAATGTGCAGCTAAGAACACTGATGGGACCACGGGAAACTGGGACCAGTAGTCCCTGAGGAGGAGCTGTGGGTTCCTCCCATGTCTGGGACAGTTTTATGCCAGTGCTGGTGTCCCAGGCATGCAGATGATTAATTAGTCCCTCTCCTCCCTCCTGCACTCCTGTTCTCATGGCACGTGTTTCTGAATGCATTTTTAGGTGGCGCAGAGAAGAACTCCTGCCTTAACTGTGGAACCACTACAGTGCCTACACAGCCAAGCTCTCCCAGACCCCTGGAGAGACCAAAAGGCAGAACTCCCTGTGGCTGGCCATGCCCACAGGTAGTGTCTGTTTAGCTGATGTATTGATGCATTTAAGTAGACACCTTAGGACAGACACAGAAAGGTGGAAGTCAGAGCTCCAGGGAGGGGATTTCTACCTAATAGCTGCAAGTCATTTGAGATTTTCAAAACATAAATTAATCTGTGTAAAGACAGCAGGAGCTAAGTCTTAGCTATTTAATTATAAAACCTCCCCCTGCAGACGTTTGTCTGCGCTTCATTTCTGTAAGGAGAGTGAAGAGCATTTCTCCACCCCACAGCTCATTTTCAGTTAAATTCCGTGCCAGTACGTAATGGGCTCAGGGAAACACTCCAGCAGGTACAGATCCAGTGGCCATCCAGACCCCTCCATGTGATTAAGCATCAGCTGCCATCTTCAGGCCCTTTACATGATGACCCCAATCTAGTTCACACACCAAGAAGAAAACCACAGAGTGAAATTCAGCATCTTCCTGGAGCGCCCCGTGAGTAAGCACCAACCACAGACTGGAACTAAGCTGCCTCTAGAGAAACCTCGCAGTCTGTTTATACAGCTAGGCAGCCAAGAGAAAACACTCATGGCTTTGCATAGTAACCAAGACATAAACGGGCTCCCCATCACTGCACTGCATCTGCCCCTCAGCGCTAGTGTTGTCCTTCCCTGCTTGTACACACCGGTTTCCCACCAAATCCCCTTCTTCCTTCAATGACTCTAAGCAAATCCTTGAGGAAGAGTCTTGCCTGCAGACTCCCACACTTTCATCCCAGCACCCTGAGTGCCCGTGCTGCTCTCCTGGACATGTGTCCATCCCCCAGCCCTCCTCCCTGCTGCCCTCCCTGCGTGCTGCTGGCAGGCACCAGCCCAGCCACAGGGGCTGACTGGGGCAAGCACCACCTATTTCCTCAGTAAGTAACAGGTGCAGGAATGACTCCAGGGTGCTTTGAGAGAAGACGTGGCAGTGACGTTCACTCTGTAACAAGGATCACACTCAGCTGGTGCAAGAACAACCACAGAGAGCCAACAACTCAGTGATCTTCCCTAAATTAACAAGTTGCAACCTCCGTATCGCAGTAGCCATCAAGAGGTGGAGTGACCCACACCCACTCATAGTCTCTCCCTCAACACAGGCATCTGATTACAAGCGTGTTCAAACACAGAGTCGAGACCTGCACAGTTTCCTGTAATCTTCTATTTCAAGCTGAGTATCAATGAGGCAGCAAATTTTATCAGGAAGAGATTATTTTCTTCTGATATCATTTATTCTGACACTGTAACACAAGCTGTTGAAACACAACTTCAAACTCTGCAATCTCTAATACAAAAGGCTGAGCAGAGTTTATGCCTGTTTCTGTTTGCAGAAGCTCCAACAGCTGAACTTTGAAAGCTGTTGGACTGTTGTAAAGAAAACAACATAAGCATACAGCTGAACTGAGACACAGACAGGACCATGACACCGCTCCTTGTCCCCAGCATTTTCAAGCTGCAGTCCGTGTTACAGCACTATTTACAAAATGAGAAAAGTACAACACTACTGATTTGATGAATAGAACAGGCATCCCAGAAATCCTTCAAAGGTAAAAACTCACAGCTGGTTTCATCTCAATGAACTGTAATGAGCTCTCAGAACAATATGAGTTTTACCTATTATGAATGTTGCATAATGAAAGCATCTCAGCAAATTGGCTGCGGGGTGGTGTAAAGCTTGGGAACTGAATTTGAGAGTCAAAATTGCTTGTTCTTGAAGCTAAGGAGTTGTGGACATTCGGCATCCCTCAGGATTAACTGGTAGGAATAGCAATTCTCCAAACGCACAGCAAAGATTGACGCTGTTGAGGCACCTGGTCAAGTTTTACTGGCTTAAATGGCCACATGTGTAGCTCATTAAAAAAAAGAAATTAAAAAAAAAGCTGAACTAGCAGAACATATCCAAACCAGTATCATCCTGAAGGATCAGAGAAGACATTAAATGAGACATATGCTAAGTCATATTGCTTAACACATGGTTGGAAGGTACTCAGAAACCACAGTGACACCAATATCCAAACCTGAGCAGATCAAGAGACAGCTGAACGTCTCCAGGGAGCATTACAGCCTGTGCCCAACGTCAAAATAAATAAATAGCACCTCAACTGACTACATGTACCAGAAATTGAATAGAAGATCAATTCTGCTTTCAAACAATAAAACTAGGAAATCCCTTAATTCTGCACCCTATGCCTTAGTGATTTATTTATATAAAACACTGATTTTCTTGCCCACTGTGCCCTCATAAATGCCCAGGTTAGACCTCTTGATCCCTTGTGCTACTTCAGGATTTCTGAAGGCCATAACTAATGGTTACAGTCAGGGCAGTTGCTGTCACAGGAGATCTCGGCACTAATATCAGCTCCCAGGGTTTCACTATGTCAATTTTCTATCCTCAGAAAGCAGGAGTTACACTGGCAGCTCCTGTTCTAGCCCCTACAGGCAGCAGCAAGAAGCCCAGAAGCAGTTGGGTCCAAGCGAGTCAGCCAAAGAGCAGTGGCTGCTCTGGTTCGATGTCCGGCAAGACTGCTGATTCAATTTGCAAAAGAAAACCAACTGGACTAGCCAATTTGGCTTTATGTGAGCCTTGAACCAAACCTCACTCCCTGGGACCTCACTTGCTGGGACTTGCAGCTCTTTGATTTGCACAAAGACACAAGATGGAAGGTAATGACTGTTCTGCGATGAAATCTTCACAAGGTGTGACATCAGCTCATTTCTGGCTGCACAAGTCCAAGAGGAGGAACCTCAGAGGCGGGGAGATGGAGGGATGACACCACTGACAGGGGACACTGCTGGGCTGCAAAAAACCCCTAAAATACTTCAGCAAACTCATCACAGAAGCTTGTACGAAAGCCAAGGAGAAGCACATAAATAAAACGCATTGTGCTGGTCACAAGGGTTTAATTACTTAATGACTGATTAGATAGCCATGCAAAACAACACAAAAGGCCATCATTTTTCAGGCATCTCAGGCCACATCACTGTGCAGAAAGCACAGTCAAATGCAGCGGCCAGATGGCAAATCAAAGTCTCAGCCCGATGAACAGCCCTGGGGTTAAACAGTGTCCAACAGAACCGACGTTGTTGAACAGAGACAGACGGGGAAAAGAGCGAACAAAATCATCAGGACATACCAATCATCTGCTTTGTTAAAGAAGACTTGAAAAACACTTCAAAGAATTCTGATTGCTTAAAAGGGAAAAAGTATATCATGTAAAAATCATAACACCGGCCCTAGGTGAACCATAACTAAATGCAGGAATACACCGTAGGGAGAGGTATCATTATCAGACTGATGGAAAATGACGAACTTCATGGTCACAGGTCTTCCCTAAAGTCTAAAACTGAAGCCATAAATTAAGCTAAGTACAAACTAAGAATGCTACTTACTCTGATCTAGTTTAAGAGAAAAGTGCTTGTGGAACAGGAGAAGGAGGTGGGAGACTTACAATTAGTGCCTGTGTATCTGGGATGAAGGAGGGAACTGGGGAGTGTGTGTGGAAAATCCAGTTGTGACATAAACCCCATCATCTTTACTGCAATTAAAAATCGGAGACTTACTGGAGTTATAAACTTGCATTTACAGATTTGTTTGATTGCTCTCCCGTGAAGTTTGTTACTGAAAGGAGTAAGATGATGTGGATGTTTGGTGATAAATGTTCTCCCATTACTAAATGGGTATTTCCATGCTCTACAAGTGACTTCAGAGCTCTTCAGTTGTTTGCTCAAATCCACACCAGTCTCTCAAAAGTATCTTGTACAAAACCAAAAACATACTGCAGTACAGCACCTGTATGAATTCAGTGACTTTGGTGGCTCTGCTCAACTCAGGAGGTTTTGACAGCAATTTGCCAATTGCTTCAGAAATTGTGAACTTGCTGATTCGCTGTGATCTGCTCACACTCAAGCCTCTGCTGGTCTGCAGAAAATATTGCTTTCTGTGGTAACACTGAGGGTGAGGAGGTGAGGAGGAGGTGAGGAGCAGGTGAGGAGCTCCTGCTTTCTATCCAAGGAAAAGGCTAGGATCCAGATTGTCTCCATTTATCAGCTGGTTTTAACAGGAGTTATTACCTCCCCAGCCAACCTAGCCCTGCTCATAGCCTTTGGCTGGCACACTCAGAAAGAGCACAAAGACTGCAAAGACCATAAAGCTGGGGGGAGAGATACCATAAAACTCTTCAGTCCAAAATAAGTGTCTCTATATCATGACAGAACGATGCAAACAGAAACACTGTTACAGACAAGTGAGACAGAGAGAGGTCTGTCCCCATGGGTAAGGGCCAGACTCAAAGGCTGCTGCTTCTACAGAGCCATTTCCCTCCCTTCTGCAGGCACTAATGTAGATCCTAAAGGTCATTTGCAGAGGACACACAAATTTGCCTTCCAGAGGGAGTAAATGAGAATAGCAAACTGGAGGCAGAGGTTAAAGAATGCATTTGTTAACAGCACTCTTTACAAAAGGGAATTTTGCCTGTCCTGACATGCTGCATGTGAGCTGGAACACAGCTCACTGGCTGGGTGGGTGCTGCCAGGGCAGTGGGAGCTTGTTCATCAGGCTCCTCGGGAAGCATCCTGAGCCCCATGAAGATGGATCCAAGGCCAGGGCAGGTGCCTGAAGGGCCCTCTGCAGCACATCCTGGCCCCGCTGCGCTATGCATCAGCAGAGTCAGCCCTTACCAGGGGAAAGAGCAAGGCAGCAGCTATTGCTCCTTGAGATGAAAATACCTACTAACACTTCCCAAACGACTCCATGAAAAACACTGGACTATTTCTACTTCACAGCAGTGACTGACTGCAGGTTACTTCCTACACATTATATGGGGGAAAAGGTTGTTGCACTCTCCAGTATCAGATCCTTCATAATAATTAGTGCTACAGAAATCTATAGAAACGCTTTGCTGTACTGGGCATTTTCCATCTACATCGTAAGAGTTAATCTTTGGAGGCAGAAGCTGTTTCCAGGGCATTCCCCAGGAACGGGGAGATAAAATGAGCAATCACCATGTCTGTTGTGCAGTTGGAGGCACAGGCATTCCCCTGGCAGCTCCTGAACAAGCAGCTGTTTTGTCACAGCGCTGTGACAAGGCCACACAGTCGCTTACGGCAGGGTGCTCGCACGGCTACAGAGCTGCCAGCATCTGAGCCAGCCTCTCCACACAGCTCCAAGCAGGGACAGGAACAAATGCCACATTCCTGGGTGCTGCCTGCACAACCAGGAGCTCAGCACTGCGCTGATCAGCAGCTGTGTGGCTCAGAGGATGCATTCAAGGTCACAAAATCAACAAAAAAATCGCTAAGTTTCAAAATCCTACCTCTGGAAGTGTTAGATGGAAAAAGAATGTCAGGAGGGGGTGTGGAAAAAGGCAGGACTGTCCTTTGCAGCAGCTTCCTGCAGTTAAATTAGGTTAAGCAGAACGTGAGACCGCACTGCCAAGCACCCTGAGGAGTCCTGTGGCTGCATGAAGCACGCGCTGTCAAGCAAAGGACAGCAGCAGCAACAGCTAGAAAGAAAAATGGAGAGTGATAAGAGCAGCTAACAGCAGCTCCAGCAACTGCCTGAGGACACACTGCGAAATTTAATGTATGAAAATAACACTTTTAAATAATGGTCTAGTTAATTGATGCTAAATTACAGCTGAATGCCTGCAGAAGTGCTTATGACATCTGCACTACTACCAATTCACTTCATCAGGATTAATATTATTCTAATACATGCCAAAGGAATTAATAAGCATTGGTACTTTAAAGCTTTTAAAGTCATGTTTTGAGATAGTTTAGCTTTCTTATCCCCCTTCTCCTTCCTCTCAGTCCTCATGAAAGCTTGCTTGCAAAACTTATTAAAAGTAGAGGTGTTTTCACAAATCTCATCCACTTGAATGATGATGTTGTTCTTATGCTACTTGTTATACCTGAAGATTGAAGGAGCACTTCACGTCCTGCAACCACCAGAAAAAGGGATGGGCCTGGTACAAAAATAGTATCCCATTAAGAAAACATGCCCAAAAAGGAAAAGGAGGTATGCAGGATCACACCTCTCCACCGCCCATAAACAAGAACAAAGCCTGAAATATCGCCTGTTGGCCAAGGTATGATTACAGCAGTAAAACAAACCCCAAAGTTTCACTCTTCTGTTCACATACAATTAGGGTTCCACACCTCCTTCCCACTTTGCTCCGGGGCATCTGGGGAACAGAGGGCTGAGGAAGGACAGCAGCTCCGCCAGTCCTCCCCTTCTCATGGTGAAGGCCCCACATGCCCTGTAAGCTCACAAAGCTCAGAGGCATCAAAAGCAACTGCAGAGCAGCTTTGACGGCTCAGCCAAAGGAACTGCTTCCCACCACTCCCGACCAAAGCACCTTCCAGAGCGGCCAGTATTTCAGCTCTGAAGGCCACATGCTGGGCTGCAGGTGTTAACTCACAGGCCCTCTGCTGTTATCAGTCTCAAGTGTTGTTTTTCAAGCAGTGACACACAAGGAGTTGTATCTAAAATCTCATTAAAATTTAACAGGATTTGGCGCCCTTAGCTTTCTGCTTCACAAGGGAAGTCTCCAGCTCCGAGAGTCAATGTTTTTATTTTCACATATCACATTGCTTCTCTCACGGTACCACGTGCTAGTAGAGTAATTCAGTGCCTGAAAACCAGCCTTTCATACCTCCCATCATTCATCACCCTTCGCATTCTCTCTTTGGTTAATTGCTAAAGATGGTTTCTTTTTTCCAATCTTGTGTGTTTATTTTTGTGTCAGGAATAGCCTATGCTCCGAGCCCACCTTCTCCTCCAGCAACCTGTCCAATATCAAAACAATTACTGGAGGGAGCTCAGGAGGAAAAGGACAAATCATGGAATGTAAAGCCTTGACCTACATGAGAATATTTAGGGTCAGTCTGGTATTTCTTAGAATTACCCTGGTGAGGTGACTGTGCTGGCAGGAACACTTGGGATTAGACAGTATCAAGCTCACTACAGCCATGACCAAACCCTGTTGAACTTGACTCAGGGTTAGGTACTGAAAGAATCACCACCTCAGGGGTTCAGGGTTTGAGTCAGCAACAGCTAATGGGACTATTAGCATGTTAAAAAAAATGTTTGCTGGATATAAAAACGCCAACAAAACAGAAAAATGTCCCATGCCAATTACAATACAACCTCCCCATGTCCAAAAACACTAATTCCCAGCTTGGATGTACTATAGTGAGGTGTTCCCTGTGCCAGCCACTATGATATGGCAAGTCCAGGCACCATTGTCAGCAAAGTGCAAAATGAGAAAATGCTGGGACATGCTCAGTGATGTCAAGATTGACATTTAAAGGCTATTTCATAGTATACAAGATACAAGACAGAGATGATAATCTTCTTTAAAACTAAACCAGAAAAGAAGTAAACCAAAAGTAACATTACAGTCCCAGTAAGGCCTTTGATTCTCAGGGAACGTGGACCATCAGCTAAGATCTTGCTTTATAACTGAGGGACAGCAGTCCAAATTCCAGCTGTGCCCCCAGCTAAAAAAACCACCTGGAAAAGTCCCCCAAACCCACCTGCAATTCTCCTTCCACCGACGTGTTCTCTCCAATATAATTTTACTGGGAACACTCCTGTTTGCCCAATAAACAGGATGCCTTCCCCTGTGGTGGCAGAGACTAGAGGGAGATTTTAAAAGCAGGCAATAAATTCTTCACCAAATAGATGCGGCATAAACATAAACACAATGGCATGAAGCAGTGTGAAATTTTTGGAGTTTTACTACAGTGGGGCAACTCTAAGTCAGCAGTGGCCATCCTGCTTGTGAGTAATGTGCTGTTGTCAGCAATAAAAACCCAACCAAACAGCACTTCTGAACACCCACAGTCATCACATGCCCTTTCTCCCCTGCCTCTTGCTGCAGGTAGGCTGATACATTTCACCATGGTGGAAAAGAGTGGTTAAAAACTCCTCATGAGAAACTAATGAATAGAAGTGGGCCTGAAGGAGGCCTCGAATGAGACTGACAGTACAATGATCACACAAAGCATTTGTGCCATGGAGTGATGGAAGGCAGGGACGCCCCCAAGAGTTGTGTTAATATTTAAGGCACTGCTGTAGACCTGGGGCTTTGGCCACCAATTCAACTGTCCCACTGAGCAACTCCAACAGTTCAAGAAAAAAATGTAGCTATAATTAAAAAATAATTTTAAAAAAAAGGTCATTCAATTCAGATGGTGTGAGCTTCAGTTCTTTCTTTGTGTAATGCTCTTCCAGTCAAATTTATACCCCAGAACATTATGACAAAACACATTTAATTAAGAACAAAAAACACCAAAGCTTTGAAATTCTTTCCTCTCTCAGACTCTTTTGTTTTCTCTTTCGTGTGGAGATTATTATTTAGCTGTTAAAAAGCACTTCTGTGACATGTATGCACAACCAAGTCCCTTCCATTTCAATTGGTGTGAGCGACCAATGACTACTAGCTAAGCAACCCACTGGAAGCAGGATCCTAAAAGCCACCTCTCAGCAGGCTGAGGCATTGCACCCTAAAAACCTGCAGGTGTTCTGCTGGTGGCAGATGTGCAGCCAGCAGGATGCACACAGGGACCCAGGCTCAACCACACCACTTCCCTGGAAATTACAATGGACGTGTCTTAACGCCAAGAAAGGCTGGGGCAGCATCAAAAAGGGAGCTGATTGAATCATGGTGGTATGCCATGTTCACTCACACATATCCATGATATTTTCCAGTCCTTTTGTTTCTCAGCAGGCCCAAAGCTGAGTTTTGGGGCTAAATGCAAGGGATGTGCTGCTTAGGGACAGGGTTTAGTGGGGGGCTTGGCAGTGCTGGGTTTAGTGGTTGGACTCGATGATTTTAGAGGTCTTTTCCAACCTAAATGAGTCCATGATTCCAGTACAGAAAATTGAGTGTCAGGCAGACAGGAGTGTAACCCCTGTCAGACGAACTATTCTGTGAGCTGCACACAGATCAAAGGAAGGAAAAACAAACTCTCTTTCTAGCAAAATTCCAAGTTGATTAAGGACTTTAGGAGACAAAGTATTAGAAAGGTCTCCTTCCTTCCAAGATAAAGATATAAACATAGCAGGGCCCGAGAGATTCACGTGCCCCAAATATCTCTTTTCTGGTTTCCCCAAAGTGGCAGCAATTGTCAGGGTGTTGGTGGGCTGAGGGTCCCCAAAGCCCTGCACAGGATACGCTGCTCTTCTGAAGTCTGAAGCATTTGGATGCAAAGTTTAAAAACCTCAACGACACAGTGGAATTGATTTGTGATTAAAGGAAGGATTAAATGCTGAATCTAGGGCAATCAATAGCCCTGCTAATGCCTAGTGCAAGATTTCCTGCTCCAGTCAAACCCCCTTTTCTTTCCTTTGAGACCATTGTCCTTATCAGTGGAAAGATGATCCTTTGAAGACAATGTCTGTCTTTGTTCCCCCACACACCCATTCCTCAGCACTGCTGCACTACAGCTCAGTGCCCGGGATGCCACTGCCAGCCCGGCACAAACCCCGCAGGATGCTCAGTTCCCATGGGCATTCCCGTGCTCATCACTCAACCCCCCTACCCCCAAAAAACCAAACCCAGGCCCGACCTGCCCCCTCCTCCACACACGTGCACCTCCAGGTGTCTCGAGGCATCAATCTTTTCAGTCTCTCACACACCCCAGCCCCAAAATCCCCATACATTCTTACAAGCACCAAAGGCATTAATTTACTCTTAGAAACAGGAAGGGCTCCACTGGCCTGGGTTCAGCTTTTTTCTGTCTCCCAGGATTGGGCCCAATCTCCGCAGCAGTTTACAGACAGTGATGTGGGATGTGGCTACCCCCATTATTAATTTTAACTTATCAGAATCCATAATAACAGCAATTAGTCCCCATTAAGCGCAGGATCTGCATGCTTACACTTCACAGCCACAGATTTTATTTCTTTTCTTGCAATTAAGTATTTTTATTAGCCAGATGGATCATGAAATTATTAGAAGAGCCGGGATGTAAACTCTCTAAAAGCACCTTAAGTAATTAATACTGATTTATAAACATTCAGGATTAGAGAACAAATACTTAATTCTCCCCTAATCCCTCAGCCAGCACTGCTTTGTGTTCAACATACAGGAATATAGATTAACCAGGCTGAAGTTAATAGCATTTGAAGGACAGAGCTGATCAGTCATGCATGGCACCGTGATGGGCAATATGCTTCCACCACTGATTTACTGTAACCTGTGGGATTAGGACAAATTCAAGAGACTGTCACTTTCCTGTTCCATTTCCAGCTTTCCCCATAAACTCACAGATACTGAGATTAAAGATACTGAACCTTTAAAGAGGATCAAACTGATTGGTCACTTTATAAACCTATAAACCAGTGCACTACAGTGGGATTAAGTGACAAAACTGCTATCACCTACCTATTGTTTCTGTCGAGTTTCACGAGAACTGATTTCTATTCCCAGTCCTGCTGATGACTTGGGGCAAGTCACATCTTGAGATTTCTGCATCCCTTGTCATCCTCACCCCCCTGCTCTGCTCAGCAGGTGAGGTCCCGACTGCCTCCTTTGCTGGGGCAGAGCCTCATGCAGTGCCACCCACTTTGCACCGGGCCACCAAGCCCTGTTGTCATACAAACAATTAATAATAATACAAGCCAACATCTTGTACTATTCACCTCCATTTCAAGCTATGTGTCAGCACAAAGTGCACTGCATTGGGTGTTAGAAGGAAATTAGTGTAATTTTCTGAAAAGCTCCTAGGTGCAACTCATCGAGCCTAAAAATGTTTATCTTCTCCTCTCCCAGCTGGTAGTGCCATTCTGTTCCTGCTAGTTAGACAACAGCTTTAAAACCAGAATATTTTCTGTATAAAGGAAGGCCTAATTAAAAGAAAAAAAAAATCCAGTGCCGAAGTGAATAAAATGGTGTAAACAAGGAGAAAAAGAGTCTCTAAAACCTGATTTCAGGCAAACACAAAAACTGCCACCCCATTGTATTATCACACAGGCACGAACACAGCTAAAGCCAGACTGGCAAGCCCATCAGAACACAGGGTGCTCCAGTCTGCAAAGGCAGGATTGGACTCACATGTTACATCCAGCTGCAAACAACCAAGCAGGGAGAAGAGGAAGAGATACACAGAAATAATGAACACACTGCACATTTACCTACCGGTCACCCCATTTCATCGAGGCATTGGATAGAGCAGAGAGTTCCAGAAGGGGAAAAGACTAAATGAAGTACTGTTGTTCTTCTGCAGGGAGCAAGCTTGTTTTCCGGGAGCAGCTGTGCACCTGCATCAGCCAAGAGTTAGCACTTCATTTAGCACAATCACCAGCTCAGGCTCTCAGGTGTTTTACAGCAGAACCTTTGCCCACAGCGCTAACGCCAAGGTCTCCTGCACAGACTCCTCTCCCTTAAGAAAGCCACTTTGCCCTCGGGTGAGCTAATATACATCAGGATCACTTGCCACAGCATCTTTCCCAAAATAATCAGATCCTGCACTTATGTTGCACTTCAGCTCTCAAAAACCGTCTCGGTGTTTTATGAGTTTAACAAGATGAAGTACACATTCTCTTTCCAGGTCACTTCACCCAACACTGAGGTGTGGGCTGCTCAGGGATGAAATGCTGCAGCTGCTGCACTTTAATAGTTCACTACAAGTTTTATGGCAGCAAGAAAATACCATCCTATGCACTAAAAACTGCATTTTGATACTTGAAATTGGGAGTTAGCCATGCATAAGGGAAAGGAAAAAAAAGAAACCACAACTTGCTTGGTTTGTGCCTGACACCCAGGGCTTTTTATTCATTGCTGTCCAAATCATGGATGGAAGAGAGAGGGAAGTGGTTTGTTTTATCCTCCCTGACAGATCTGAATTTGATCTCTGGTATTACTGTGTGTGTGCTTCTATCACAGCTGCGTACAGCCAACTAATGACCAGAGCAGAGGTGCCCTTTGAAAGGCCACCAGCTCTCCTCCATCCACATCACGCAGCTTTAGCATTGCAGAAAAGCATTAAGCATCAGAGCAGAATTCTGTATTTCACAGTGTTTTCTCCCCTACTGATCTGCCATCAGTGGTAGCTGACAAATCAGCTTCTGGACACATGCAGGAAGCTCCCGTTTGCTCAGTGGAAGTTGGGTCACTGTTTTCAATGCAAAGCACGTTTCTTCCTCTCCCAGTTCAACTCTCACCACTCCCTATGCTGTCCCTGCAGATTATTTTAACATTATTCATAACACTGCATCCCCCATCGCCTACCTCTGCTGTCTGGAACAGCCCTCTTATCTGTCAGCCACGTCAATCCTCCAACTGCTTCCAAACTTTCTTCAAAAACCCTCTCTCCTGTCACTTCCTAGCTCTCTTGGTTTCTTTCCTCTGTGATTTTTATGTGGTCATTCATCTTAATGGAAACTTCCCCCAGAAAGCTGGGTATGTGCCACCAGTTACCTTTTTGACGTGCTTTTTAGACATTTGATTCAATGACTAAAATTGCATATAAAATAAAACTATTTTATTTATGAGCTGCAAGCACTAATTCCCAACATTTGTTCCAAGAATTCGAAGTAAAATACCTCTCTCCTGTGCTTTGTGTAGCTGCCATGAATGCTAGTGGACATAATATACAGCCAGTGGGGAGAGATTGCTCTTGGGTGAAAAGAAAGAGTTCATTTGGACTGATATTTTAAAACAAGACAGTCTGTTTAACTCCAAGTCTGTTCAGTGGCTCAAGCCACCCCAGAGTATTCCACAAAAGGAGTCCCCAATTGCCTCAGCATTTTGGGACTGGATGTCGAAGTTGCACTTCTTTATCACAGTGAATAAGTTACTTTCTGGAAGATGGAATAAGGGTCTTCAGAGGTCAGACTGGAAGTAATGAACAAGAAAACTTGTTATATGCTGCTTCACAGAACCCCTGGATAAACACCTCAAGGAGTCTTCTCCAAACCAAGGTGGTTTAGATTGCTCTGTGTGGGTAGAAATGCAGCATTTTCAGGATTTCAAAAGCCAATATGCCTGGGAGTCCAAATTTATACTTACATTTAAATTACTGTGCAAGCCACATTACACAACATACATGGGAACCTAATGAGAATAGATTTCCATGTTACTCATCATTCTCACAGGTAAGAAAGTAAGTCCAAGTGAAAGCACTGCACATTACATACAGGATGAAGATATAGTGCCATTACTTGCATAAATATTTACCCTGGCTCTCTTAGGAGGCTAATCTCCTTACATAAGCGATGGAGACAGATCAGAACCTGGAGAGCAAGAACAAACACAGGCTGGCCTGTGTAAAATACCTGAAGTTGGCCTTGGCATACCTCTCTGTGCAGTGTATGCCATTTTGCAAGAACTGCATTAAGTCCCATGAGCTCCAGGTCAGCTTTCCAAAGTCACACTCTGACTGCCTGCAGTTTTACCTTCTCTGGTAAGGCAGAAACTCCACGTGCAAAAGGATATTTTGGCCACCCATCTCCAGCATTATTGCAAAAGGAAATGAGCTAATACTTTCTCAGTATTTCAAGTATTGCCCATACAGGGCATATCATCATTTGGTCAAACTCTCAAAATCTCCAGAGCTCAACATGTGTATGTGGAAGGGGCAGATGTATCACTTACCAGCCCTCTTCAACTCCCAAGCCCCCTGGAGAAGCCTGGAAACACAAGCCCACCCCTCAGCCATTTGCTTTCATATTCATCCCAGATATTTGACACGAAGGCCTTACAGGCTTGGAGTTTCCCTATAAGCAGCAGCCCATGAAGCTCAGTGAAGGGCAGGGAGGATCCCTGTGCAGAGCCAGGGCCTCCCCTCTGCAGGGGAGTGACTTTGCTGTAGGTGGCCATGAAGATGATGATAACAAGGGGGCCCATGAGAGCAGGCAAGGTGGGATGTCCGTGCAGGGCATCACTTGTACCCAGATCAGCATCCTGCTGCAGCCTCTGGAGCCAAAGTCGTGTGTTTGCTGCACAACTTCATACTGGTCATGAACTTGATGAGTGATATTTGCTGCAAAGCACCTTGTTATGTTCTAATGAGGGATGCCAGGAAAAATAAATTATAGAGAAGTAATACTGCCTTCTAAAGTGAAAACCTGGAAAGTGTCCAGAGAGATCTATGCAAATCGTATACTTTAACCACAGGATTTCTGCAACAGTTTTCTATTAACCATCAATCACTAGCTGTAAATCTAGTCTGCCTTCATTAGAAACCAGAAACAGGAACAACTGTAGTGGTCTTCCACACTAAATATATTATGCCCTTATGCTGCAATTTACCTTTCTCTAAATAATGCTATTTTCCCCTCTGCTTAATATAAAGAATACTGCAAAGACAGCAGTACAACAGTTATTTATTTGCAAGGGAATGGGAAGGTGAAAGGTGAAGACTATACAAACCCTTATTATTTATAGACCACAATGGTGTGCTTCCTGCAGTGGAAAAGCAGGAGACACTGTCTCTTCCCTAGAGAGATTTCACTGTCACTGAAGCAGAAACAATCCTGAACAGCCACAAACAGTACATACCATGGAAGAACACATTTGGAGCTGCCCCTATTTCTACACAGTTATGTACAGTGATTATGTCTAGACTTATAGCCCCTCATGCTTTGTATCTATGCCTGTGTACGGTGTTTTAAAGTTCAGTGCCTCGTAGAAGAAGTGCATTTTAAAAGGAAGGTTTTATGCAACTCAGGAGAGTCACTCTGAATTTCACTTGGTGCTGTTTTTCAGGTGAAGGAGGCACTAGCAAAGCCTAACACACAACGTAAGACCTCTTTCAAAATCCCCATTCTTAAAAGCAAGGAAGGTATGCAGAAAGATCCAAGAGCATTATGAGGCTACAGCATTAATGCCTTAAAAGTGTGCAAATTCAGGCCAGACTTTAACAGCCATATACCAACCAGGGCCAGGAGCATCTGTGTAGAAAAACACGCACTTTTCAGCTTCTCCAGTCCTGAGTGTTCACATACAGAGTAGAAGAGCTAATTTAATAACTAATGCTCTGAGACCAGTGTTTGCTTAGGTATCTTTGGCACTTGGGTGCAAAATCCCACCCAAGGTTCTGTGGTTGAAAGCAGGGGGATGCCAGTGTGGAACTTTGTGCGTTTGTGGGGCTGCTTCTTCAAGGTCACAGGTCACCTTCAAGAGCAACAGTGAGCAGCTGCACCAAATAGCTGCAAGAGAAGTATCTTTACAGCACAAACACCTCCTCTGGCTTTGTCTTCAGTTCAGAGCAACTTCAAATGATTTACTGCACTATAAAAATGCAAAATAAGCGATCTCCCACAGCTTTGTTGCATAGTCCTGTTGAGATATAGGGTTTTCACCAAGTTTTTTTTATATTTTGCTGTGATTTAGGATGTGTTCAAGCCTAAGGTTAAAACTCACTGTAGTTGGTGTTAATGTAGTTTCATTAGCAATCAAAGGCACTAAAAAGAGACCTAAAGACTCAAAGAAACCTCCTAAGCAATAACCCAAAAATGGTCCAGGACAGAGGACATAGTACAAGAAGTACAGTTTGGATCTGAGGCCCTCACTTACAATGACTTAGCTACCTCCTCCAAAAGCCAAGGCAATTCTGCAAATGCAAAAAGGTAAAAATAACATCCTCCTCTGAGTATCATTGCTGAGGTACTGGACTGTTGCCACTTTCTTCAGTAGCTGAAAGAGAAAGAGAGATTCACTGTCCTTTTCTCTTTTGTTGGTACAGAACATTCACATCCAAAATTGCCAGAACACCTCTGGAAAATCTCCAAACCTGAGCATCTTAAAGCAAAAAATAACAGGCAAACCTTGTGTAACATTCCCCAAAGCTGGGATTCTAAAGGCTGTGTAGGATTGCAAGGCTCTGTTATCCAGAAGATAAATGGAATTAGCATGAGGAACAAAATAACATCAGCCTGGTGAAGCTCCATCTGCACACCGCTGTACATGGTACCTTTGAAGGATGACCCAATGCTTATCCTCTGCACTTATTTATCACAAGAAATGCTGCAGCTTTCCTAAGCCACAGCACCAGGCTGCTCCTGGTGGCCTGGGGGGACTCCTCTCCTTCCTCCCAGCCACCCCAGCTCCCAGCCCCCGGCTGTGTGTGCAGTGTGTGACCCCTCCTAGACCGGGAGCGGAGGGAGCGCTGCCCAGAGAGATCTGGTTTATTGTCACTCCAGGTCTAAGACCTAGGAGCTCCAGTAAAATCCCAAACCCCACTGCAGCCATGCCAAAGGTGCACGGGGCAGCCGTGGCTCCCTGCCCCAAGGACGCTGCTCCTGAGCTGCAGTGGCTCCTGTGGCAGCCAAGCTCTGCTGTGCTGGGTGATTGGGAGACCTGGGCACGGCGTCAAAAGCTACAGCAGCAGTGAGTCACAATACCAGTTACTCATAGCTTGCTGTAATGTTTAGGGAAGTGATCACAAGTATTTATACATCCAATACACAGAAACTGCCACCTCCTCCACACTGGCCTAAAGCTACAGCTGCTACTTGCCTCAAGTAGACAAAATATAAAAGGATTGGAAGGCTGAACAGAAGTGGAGGGAGTGACCAAAGAACACAACGAGGCTCCTGTGCGTGCCTAGACCATCCTTGGGCACTGCGAAGGAAGAGGGATTTAAAACAGCAAGAAAAGAGAAAAAAAGACCCTGAATTCTCTACTCAGATTTTCAGCTCTGGGTTAACTTCTGCAGTCAGAAGACTTTGATAAGATTTATGAAGAATCAGTTTATATGTTGCCAAATACACCTAAAAGCAGATCTTTAAAAACAAAGAGACTGAAAATAAACATACAGTGGGTTTTATAACCTCCCTGTGTGCTAGTGAATTTGAGATAAGGGCAACCCCATTGAGGCACATGGGATTCCCAAGGTAAGAGAGCTCCTGATGATGTGAGACAGAGTAAAGAGTAACTGGGTAAAACACGTCTCCCAAGACCTGACCCACAATTCATCTCTAGTAAGTACTTTTTGTTTCTATCCTCAACACTTGTATCATGCCACTGACTTGCCTTTATTTAACTGAACATGTTTGAAGTCTGACTCTCCCCAGCTATCCCATGTTCACCTTTTCCCAAGCATGAGGACGTAAATCAGCACCAAACAAAAACAAGCAAAACACCAACCAACCAAAAATTGCTGTGCAAACAGAAAGCTGAAGTTGCTGAAGGCTGTGCAGAACCAGCCTTGTATTCTCCTTCTCTTTCCTGTCGTTCATGGTCCCAGCCGTTATTTAAACCCCACAATGCCTCCCCTCCAAAGCACGCTGTTTCCTCATCTGCATGGATTTCAGTCAGAAAGCAGACAGATAAAAATGCCACACCAAACAAATTCACCAGCAGCAGTGACGTTGTGGTGCCGCCTCTTGCAGAGAGCTTTCAGCTAACCAAAGTTTAAATTAACTTTCTGAGAGGGCACAAAAGCCAGACCTCATGTAATTACATACTCATCTCTCCCTTGGGCTCAATATTTATTTATTTTAGGCTGTCTAACAGCTCTCTTGGGCTTGCTCTACAGCTCTGGAAAAATGATTATTTAGTCCCTGAACCTACAAACTGTATTCCGTGTAAATTTTACACCCAGAGCTATGCAGGGTGATTAAAAAAGGTAGAATTTGTCAAACTTTCTGAAAACTTGATTTGCTTCATGGCTCACCTGTCTTCATAAAACCCACTGCAGGCTGAAACAATGGGTAAAATTTCACAATCAGCACTTGAGTAAGAAAGAGAAGGTGTATGCAACCACTTAACTTTATTGATTTTTATTTTTATCTTGCTTTCTTTCACAATAATTGGCAAGGGTTATTTGTTTGGTTTTTTTTAAACAAACCACCTTATGAGGTTATTAATAAAAGTTCACAGCCCACTATGCTTTAAATCTTTGTTTAGCTCTCAAAGGGGACACAATCCACAGTTTGAGATGGAGACAATCTTTCTGGCCTTAAATATCTATGAGCTCTTATATTGATGCTTCAATTTACACACAAGTCATTCCCCTGCAACACCCAACAACTGCCTCTTCTGGGCTTTAGAGCTTCCCCCCGTTATCAGAAGGACCTTCTCAGCTGTGTATTTTGCACCATTAGAGGTCCATGTGCACAAGCAGATGTTTTCCCACCAAGGTGCTGCCCTGGAGGTCCATTTGAAATACATTATAGTGAATATATGAATGCGTGGAAACACGTGGCTTTGTGTTTGTTTGCTTTAAAAAATGGTATTTCATAACATGCTGGTTCAACAGCTGGAACACGCTCGAGGACTGGGCTACTCCAAAGGGGATATCCCATTAAGATACATGACAAATCGAGCATTTGTGTTGATATAAGATCTGCTTTTCTCACGCTCTAGGAAAATGTGGTGTATTATCCCTTTGTCTGGAGTTTGAGGGTAACTGAACTGAGGATTATGTGAGGCTGACAAGGACCTTTGTCCCCCTCCTTTCTCTACAGGCTGCACATGCAGCTTTTAGCAGTGCTCCCAACACCACTGCAGACAGAGCAGCAAACCTTGTACAAAGCCACCTTTCCTGGGGGAGCAGAGACACATAATTTGTTTTTCATTCAGGCAGTAGGTCTCCAGGAGGCTGGCAGCCAGGCTTCAGACTACAGCTTTAATGTGTGCCTGCTCCATGTAGTGTCAATGGGAAATACAACCCTCTACCTGCAGACTTCCCTTCCAACCCGCTGGCCTGACTCCCTCCTGTCCTCATACCAACCACGCCAGAAACACAACCAGATTCTGATGATCTTGCCAGTAAAAAGTCATTGTATTTATTCATGGTCTGCACTAAGGACTAAAAAAATAAATTTCATGCTAAGCCATGAAAGAGCTGGTTCTCAATTAACATGAATTGACACCCCCATAACTGCATGATGTCTGTTTTTTAACATTGTGGTACGTTAGTTTGTAGCTCAGGTTTTATCCATTCATGCTCTTTATTGCACCCTAACATTTTGGCCCCTCTGGCCCAGTCAGCCTGGCAACAGCTGGATTCAGTCAGCAAACCTTTCCTCTCTGGTGTAGGGTGACATGGCCAGCAAGAACCATGCTGCCAGCCTCAGAAAAACAAGTCTGAAGCAAGCCTAAAGCTGCAGTGGAGGAGGAGAGGAAGAGAGAGGAATCACATTTTTGTCTATATAACAAATACAGTTTTATTTTGTTCTTAGCTTGGCTGAATCAATCACTGTTCCCTGACCATCCTGTGTCACTCTTAAAACACAGTAAAGAGTGAAACCATATTAATGAAAATCAAGGAAAATAGGAAATGTAATTCTGAATATTGAGTGCTCAAAGCAACCTCGAGCAAATCATTCTACTTCATGGCAACTTGATTTCCCCAACCACAAAAGAGGAGAGCAAACGCTGTGCTGTTACTTTGTTTGAGCGGCTGTTCTGAAATCTCTTAGGATTTGCTTCGCAGATGGAGAAGTTGATGAGGAGATATATATATATATATATATATATATATGCAGATATGAAACATTCATATGCCCCAGCGTGCTGAGCTTCCAACATGGCAAAGCAGCAATGGCAATGAGAGAGTGGAAAATATCATTTAACTCATGATGGTAGCTTTCAAAGTGTAACAACGTGAGTTCCTTCCTTCCACAGGTGCAATTTCCTGGGTAAGTGAGGTGGGATCTCATTTTACCAGCTATGAACAGTTCATCCTTCCTGCTGATCACTAGCAACGCACTTTTCGCTGTCTTAGGACTTGGACAAACAGGAGAAAATAAATATCTTAGCATGGGAGAAGATTGCAGATATTTTTTAGGACCTGTGGGAACAGAGGTCCTAACAAGTCTGCAAAACATTGCATAAATGTCTCCAGATAAAATTGTTAGCGCTGCATGGCGCCCATCTCCTAAATGCTTAATTGTGAAATTATTTCCCAGCAGAGTTTGTGTTTTGCTAAACTATTACAGACAGGCAGTCCAGATCCACGCAAAACCCCCAGCATGGAAATATTTGAAGTCAACTCAACTGTGTAACAATGAGAGATTCTCAAAGTTCTGTGTCTGGTGACTGCTGAGGGCCAGAAAGTGAAACCAGCACCTGCAAGGGGCAAATCCTTACCAGGCTTCCCAGGGCTGTGCAGAGGGCCAAGCCACCAGCCTGCCACCATGACTGTGCCAACCAGGAGAGGGATGCTTCTCCCTCAGATCCGTGTGGACACGTCCCTGTGTGCCCCCACGGGCAGCTCCCACCACACAGGGCACAGCCAGCTCTGCTCTCGGAGCTCAGCACCTCCCTATGGGAATGTTTTAGGCAGGCCAGAGAATTGGGACTGCTGACAGAAATCAACAAGTTTAGACTTAAAAATGAAAAAAAGCCATACTTCAGGATTGCTTTATAATGCAGACATAAAACAGATGATAACTATTTAAAATACTTCATAAAAGTACTGGAACTAAGCATCTCCTAGAGCAGAGCCCTGACAAATCGCCCAGCCACCTACATGCATTTATGGTTGTGGCTGTCCAGGGATCACTTAGAACTAAATTAGCAACGGAAGTCATTACACAAGGAATAATTCCAAGAAACTGGAGTCTCAAAAGCAGAAAGTGAATGAAGAAATTGAAATTGCAGGCAATGGGGCAAAATGACAGAATACCCGACTGACTATTTCCTCAATGAAAGAAATGTGAATTATAAAAACGTCAGGCAGTCAGCATGTGTCAGAAGTGCCCTGAGGAGACTATCCTTATTTCCCCCTTCTGGCTGCAGAAGACCATTTAACGCTTTCCATTTAAGTGAGAAGGCACATGATGGGGTTCCTTAAAAGCCATGAACACAGACTCCTCCGAGCCTGAGGATTGCTTCTGCCAGGTGCAATTGCAGTGCCCTGGCCCTGTCAGGCTGTGGGCAGCCAGCACCCACCACGCAGAAAGCCGAGCTTTTCTGCAACAAATTTATCTCTGAGAGGGAATGAAATCCAAGGAGACTTGAAATTGAAGAAGAGCACAGAAACCACACTGCTATTTCCTGCGCCTCACTTGACAAAATGGGACCTGATATTTGAGATGGGCAGAGCCCTTCATCTCATTACTGTGACAGGATGACAGAATCTGTGCAGGAAATCATGTGCTATGTTTCTCCATCCTGATGAAGTACAGAAAAGGTGCTTGAAACTCCCAACGTGTTCTTCATTTCACAGCCCTAAAGAGAAAGTCCAAAAGGGCTGTTAAACCCCTGGACACCTGAAGCCACAGACCTCTTCAGGCATGGAGAGCATCCTGGGGCAAATGATCACAATATTCTCACTCTGGTCCTTCTCTGTTCCTCAAACATCTGCGCTTGGACTGCCAAGCCACACAGATGTTTGCTCTGATGGGTTATCCCCTGTCTTCAGCTCTCCTCCTCCCATCATGGATGTCTGGCTCTGGAGATGCACCATGAAGGTGGCACCAAGCCCAACTTCAAACCAATTTTCAGCCTGCTGCCCCTAGAGCAGGGTAGGTGTGTGCTACAGAGCCAAGCAGTGCAGGAAGGAAATGCTGTACTATCATCAGCACCTATGTGGCTCTCCCAAGAGAAGAGAAATTCCTGTCAATGGCTCCATCCCATCCAGGAGAGGAGCAGCTATGCAGCTGCCAAGTGCTGCAAACCACAAAGGCTGATCAAATAGGGAGCCGTACTGGTAGACATGTGTACCAAATTGGGACAGCTTTTTTTTTCCCCCCTCTGTCACTAAACAGGGCAGAGGAAATGCACTCTGGATACACACATGCACCCAAACCACAGACAGTTTGCTCTGGGGGAGCTCAGTCCTAATTACAACCAGGTCTCTGCTGCTGGAAGCCCCTGGTCCGTGTTTCTCAGCCTCTCACAGCACAGACCCAAAGCTTTGCACAGGCTGCCTCTTCTCCATGCAACAAGGCCCTATATCCCTGGCAAGGTGGTTTGTGAAGAGCAGCTTTCATCTGGTCAAGATTTTACACTGCTTCCCTTTCCAGGGCCTCCTCCCTGGAGGAAGCTGGGAGGAAAATGGATTGAGAGCAGTCCTGAGGAGAGGGACTTAGGGGTGTCAGTGGATGAGAAAGAGACCAGCCAGTGGGCTGCAAGGTGAATGGACTCCGGTATCTGTTGGACCGGAATTGCAAAAGCACTTGTTCCCAGCCCAGTGGTTTAGCTTTAAGAGAAGCTTTAATGGAAGCAGTTCAATCAGCAGAGGTGGCTTTGAAAATCCTACTCTTAAAATCCTTTGCGAGTTGGCAGCTGCTGCTTGGCCAACTGGGAAGCCCTGGGGCTTCAGCCCAGTTGCTTTTCCCCATTTGTTGTGAGCACTGAACCTCCTGCCTGGCCTGAGCCTTGCTGGCTGACAGAGGATGTAACAGCAACGTGAAGACTAAGGTTGTGCTCTGCTCAGGGAAGTCATAAACCCCTGGCTGCATCTCTGTTGCAGAGATTTCTAGCCCCAGAGCCAGTAGTGCATATCCTTTCCTCATGACTAAGCTCAATAAACCTCAGCACCCTGACCCCTGGGTGTGACAAGTCCGATTTTCACCTTGTCAATCCTGATGAAAGGTCTTTACAGACTGTCCCTGCACGCCATGGGCAGTCCTCGTGGGGCCTTATCAAATCTTGCTGAAAGGAGAGGAACCCAGACAGATGGCTGGTTTGGAAAGCCCTGTAACCTGTGATCTGGACATGCAGGAAGCAGCTCCAATTTGTCTTGACTTCTGGTTCCTTTGCAAGAGGCTGGTGTTTACACAAACAAAGTGAAAGCAGAGGCTACAGCAGTGACAGACAAGCCCTGAGAGCCTCGACAGAGGTTAGGACCTAGGACAGGTTGCATCCCAGCAGCACTGTTTAAAAGGTGCTGTTGTTAACTCTCAGGCTGGACAAGGTAGAGAGCTCTCCTTTATGAATTGTAGATAAGCCCTCTGATGCAGCAAGTGCCAGATATCCTGATGCTCAGCTAAATGCGAGGGAGGAGGGAGAAAAACCATGCAGACACACCTCATTTCCCAATCTGGTGTGAGTTTACAATCAAAAATTTTTGGAGGCCAAGGGACACACTTTCGAAAGTACTCCCACAAGGCTCTAGACAAGTGGTTAGCTCTTCAAAGAGCACACTTTAATTCAGGCACACAATGAAGTGGACAGATTAAAACAAAACAAAGCAAAACCCACGCTGAGACAACAGCAGCTGTCCGTGTCCACCAGCAGCTGAGAACGACAGCTGAGAGGGGAGCGTGGGTCACTGGGGAGAGCTGCGGCAGCGGCGCTGCAGCCGCCCGGCCCCAGCGCTCCCAGCCCTGCAGCCTCACCCAGCAGCGGCCTGGGAGAGCCCCCTTCCTCCTGCCAGGTGCTGCGTGCCAAGGGCTCTGCAAAATCCGGCCACAGGAACCCAGCGGGGAGAAGGCAGCACGTGCAAACCATCAGGAAATGTTATCTCCATCAGGGGATGACACAGGGCTCCCAAAGCATCCCTCCTTTGAGTAAAAAGGATAAAGGGTTCTGTGCGATTTGCTAAGTCAAATGCTTACACGACTGCAAAGAAACACTCTAGCTTTTGCAGATGTCTGAAGGACTGTCAGGCAGCTGTGCAAAAGGAATATGAGGAAATTGCCCATAAGAAAATGGTTAATTCAGACCAAAAAGGCAAGAGCAAAAGAGCTTGGCAGATCTTCTGAAGGCAAAGTTACAAACCCCACTTACTGAAAGTCTGGATATGGGAAACTCAATCTGATAGAGTTAAAAGACACTCTTTTGGCCTGTCAGAGCCCTGAACCAGCCAAGTTCAGCCCAGCTGCTGCTGTTCACAGCTACAGTGGCACCTCTGAGCAGTGAACTAGAGAAACCCAGCCTTCCCAGCACATCAGGGACCTCTAAGCAATGCCAGATAATTGTACACCATCAGCTAAAAATAAAAAAATCATATTTATTTGAGAATAGTTACATACTGGAAAAATACTGATTTTTAATTTAAATTATGACAGTGTTGAAAAAGGCAAAGGTAAGGCATTTTTAAATAGTTTCACCTAGTTAGCAGAAGGTGATGGTGGCTTCCTTCTTTTGTGTGTCCCACCAGTGCTTTGTACTACCATGTCAGAGTTGGCTGCAGAAGTGAGAAAAATTGTTAAGGAGGTATCCAGGTTTCCTCCTAGCAGTTTTAATAGGTGGTTTCCTTTTGCCAGTGCTATGCTTGGCCCTCTTGTCCTCCACTCCAAGATATTTCTACCAGTTCCCACTACTAGTTCAGCAGCTCCAGGACCTGGCAGCCAAGGCCACTTCTGATGGACAGAAGTCTGCAAACACATGGCTGTTTTACTAAGGTTCACAGACCCCAAGAATTCCTCAGTTCTCCTACTCTCACCTGATTCCCACAGGACCAAGGCTCCACTGCAGATGGCCTGTCCTGACCTAACTTTTACAGTGAGAAGCCAAAGGCTGGAGCAGGTGGAAGCACTGGGGGAGCCCTGGTGTGCACAATCAGGGGTTGCCAGCACACACCTGCCTCCAGGGTGGGAGGTATTTTTGCAAGAAAACAGTAGCAGCACCATTACTGCACAAGACAAGTGATAAAACATCAATTAGTTTGTACCAACTGAGTCTTCTGCCTCGTGGGGTGGCAGAGATGGGCTGTTCAGAGAACCCTAAAGTTGCTCTCATGGAGAACAACAAAAAGCTTGGGGGAGTTCTTCTTTACAGTTCCTTTTCTAACGTGCACTGGGACCCCAGTAATGCTTTTGCTCTGCCTGACTTCTCCTCATTATTGGCCTTTGCAGCACGTCACGTGCCTGGGGATACAGGGAGGTGTTTCATCAGACCTCAGTGCATTAGGCTGCACGAGGTTTCAGAGGACTGAAGTCATGACCCAGCTGTCCTTTCCAACTCCAGACTCCACGTGTCAGGCCAATATTCCTTCTTGCTGAAGAAGGAATGAACTCAGGTAACTCAATTATCAACAAAGGATCAATTAAATTAGTGTAGAAAATGGAAGATCAGGACAGGCAAGACCTCATGGATAGTGAGTTTCTTGGTATATTAAATTCACCAGGACATCCCACTGCTCTGCCTTTTCCACATGAATTTTCCAAAACAATTTTTTGAGCCTCCACAACCATGTTTCTTTACCAAGCAGCATCCGTTCCTGCTGCCTCAAAACTAAAGTCTGCCCTATACACATGCCTGAAAATAAGAGATAGGCCCTGAGTATCTGTCACTTGAGAGGTTAGCTTAGATTGTTTTTAATAGTTTGTGGTACTCATAACTGGTTTTAAACTGACAGGGGAAAGCGATAAAAGAGTAAGATCTGTGTTTCTGAGCTCACATCAAAGAAGAGCTTTAAAGAACGAGTAAAAAGGCTGTCAAAAAAAGGGAAGGCTTTAACCAGCAGTCTAACAAAACAAGCTTCAAAAAAGCAAGAAATAGTGTCCCAAAACAAATGAACCAGAGAGGAAAAATGTTAGTTGAAAAGTAAATATTTAACAGGGCCCATACCTGCTAAGAGAAAGACAAAAAACCCTGAAAGAAGCCCTGATCACAAGAGAGATGGTTTTTGCTGTAGAAAGAAAGGACGGCCATAGGATTTGGAAGTACTTACAGTTCTTTTCTGCACTACTGACTATGTTAGAATCAACAGCCTGAGCTCGGCTCTCCATTACACTGCACAGAGCCTTCAGATTATTCACTCCCTGACATGAATTTCTCTTACAAGGCTTCTTTAAAGTTCCCTTTGTACCCCCAGCTTTTTAACTGCCATCACGAGTCTTCAAGGTTTAACGCTGGGAGACAAAGCAGCGGCCTCCTGATGCAAAGATTAATGGCACTCCACAAAGAAGTGCAGACACATGAATTATCCGCAGGTCTTTCATTCTCCCAGAGCAGTGTGCGAGGCAGGTACACACACACACCCCCATTGCCAGAACAGAGCCATCCTGGGGGTGAAGGGCAGCAGCCAGCAGCTTTCCCTTGGGGCTGCTTCCCTCTGGATCCACAATGCACGGAGTGGCAGCAGCTCTCACAGCCTCTCCTGCTCTGTGCTGAGCAATCCCAGAGCAGATGGTGCTCAGAGCTTACACCTGGAGCAGCGCTTAGCAATCTCAGAAATGCGTTCTGATGCATTCTGCCCCTCAATTGTCTTTGCCATTTCCTAAACAAGAACTCAGCCTCATGGAAAAGTACCTCCTCAGTCACTTGGCTCAACGGGGCTCCATCATCCAATTCCAGTAAGCGCTACTCAGCATGGATGCAAAAAGAGGTTTTGGCAGCACCCACTGCTGTTGCCAGCCAGGATCTTCCAGGTCCTCAAATCACTCCAAGCAGCTCAATTTCCCTTCTCAAGCTGCATCACTACAGCTATCTGATATTGTCCCCTTACTCCAGGCAGCCCTTATAGAAAAGAAGATGCAATCACTTCCCCAAACCTTGAATTGTCTTTTGAATGCAACTCCTCCTTAATATTAGGCTTATTAATAAAAACCCTTTTACAGATTCATCCAAGTGAAGAACAGCCATGCAAGTTCAAGGGCTTTGCTAGTTTAAAATAGAGAAAAGTGCTATTTTATGTAGTGGGAGATGAACTTACAGAGCTTGCTGCCATGGGGCTTTGTGGGGCAGACCTTATCCAGCAGGTTTAAAAAGAGTTTAGATAATATTCATGGACAAAAGTCTGTGAAGAACTGGGCAGAGATGTACCCTTGATACCTGCTCTGGAGAAGCTGTGGGTGTTTGGGAGTACAAAGTGACAGACTTCAGAAAGGTGGCACAGCCACACTCAGTTCCTAAATGTGTCCTCTGCTAGCACTGTCAGACACAGCCTGCAGGGCGAGTCAGCCCATGGAGTGACCTAGTCAGACATTTCTGATGTTCCTACAACGCAACTGCAGGGCACCCAAGTCCCTCACACACCACTCCAAGGCTGGGCTATCAGAGCAAGGGCCAGCTGTCCTGTGGAGGCCAACCAGACACCACATATGGTACCTGAAGAGCTTGGAAGCTCTGGAGCCCTGCTTCTGCACTATCATCAGGCAAAATACATAGTCCAAAGCACGGGATGGAGGGCACTGCAGAGGAAACCTAAGTTTGAGTTGTCTTCACCTTGCTCAAGTTCCTTGTGCACACATCAAAATCTAAAGCCTTGCCTCAGCTCGGTGCGTCAGCCCAGCCCGGAGTCCAGGGAATCTGGGTGTAGGGATGAGGGCCACACAAGCATCTCCCCATGTAATGGGGGAGGGAAACAAATCACCCAATACACGTCAGTTTTTATGCCAACTTGATGTGTTGCATGTGTGATTACTGCAGAAACCAGCCTGGGTAATTACAGCCATCTGCACCCACTACTACTATTTGCATGTGTATTCATAGTAACTGCCCATTAGTTAGGCATGCCAGTGCACAAACATATTAACCAGCTAATTAATTAAAAGAACAGACCTTCTCTGCTTAGGAGAAGCCCATCACCCACTAATCACAAGAATATATTTTCTCCATCTGTTCGATCACTTGCTCCCCCCCCAAGGTCACCAGGGAAGATGCAGCTGGCCTGCAGTCTCCAGAAGGCTGTGCTGGGGTGGTGAGCATTCTGTTTAAGTGACTTCCCTTTGTGTAGCAAGGCTCCAAGACCATGGCTGCTTCCAGAAACATGACCATGACAGTCCCACAGTGCTTTTGGATTACCTCAGGTGACCTCTGGATTAGACACCAAGAATCCTTCGACCCCTCTCAGTGCTCATTTGCCAAGCACGGGGGGGCTCATCACATGCCCCTAACAGGGCAGCACTCTGGCAGCCCAAGTGCACATCCCATACAACCCCTCTTGCCAATCTGGGCCCTCTTCTGGCTCCTGTTTCTACAGCAAACTCCCAAAGCAACAGCAGATTATAAATATACAGGGGACGGCTGTGCCCCAGTCTTTACTGACATATGGTTCTATCTTCAGTCAGAAACTCTGGATTTAAATTTAGGGATGGAGCAGGAGGTTAGGTTTCAAAGTTCCAAGATAAATCCCCTGGGAGGAAGCAATGAGGCCAGATTTTTGTCCCTGCAGTACAGCCTTAAAGCAGATGGGAGCAGGGAGTCAGTTCTGTCGAGCAAACCGCACTCTTGGGGAGCCCTGAAAGCCTGTGCCCAACTTCTCAGCTCTTTGATGATCTGCTGGAGCTACAGGCCCCTGTACCAGCTGCTGCTGCACCAGCCCTGACAGGGCGGTCATGACTCCTGCTGAACACCCAGACTTTGGGTAGAAAAATATGGCTCTAGCTATTGCCTTATAACAACTCCTTCTATTACAGCAAAGGGCAGCAGTATCTGCTTCAGGTTGTATCAACGCCTCCATCAGCTCCCCATCCCCTTCCAAACAAGTGTTTGTGTGAAGGGGTAATAAGCTACAGGCCCAACAGCTTTGGCCATTTTTCCTTTGTGATGAAAAAAGGAACAAGTAAGTTTCAAGTCATTGTGAAATATTTGTGAAACAAGCCAAACCCCACCTTCCTGCACACATGAAACGGAGTGCTGAAGAAGTCACTACAATCCAATAAAGCGTAAAATGCTTTCATCATCTGACAATATAAATGCTTACCCTAGTTACAGATGAGTTCGAGACAACTCCACAGTAGATTTAACTTTGGTTTTCCTAAAGCTAGAGAAAATTTTCTATCTTTATATATTTTTAAAAGACAAGAAAAAAATAATTTCCATTGCTCCCAGATGTGGGAGACTGGTTGCAGCTGATGGTGCTCCATCAAGTGGGACCTGCACAAATACCGCACTTGGAGCACCACAACTGTTGACCAGGCTGTATGACCACACTTGTTAGGAAGCCTTCTGGTACTTCCTGCCCAACTCTCTCAATCTACAGCTCCAGAGATGTCCTAAGCTCTGTACAGCAAAACACCAGGGTGTAGCTCCTGCCTGCAGCTCCTCTGAACTGCTGCGATGGATCTGGGGCAGGACCAAGGGCTGAAGCACACAGGCACCTGGATCATTTCTAGATGATTCTGCTGCAGGACCACATCACCATCAGTGTGTATGTTCAACACACAGACACTTTGCTCACACTCTTCTCCAAGCACAGACTGTTCACTGCTCTGCGAAGCACCAAATTATGTGGACTGGATCCATCATTTGGTCCAGTACTTTCTGAATTATGGAATAATGCCTTCAAAGAAACTGCATTTAAACGTGGTCTGAGCAATGCTGTCTTCCCCCCCTCCTTTGTCTCCCTGCTCTGTGCCTGCAGGAGGCACAGAGCCAGGGCAAGCCTTTTGGGAGAGCCTGCACCCTTGGGTGCTCCCACCCTGTCCTCCCTGGGCATTATCCTCGCCTTGTGCCGCCTGACCACCTCGGCCCTGCTGAATCCAAAGGAGTCATCCAAACAAAACCTGCTGTCCTGGGTCCCTCAATCATCTGAGAAGCAGCAAACATGCTGAGTTAAGTGCAAGGTAAGCAGTATTTTTATTTGGTTAATTAGAATTGCTCATCAAATGAAAACAAAGAAGTGATTTACTGCAGAACTGGTACAGGTAGTTGTTGCATAAGTACATTCCTGCATATTTGGCTACATTAGGAATGTTTTTTAATTAACAGTTTCTCCTTGGCTAAAGCAAACCATAGAAAAGAAAGAAAGAAAGAAAGAAAGAGAAGTTTCACACAAGGATACTGCCGAATCCCTCAACTGCCAGCTACTTTTTTTCTGCAGGGAAGATTTTAAATTAAAAGCAGATTGCCTTCATTAGCATTACCAGAAGCCATGTAACTGCCAAAGCTGACAGAAACACAACCGTGATTTGCAGATTTGGCAAGTGCCATTTTCTCCTTCTGCAAATGTGGGTAATGTCATTTGTACTGAAGGGCTTTTGTGGGGGACACTGCAAAAAACAACTCCTTCCTCAGGAGAGGAAAAATATGTCCAGAGCAGTAATTCAGCAATCTAGGGCTCTCAAGTTCTCTCTCCTTGTTAACTTTGCAAGAAAGTTCATTGCATTAAATTTGTGCTGAAAATGGTCAGACAGTATGAGTGCTACGAACTGTCTTCTCCCGATGACTGAGCAGAATACAGTAGCAAGCCCAAAATAAACATTTCAACAGTGATCTTTGACATATAGCCATACTCAAGCTTTCCATGACACGTTGCCAAACTTTCAGAAGCCATTCAGCATGGCTCTCACCAAAATCCCTATTTTCTTTACTTCATTTTAGCTGAAAAAGCTGATGATAGGAAAGTCACATTTCTACTGAGGGCAGCTGTGTTTGCAGGCTTCATGCTCTGCTCCAGAGTCCCAGCCTTGGTGATAAGAGGAAAGCCTCAGTAGTATTTTTACTCTGTTTCTGATTGCTGCGTGAATAGCTGCAGAACAGAGGGGGGACATGTGAAGCCTGCCGGGTGTCAGAGCAGGCAGCAGCGGCTCAGCGAGCTGCTGCTCACTGTTACAGGAGTCCACGTGCCCTGCTGCCCTCCCTGGTGCATTAGTCTCCCCCGATTTCTGGTGTCCAGCCTTAGCAAGAAAACCTAAGATACATAACCGAGGTGTTAAAAACCACACAGGTGTATTTCAGTTCATGTGAGATGCGACACAGGGGTCGTTGGCTTTGGGGCTGAACTGAGCTGCTGATGTGACAGCGAAGCCACGGGGGTGACCCTGACCCACGTGTGCTCCCTGAGGTTGGGAACAGACCCCTGAGCACCAGCACTGCACGTGTGCTGCTGGCACAGCATGGAGCCACAGCTAATGCCTGCGGCATGGGGCTCACACAGCCTCCTGGGACGAGGAGATGATGGAAATTACAGGATGAAGAAACAAGAGAAATGGGTAATGTCCTAAAAGAACCCAGATGCTCAGTGGCATGGCACTAGAGACCACAGCACCCTCGAGTGAATGAAGAATTTATTCCCCCAGCTGTAGCCAAAATGGGAAGGTCTGAACACACTGCTAAACTCTGCAGGAAGTAGTCCAACACAGTATTACCACAGTCACAAATGTAAAGTCTGTCTGCAGTAATTAGGATTGTACTACATATGATTTATTAGACACTGTCTTATAATCAAGACTAAAATAGCTGCCTACATTGTAGTTACCAGTTTCTTAACTGTCTAAAAATAAAGCAACAAATGTAATGCAGTGGCAGACATGGAACCAACTGAAATAATGTTAACCTACATCGAGCCTGCAAAGGTAACCGCAGTGTGCCTGCTGGTAACCTTCAATCTAACCTGGAGTTAAACACTCAGTGACTCTGCAATTTTGGTTTTTATCTTCAAAAGAACCAGAGAAGCCAGTTCTGTCTCTGTAGTCCAACTCTGTTTCACCACACAGTGAACGGAGTTCATTATCCACTGAACTAAACACTAAGTAATGAGTTAACAATAATTAAACTGAAAGAGACACAGATTAAAGGAATTTATTATTCCCTGATCTGCCAACCAAATTGTTTAGATACCTGCAATCAATGAGTAATGATGAAACAGAATAAAACCCCAACAAACCAAAGAGCCAACAACAGGCTCGTAAAAATCTGTTCAGGAAGGCCCATGTATCTTCGTTAGGCTGAACAGCACAGCATTTTAATCAACAAAACCCCCCTGTCTTTATGCATCATGAGATCAGAGGCAGAATGTGGCCCTAAATTATGCTGTTACTGTTTATTATTCGTGTATCACAGGACTGATGAAGATTTATGGTCCCATTGTGCTAAGTACTGTATAGTGAAATTCAGAGAAATAGTGAGAATCAGTACTCCAAGACTTTATAATTCAAAGACAAATTACAAAAACAAGGTATTGTAATTTAAAGACAGTAATGAACAGATGGGGATTGGAGATACAGACAGATTAAGCAACTTGCCCAAGGTCATGCCAGACACATGTGCCAGAGAAGAAAATTTAACTGATCTCTGGAGTACCAGCACAGGTTTTTACTCATGTAGGAGAATGCTGTTGCTCCTCTTTGATTTCACTAGATGTCACATTTCATAAGCTAATAAATAAGTTCAAAAATTGCTAATGTTACATGGCAGTACTGGAAGGATTTTCTTTCATGCCTCTCTCCTCAGAAGGCCATCATTAACAACAGTCCTCTGCCTACACCTACGCCTGATGTGTGTAAGGCACAATTACAGCATTTGCACAGAAGCACTGAATAATTGAAGCCTCCAGGTCTTCTGCAACCATCTAGTCCAGCCTCTCATTCAAAGCAGGACAAACTAGAGCACAAGCTCCAGGGCCTGGTCCACTCAAACTCTGACTATCTCCAAGGATGGAGATGGAAATCACACCACCTCTCTGGACTCCTGTGCCTGTGTTCAATCACTCAGGTTGAAAAAGTCTTTCCACGTATGAAATGAGTATTTCCCCAGCTCTAGCTGGTGTCCACCACCTCCTATCCTGCTGCCACGCACACAGTCTAGCTCTGTATCCTCTGTTCCCACACACTGAGTACTTGCAGGCAGCAACAGGATCTCCTCTAGCCCTCTTTTTTCTAGACTTCACTTGCTGAACAAGCCCAGCGTCCAGAGCTTCCCCTAGGGCACCACTCACTCCAGCACCCACCAGCAGCTTCGTGGCTGTGCCAGACTCGCTCCAGTGCAGCTGTACCTTTCCTGGACAGGTACCCTGAAAGGGGACATTGTGCTCCAGATGCAGCCTCACAGCCACCGATCACAAGACTACAAGGCACTTCACACTATTTTTAAAATAAAGGATGCAAATACCTAATTTTCTTCTATCAGTTACTGTATTTTTATGCATTTTACACTACACAAAACCTGCAGCCTCCAGTTTACAGAACAACACAGGAACATTATTTTTGCACACCACTTGTGGACGTTTGCTGTTTCAGGGGTCTCAGCACATGCAGGCACACAGGGCCCCGAGAGCAACCACTGCTCCCATGGAGAACCCCGAAAAAGACATTTCACAAGTCTTTTTCTATAGCTGACAAAAAGGATAGCCAGGTCAGCCTGAGTGATGTAATGTGCTCAAAATATATCAGTGACAGCAGGATAACACAAGACACCATGCTGCTGGACACACATACATCAGCAGAAACACTCAGGAATTTCAGTCCTAAAACCTGTCACACAGTGTTTTGCTAACAGTGAAAAATATTTAATTTATGACTGCGACAGGAGATCTCTTCAGTGCAACACAGACAGTAGCAGCAGTGTTACTAATTAAACCAAAACTCAAGCTCCCAGACAGCTGATCCAGGATAGTGGGAGAAGTGATACTGCATTTCAACACAGTGGCTTTCTCTCCTGGTTTACAAGTAAAATGTGCCCCCTGTCAAAAGGTGTTTGCTCTCTGTTTATTTTAAGAATAAAGTCACAGCTTATTTATATTTGCTGGCAGCTGTGAAGATTTCCCAATAAAAATTTCATTTAAATTAGTTCTGCAGAAGTGCTATCAACATTTGGTTCAGGTTTTCCCTGAATGTCCTGCCCTAAGGAGCAGCACGGTCAGTCCACTCAGCCATCCTGATACAAAAGGCTTGGCATGGAGACATTTGGGGCTTTAGGGATCCCACAACTGAACAGTTCAGGACACATGGATATGGCAAAACAAGCTGTCACCCATGCTGCCATCCACGTGGGACAAACCAGCTGGGTGTCAGAAGCAAGCTCTGGATGCCAATGGCACTTTTATACCAACTGTGAAAGCAGAGCAGTGGAGCACCAGCTTTGGGACGAGCCATTCCTCCATTCATGGATACATTTAAAGCCACACCAGTGATTCCTTAAGCAAAGGCACACGCTACATCCAAGTGCAGGGATCACATCATGCCCCAAAGGGGACTTTGCCTGCATGAGAGCTGTGTTTGTGAGCACAGGGCACATGGGCAGGTAACACTCACCCATCACAAGCTCAGCGTACGGCCACCACACACCTGCAAAAGTGTTTTGGGCACAGAACAGACCTGCCACAAGTCACAGAATTGTTTAGGTTGGAAAGGACCTCTAAGATCATCAAACCCAGCCATAAACCCAGCATTGCCAAGCCCACCACTTGCAAAAGGCAAACTGGAACACTTCTCTGACCTCCCCAGGCTCTTCCCACTCTCTCTTGCACACCAATCCCCCAACACACCAACAGCTGGGGCATCCTACAACCCACTGCCATCGGACAGGATGGGGCACAGGCCCTGGGGAGCCGGCAGCTGAGTCCAAGCGATTTCTCCCCACGGGTTCCCACTATTGTGCAGCCCTTCCTCAAATTCACAGCAGATGACTCCCTTAGCTACGCTGTGGCCTTGAGAACCTCTCTAATAAAAATACCAGCCTCCTCCTCCTCCCTCATCATGGAAGCCTCTCTGAGACCTCCCGCAAATGCAAGGGGAGAGAGAGAGGGGTTCTTTTGCAGGGGTTGTTTGGTATTCTGTCAGAAAGCCAAACAGATGTTTGTAAAAATCTGAACTGGTTATACAACTGTTTTAAACTCGCACAGCTGTGCACAGCAAGCAACTGCATCGGGGGAGAAGACCACTGCTCTTACATTTAGGGACCGGAGTTTAATAAACCAAACTTCCCGTGAGTTATTCAAGCGCTCTCGTTCCAATTTAGCATTTATGGCAGAGGAAACTGCTGAAACAAGAAAAGCAAAGTGGCTTTTCCAGCTTCATGGTGAAAATTTGCATCCAGATGGGGACTGGGACTAGACCTCCCTCCTGCCAGACCCAGACGGTAATTACAGCACCCGATTTGCACCACGCAGCTTATCTGGGGAGGAACAGACGAGACTCTGGGACAGCAGCCCTCATACAAAAGTCTGTTGTGCTTGGCACTCACTTCAGGATCAATTATACAATGAAATCACTGCAAACTTCACTGCAACAACATGAACTGAGAGCAGAAGAGACTGAAGTAGCCTCTTTATATCTGTGTTTTTAAAAATGTAAAATTAATGCTAATTTCTGACAGTGCTTTTATTATTATCTATGAACAAAAATTACAAAAAGAATTTCTAAAATACTCATATTTTAGAAATATGCCCGTCCAACTACATTACACAGGATAGTTTTACAATCCTATAAAATACTAATATTTTGCAAGCCAAAACTATTTGTCATAGAGTATTTGCATTTTAGTAATATAAAAGCTTGACTGTCTACATAAGTACTACCACGTTGCTCCCCAAAACCACAGCAAAATTTCTGTTGTTGTTTTCTTCCCTTTTTTATACTTCAGAAGAATGCATGGCAATTGAAAAACTGGTTTTACTCTTGCTGCTAGCACAGGAGTCTGTAACAGCTGGGTAATTCTGTATTTCTGATTCATGCTGCACAGAAAGGCACATAAAATCAAATTAGTTTTATAATTTCTATACAGGCAACACAGTTGTGATGAATGTATTTTTTAAAACTCAGAAGCAAGAGCATTGTGAAAAACTGTCACAGCGCTCTGCTTATTTGAACTTTGAGAAAGAAAAGTTTTCCATATCTGAAGAATTCCAAGTAAAACAGGAACACTTTACTGGGCAGCAGTGACTGACCAAGCTCACAGCTCTGTCACGTTCAGACAAGCATTTTAAGTGTCTGCAGTCTAAAGCTTCATTATTTTTTGCAGCACAATCTGGCAATGGAGGTAACCTGATTCCCTGGGAATCAAATGTTACTTACAGACAGGTTTCACCTGTCAGGGATAAAACATATTCTGAGCAACAAAGTGTCAGGGTATACAGACACCAGAGGAGAGAGCGGTCTGTCCTTCACAGCTAACAGAGAATAAAGGAAATTTTCTGCTTTCATTGAGTTTTGAATTTTATCTATTTTTTGTAACTTTGAGGGGAAATACTCGAATGCAATGGCAGCTACAGCAATGTTGTGCAAACGAACTACAAAACACAGTGGAATAACCTTCAAGCAACTGCTATGAGGGCTCCTACAAGCTTTAGGATCTCCCTTCCCTAGGTCTCTCCCCATCACAATGGGGCAGAGTTACCCCTACAGCCATCAGTAAGACACACACAGCAAAAAAAAAAGTGTCACTTTTTCCCAGGTAAATTTAAAGATGAACAGATTGTTATGGACTTGCTCCAGGCCACCACCCATGCAGGTGGCGTGTCGGCCCCACAAGCTGCCCACTGGACCTCTCCTTCCTTCTCACAGCTGTGCCTGGGAGTCAGTATTTGGAGGAAAACTGAAAAAGAAGGCCCAACTCTGGCCTGACTTATAGAGGTAGAAAGGAGTGACAAAGGATTTTCAGAAAGACTTGATCTATGCAGCAGGTTCAGAAGGGGCAGATGAAAGCTGAGGAGGGCACTTGATGGTGACTTTCCTGCCACCCAACCAGAAGCAGCACGTCCAGCTCCTTTGTGAATTAACACTCAATTAAGCAGAAGCTCTTGCAGAGGAAAAGCCAAAAAGGTGACTCAGTTTGCTCCATGCCCTCTGCAGGGCAGGACATTCCAGGGACATGGGAGGCCCTCTGCCCATACCCAGGGCAGGTAGAGCCCGGCCCCGCTGTTGTGCAGCACTCGGAGCACGGGGAGCTGGCTGTGCTTCCATCAGGGGACACCCTGCCACTGCAGGACAGGGCAGGACACCTGGCTGAGGGCAACTGTCTGCAGGGGCTTTTGTTACAGCTTCCCTGAGCAGGAGCAACATGTGCACTGACCACCTTGGAAGCTGCTTGTGGGAAAGCAGCACTCCTGCCTGGAGGCAGCACCTGCCCTGTCACAGGAGTTAGGCAGAGCCAGCTGAGCCAACTGTGTGCCAGAGCAGCCTGCTGTTTTGACATTATCCCCTCCCTGGGGCTACCTGCCTGCTACGTGTACACAGAAGCATCCCATGGGGCACAGAAAGAAACCCAATATACAGAAACATGTAGCATTCAGCAGGGACCTGGGCAGCAAACAGAAATTAAAGCTGTTTTCCCCAAGGAAGCCTGTGGATTTCCACAGAATTGAGATGTCTAGTTCCCTGGTCTTCCTCTGAAATTCTCAGTTGAATGCTGGAGGCAAATACAAAATTTCTCCTTGTGCCAGTGACACCTGTCAGTCACTCCCCCAACTACCCTGCTCCTCACTTCCACAGTCCCACAAGACAAGCAAGAAGAGCACACGAGCTTCTGCCACGAGACCAAAGCTGCAGCACTGGCCCCAGGCACGCAGTGCTGAGACTACTGCAGGCAGCAGGGTCAGGATACTGCTCACACCAACAGCTCTCTGAGGCTGGAGCCATCCTTTTATCCTGCCTTCCCCTGCCATACTGTGCCTAACACAATTGGATGCTGCAATAAAAATAGATGATCCTCAACTCCCCTCCCCAGCCCAATGGGCACTGGTGGGTCAGGCACAGAGCCTGTGCTCAGCTGCTGCTCATGGGCAGGTGCTCCGGGGCCTCTGTTTTCACTTATCGTTGTTGTGACCTACAAGGAAAATAAAACCTCTGGCTTTAAATACACATTTTTGATAACAAAGTTACCAGCTCCCACCCTGCCTTTGGCTAAGTTAAAGCACACTCAATTATTGAAATCACCCAGAGGAATAGATCTGTCTGGTCCCCTCCGTGTGAGACAATTGTACTGAAAGCAATAGAACATTAAACCAACTGTTTTACAGTCGCTGCCAAAAACCACACATCTCCTATTAAGCCCATCCGGAGAACCCAGTCTTTGACTGACATGTGTTCTTAAATAAACCAGGGCACTTGCAGGGCGGGAACAGGAAAAGGAGAGATGAGGTGAGCTCTGCAGTTTCACACAGTGGTGCTGGTGGGTGTCTCCAGCTATACATCCACGCAAATTTTTTTTGGAAAAAGAAATAGCAGGCTTTTGCTTCACCAACAAAAGCAGCTGCTGAAATAGTTTTTTTCAGACACAGCTGATAAGGATAATTACGTGGTGAGAGCTTAGTCATCCATATCACGGTGACAGAAAAGCAGATTCCCTTAAAAACAACGCCAGCACCACGCAACTCTCCCGACGCCGGCAGGAAGATCCCCGGCCCGGGAATGCCGCTAGAGGGCGGCCCTTTTCTCTATGGATCCCTTTTCTCCGTGGATCCCTTTTCTCCGTGGATCCCTTTTCTCCGTGGATCCCGTTTCCACGGGCGCTCGGGGCGCGCTCCCGGAGCGCCCGGCGCAGGGCGCGCACACCGCCCCGTGCTCCGCGCCCAACACAAACGGAGATCCCCGCTCAGCCACGGCCGCCCTGACATCCCCACCAAACACTCGCCACACGGAGGAAAAGGCACAGCCCCCTGCGTTTTGGCTCGTCAGAAATAGCGCTCTAAACTCAGCAGGCTACAAAGGGCATTCTGATCTGCCCCGAAGAAATCCAGTTCATTAACGGGATTCTGTTGCATCTGGGAGTCCTCCGTGGAGCTAATCTTGAGAAATCCCTCTGCCCTGAGGAACTACAACCCAAATGTAATGACCACCTCAAAAAGAGCTGGAGCAACAGAGTGCCCCTTTTAATCATGGGTAAAGATCTTTCCTTGGGAATGGAGGAGCCCCAGATTTTATGTTTCAAACCACAGATGTAGGTTTGTCCCACTTTGGAAGTGCCAGCAGCTGAAACACCCTCTAAGATGCGGTTCCGTTACCCCCTTCCAAGAGCCTGATCAAGTCCCAGCTGCTTGCCAGACCTGTTCTCTACTTAGATAACACTTCTCTAAAGGGCTCAAACACATACACCTGACAATGTTTTCATCATAAAACCTAATTATACAGCCTAAAAGGACTAAAAGCTTAAAAAAAAATTGTTGTGATTCCTTTCAGCTGGGGAGCCAGGGGAGGATCTGCATGAGATGTGTGACTGGATGGGCAGCCTGGCAAAGTCCAGCTGTTTTTTTGCTGTACCCTCCTCTTCTTTAGCTGCCTTGCACCCACTGCCCGTGTCAACAAGCTCAACCTAGCAGCGAGCCACATCTAGGAAGGATTAATCTCAGGAATAAACAAACGAAAGCAGAAGTCCAAACCAAACAGAGAGCAAGGGCCAAGCACATCCACATCAAATCACAACCCTCAGGTCTTCTCCAGTCCATGAGGGAACTACCTCTGCTCGAGATTCTGGGGCGCAGTCACCCATCCAACATCAGTAACCCCAAGACACTCCCATAAGTCAGAGAAAGCTGGATATCCTCCCACAGTGAGATATTTTGTGGTGTAGGCTCACTCTCTTCTATCACAAGTCACACTGTGAGCCTAAGACCAGTCCTTAACACAGGCACTGAGAAGCACCCCTAGAGCAGGGT
This sequence comes from Ifrita kowaldi, assembly GCA_013398055.1. NCBI lineage: Eukaryota > Metazoa > Chordata > Aves > Passeriformes > Cinclosomatidae > Ifrita > Ifrita kowaldi. The sequence continues at coordinate 219,737 of VZRS01012183.1, forward strand.
ATGTCTCTCCTTCAGTCACCAGAGCAAGGGACCTGCAGTGGGGTGATGGTGTCTGGGCAGCAACAACGTGAGACAGTAAAAACACAGTCCTGCTACCTCCAGAAGACTCGAGAGGAAACAGAAAACCTGGAAGATCTCAAACTGGTTTCCCATATTTTGTAGCAATCAGAGAAAGGGGGTGTGGAGCATCCAAATGGAGAGTAGGAACACTCTCCAACACGCAGGAAAACTGTGATCAAGTTAGTAGTACATCTTATGGGAGCAAGTGGTGTAACTTTCCCAAACTCAAGGAGTAGGGGGCTTTTCCCCCAGCATTAGAAACTTTCTTGTAGGCAGATCCTCACGCGAGACTCCGGGTACACGGCTGTCTGTCAGGATTGCTAACACGAGCAGACACTGCTTTCTTGTTTGGGAATTTTGCCATTGACTTCAAAGTACTGAGATATAACACCTCGTGTATTCCCTAAACACACTTAATAACAGCACCTGACACATTCAAAGTGCTTAGACACGTTAAAGGCATTGTACAACATTAGCAAAAAACCAGGAAGCCCTGTCTAGGTGGTTCATGAGAAATCTGGTAAGCCAAGAGTCTATCCCTGCATCAGATGCTTATCTATTAGCCAGCTAATAACTGTGTGACTGCTTCTCCAACTGTTCTGTACGGCCACAAGCAGGGACTACCTTCTGGTGAGCTGTGGAGACATTAGATTATTCATAATCCTCTTAAATCATAACTAAGAATACAGATTAGAAGGTGTAAAGCGTGCAGTAAGTGTTCTAAACCCAACACAAACACAGCCAATCTCAGTCTGAGTCAGAGCCTGCATCCTGGGAGCTCGCTGAACTCCTGCAGTGCAACTCTGGGGGTGCACGCAGTGTGTGGTTTGGCTCCTGGGGCTGGGCTGCTGTGACACCAACATACACCAAGCAGTGCCAGGAGCCAGGTCAAAGCAGACAGGAGCAGGGTCAGCTGAGCATAGCAGCACCGTTTTGGGGACAAGGCCATTGGGCTAAGAAATTAATGTTCCCTTTTGCTTCAGGGCAAGCAATGGAGAGAAGGAACAGCGAGGTCTCCTTGGAGAGGGACAAAGTGAAGGGCTTTTGTCTCCAGACAGCTCAGAAATAAAATAAAAACATGGTTCATGGTGTAGTTCTTAAAACATGGAGAAGAGCACCATCACGAAACCTCAGCAAGGTCCAATTGGAGACAACATTGAACCCACTTCATCAACATCTCTTAACTTAGCCAAAAGCTGCCCAATCACAAAACCACCAAAGTTGGAAGAAACCTTCAGTATCATCTAGTCCAATAGTCAACCCAGCACCACCCTAACCAACCCCTTATCCACATCCCCAAGTGACTCCACCACCTCCCCAGACAACTCATCCTAATGCATGGCTACTCCTTCAGCGAAAGTTTTTTTCTAATATCTAATCTGAACTTGCCCTGGCACAACCTAAGACCCTTTCCTCTCCTTTCACTTGAGACACAGCAAAAGACACCTACCCCTCAGCTGTGTGCCCCTGGATGCATTCACAGGTGTCAGTGGGTGTAACCTGACAAGGCTGCATGCAGATGACAACTCCCATGGTCAGCAAGCTGAACTGGTGCCACTGAAACCAGCCTGAAGCAACAAGCATTTGTTATAAACCACATGATCCTGTACTTGGTACGTGTGGGGGTACTGCAAGGAGGGTCTTGAGACCCTTCTTGGAGACAGGAAAACTGGCACCAACCTTTGCACTAACCTGCACAGCTGCTAAAAAGCACAGAGGATACACAACACTCTATCAGGACATTTCTAAGGTTCTAGCTACGCTCACTGACTTTTTAACTGCACTAGGCAAGTACTACAGCAACACAAAAACACGTTCTGGAACCCGGATCAGTCAGGAGGTACGCACCGTAATTACCAATGAAAATAATCAAGTCTGTTAGCTGTTTTAAACACCAGGCTAATGGTAGCAGCAGCAGGTTTATATTGCGGAACATTTTTCCTCCAAGCACTTCTTCGTATTACTTTTCATGTGGGATTCCTCAAGTTTTCACAGCATTTATCTACAGCGTTTCCCTGTCTACAGTAACAGCCAGAGATGCCCAGTTTGATACTCCAATTATAACTACTGTGGCTTGAGACTGCCAGCGTATGCGCTCGTACCAACAAACAGCAGGAAACACAACTCCTGGATCCTGGAAATCTGTGTCCTGACACTTTTGGAACCTCAACAATTTACAGGTACAAGGCGTTTTACTTGCTGCTAACCTGCGATATGTGATACTTGCAACCACAGCTGCTGCGAGCCTCCCTGACTGCCCCGTAGTACTCTCTCTGTGTACAATGCCGGAGCCACCTTCACAAGTGTTTGTAAACATTTAGCCTTCCAAGAACTTTCCACTTGAAACACGACTGCTAATATATTCACATCTACAATAATTAGATGCAAATTTATAAAAAGCCACTTTCTTGCTCAACTGAATTGCTATTCTATTAATAGTGATGTTCAAATGATTCTGAAACTCCCCACTGTTTAACTTTGAAGACTGCTCGTTTTACTTTGGAAATTTACTGTCAGTTGTAACTTGACAACGAAAGTCTTAATTTGTTCACATTTATGAGGCATGTATATGGTTCAGCCTTCTCCATTCATAGGTCAGACAACAAATTGGTTTCTTTGAAAAAACACCTAATGAAATATTCAACATAAGGCATTCTGTAGCTCAGATGTGCACTACAAACTGCAGTTTTACTGGGGTGTCCCTGTAGGTTGGCTCTGGCACGTACGCCTGCATGTTTTATGCTTTGTCTGAAGGAGGAAGCTCCCACAAGTGAGGAGAAGGCTCTCGGATATGGGTCACAAGTTGGTGTATCAAAACTTAGACGAGAATTTAAAAAAACCCTACCATACATCAGCATATTTTCCCCCAGCCTTCAGAGAAAGAAACAAAACCAAACCCAAACCCAACACAAACCAGACCTTGAATATTCTTTGTTATTTCAGTTGCTTCTACAAAGAGGAGGAAATCAACCAGGATTTATCCAAAGCCAGAATGAAGGCAAAAGGACACACTCCAATGTAGGTTGCACAGGTTTCTTCTGTGCTTCACGTTTGACACGGTCGTTTTACTCCTGCTTCATTTTGAGTAAGTGGCAAATACCATTTACACGTTTGTTTTCCATCCAGAAGAAGATTTAAATAAATCAATTCCTCTCTCGTAACCTTGTGGCGTTTTCCAGTTCCGAAACCAAAACCCATTCCAGTCTGATTATTCCGATTTCTGAACCAAAACCCTGAAACCCGTTTCAGCTGTACTCAAAACAGAAGCAACGAGACAATGAGAAAAAAGAAAGAACCACCACTGAACACTTGGTGCGACCACCCCCCCGTCACACAGCTCCGTTCGCATCGCCGCTGCCGGGGAAAGACCCCTTCCAGCCCGGGCAATGCTACCAGCGGTGCTGAGAGGGGCGAGGGGAGCCCGGCTCTCGGGGAAACCTCTCAGGTCCGACTTCTCGCCGCCCACGACCCGAGACAAACTCCAGCGTGGGGCGGCGAGCGCTCCCCCGCCCCGCGGCTCCCGGAGCCGTGCCCGGGCATCCCCCGGACGGCAGCGGCCCCGGGGCTGCCC
>VZRS01012183.1:223551-274937 GCA_013398055.1 Ifrita kowaldi
GCTGGGAGCATCCCCGAGCGGGAGCCCCCGGCCGGGCAGGGCGCGGACAGCACTCGGGCGGCCGCACGCCGTCCTTCGGGAAGGACGCGGTGACAACGCGCAGCGAACCCGTCTTTGTCTGCGGCGCGGCCCCGGTGCTTAACCTGAGGAGCCCGAGTTCCCCCAGCATGGTGGGAAAACAGCCGTGTAGAAGACTTAAATCATTGCACACTTAGACCGGCGAGGAGAATGCAGTTCAGCTGGGAGCCGGAGAGTCCCAGCAAGGTCCTGGGGAGGCTGAAAGTGCCCCTTTAAGAGCAGATGTGGGAAGAGAGGCAATTTTCTACGACAGATTGTCAGCTTTGGAGTTTACTTCCTACAACAGCCTGCCAGCTCCTGAAACCGGTGCTCTGCAGCTCTGCCAGCCGCGTTTTAAGCTGTTTCCCACAGAACTGAGGCATCTGTGATCACCTGTGTGTCGAGGCAATGCCCGTGTGCTTCCCCTAAATGAGCTTGCAGGCTCTTGGCCAGCATCTAACTTGTTTCACGACAGACAGAAGACCCAGTGATCACTTCTGAGCCTTTGGAGGGCAGTTGTTCTCTGTGAAAAAAGGGGAGGGAATCTGCCCATGCCTCAGCTGGAGCACTCGTGTGGGCTTAAACTTTACAAGATAGCAGAAACCTCACACATGAACACCGTCACTGTGCCCCCCCAAAACCTAGCAAAATTTATCAGAGATTGTAGTTTTTGGACTAGTCAGTCACCCAGACATGCAGAAATACATGGGAAACAGGTATCATTCATCTCATTGCTTCAGAACTGCTTGTTCTCCTGAGAAATGAGTAAGGGAGAAGTGACTGTGAAGTAGGAGCCACGGGGAGTGGAAGGGTGGCAGTAGGGAAAAGCTGTTTCTTTCCTATGAAATCACCTAATGATTTCCTATTAAATCTTCCTAATTAGATTCATCTATGAGATACAGCAAAGCAGATTAAGAGGACAGGGAAAATCCCTGCAAAGACAGGGAGAATTTTGTAATGAAGGTCATGACTAAGGTGACACATCATTACCACCAGAAGTTAATAGCTATGAGTCAGATACACCCCATACGGTCCAAATCTTAATTCTTTCACAGATGACATTGTGCCTTTTGGCCTCTTGCATCATCTCTCAGTGATGCACAGTTTAGAAATCCAAGGCTTACACAGTCCCAAATCTTGGTACACCTCAGCTTGGAGCTTGCTTTGGGAGCTTTCTGGAGTGTGGAAATACTGTTGTTCCTGGAAATATGGGGGGGAAATTCTGCCATGGATGAAGTCTGACCTACCCTGTTTTTAAAAGTACTGCACACTTAAGAGGTTACCAAGTAGGTTATGTGGCACGAGGTTATTTCAGCCTGTTCTCCTGGAGATTTATTTTAATTTTATAGCCATAGCCCTTTCCTCTCCCCAGGCTTTGAACACATCACTTGAAGACCTGTGTCAGAGATCTCATCTAACTAACCTGACTGCAATAACGACAGAAAAAACAAGCAGCAGAGGAACCTGTACATATATTGCCGTGACTGGAGGAACACCAGGATCTTGTTCCTCCTCTTGGAAAATCAACGAGTGAAAATCAAATACTTGCAGACACACGGGTAACAACAGTCTCACTTGGGTCTGTTGAGGGGAATGAACTCCAGGAATGCAAACTCCAAAGAGACAAAGTACTTGATAGAGAAGAAAGGCAGAGTCATAAACCTTTTATCTGGTCTGGCTGCTACAGAATTCCTTGGGATGTGTGACACAGGGGACCAAAGCAGTGCCTAACTTCCTCTTTTCCTTCTCAAAGCCTGGGATTGGATGCTTGTCGCCGTTGTATCGCTTTCACCTCTGCCTGTAGTGGCTTTGGGAAAGCTCTGTGAGCGATGGCTGCACCCCAAGGTTGCAGCACAAAGCTCTCTGCACTCATACAGCTGCTGAAGTGCACTGAAACACCAACTTTTGGCAGAGAAAGAACTGGGACTGAAACCCTTGGGTTCTGGCCTTGTTACCATCCCCTGAGCTATACATCATTTCACATGCTGAAGTATTTCCCTTCTTCATATACATCTCACTTCCCCCAGATGGGTGACAGTGCCTGCGGCAGGGACTAAAGTCATGTCATTCCCGATAAAATCCTGGGAGACCGCAGCACGCACTCTGCTTGCTCACATGCACTCTGCTGTTCCCGGTGAGACACCAGGCTGCCAGCCCCAGCACAGAGGACTCTGCCAGCTCCCAGGCTCTTCTCAGAAGCTACAGCTGAACTACAAGTTCTGCTGCGAACCTCCGGGATTAAGTGACCATCAGCAGGTCATTTATCTCCTAAACAGTGGTGTTTCTTATCTAACCACCTGCCTTTGAGAGGCTCACATACTATCATAATGAGAAGCTTATAAGTAGACAAATTTAAAATAAACCCAAGCTGATATGAGCTCTTCAACAGAGAAGATATCTGCAAGTCTGTACAGGATCCAGTCCTGAGCAAACAAATCTTAAACAGTGAGGCACGTCTCATTTTGCTGTTAAGTTTGTATGCACATGCAGGATTTGACCTAGGTACATTTTAAGCAAGTTGAAATAAACATCTTCAAAGTGTCATGATGAAAATGTATTTTTGGCATCCATTATAAATTGGATTGTGTATATATCTGAGGACCAGATCCAGTTTCTGAATATCCTCAGCTAAAAGAATGGAACTTGGCAAACAGTAAACAAAAGATTGTCCGAAAACAGGCATAAAGAGCTAGAACTGGGAAAGATAAGAAAAGGCAGAGTAAAACACAACGATGAGTAGACAAAATGCAGAGGAGGCAAAAAGCACACAGCCAGCCAGCAAGATAGCCAGAGGAAGACAGAAAATCCATCCTGCTCTGGAGATCACCTCTTGACAGTCCCGACAAAAAGCACTGCCCACTGAAAAGCTGATCCAAGCATTATGAAGCAAGAATGATGAAGAGCCAAATCATCTGGCACGAGTGGGGAAAGCTACCCTTTAAAAACAAGAAGTGAACAGAGAAGCTTTCTACAACCTCAATTTTCACAGAGATGTCTTTGTTTCTCTAGCACTTTCCCAAACTTTTGCAATGCAGTGGACATGCCTCTCTTTTTCACCTTGATGCAAGTCAAGAACTGTACAGATAGCAATGCAATTACGCCCACCAGACTTCCAGCTGGTTCCAAAATGGACCTACGCTGAGTTACAGTTACAGCAACCTGGAGTTTGACAGCAAAACCAAAACAGGAAAAAACCCAGATAACCATACCAAATTGCATTGTATCCTTGATGCCACATAAAAGAATAGTGCATTCTCACTTGAATTCAGTGGTGTTTCTACCTTTTTCCCTATGCATCAAGTGCAAAGTTCACACAGAAGGGGCAGTGGGGAAGGAAGAGTGATGGGTTAAGCCTAACTGGGCTACAGCTTCCTTGCTCTTACTAACCTCATGTAATTAAACTCTTTGCCCCTTTCCCTTAGCCAGTTTTATGATACTTTTGATTCTCTGGCAGCATGAGAAAATCTGGCACCTTTAGATTAAAAATCTTTATCAAAGCAGGAGTATCTTAGTACCTCTTCTGCCGAATTCCTTTAATCTCTGCAATAGCTGTTTCCTGCAGGATTCATGAAAGCCCCTGCTGGTCCCTGCCCCCTCAGCACTGGCTGGTGTTCAGCAGAAGCTGGACATGTGTTTTGCTGAATCAAATCTAATTAAGTTATTCAGAGGATTTACTAGATTACACCTTGCTATCTGCAGCTACTTACTTCTTCACCAGTTCTCCCTTCATTGGAAGTCTGGCATCTTCTCCTCCCCTCTGCTCACGTTCCCCCAAGAAGCTTTTCTGACATGCGCACACGGCATGCGTCTGGTTGTTTTGATCACCAAAAATATCAGATCAATCCCTTTGAATTGCTGGGGCATCTACGTACAACTGACAAATCCAGCTTGATCTCAGTTGACTTTGTAAGACACCATTTGCCCTCCCAAAATACTACGACCTTTTGGGATTTGTGTGCCCAGATTAATTAACCAGGGATAGCGTTCAGTAGATGTACAGAGTTGGGGACCCTTCCCAGGTCTTGAGGGAGCCAGACTGAGGCCCCAGGGCAAGGACAATCACAATTGTGGCTGCTGAGAAATAGAGGAAGAGGGGCTGCACAGAGGACAAATGCAGCAGTGTATGCCAAGGCTGGGCCAAGCTGCTCTTTGAGCCTTTGGTGGAACAAACCAATTCCCTTTAAATGGAATGCTGTATTTCCCCAGTTTGGCTAGTACTAGGAATATTAGGAACAACTAAGTAATGTCAGACAGAGAATCTGGCTAATGCAGGTAATTGCCACTCTGTGCTGTGTTTTGAATTAAACCACCCAATTTTACAGCAGGAACTTAAAGGAATGTATTGTTTAATGACCTCTTACCAATGATTCCAGCCTGCTAGACTGTACTTGTATTATATATGAGTCAGAGACTTCCCAGTAGAAAGAAGTCTTAAAGGCCAAAAAATAAATAAATGCCATAAACTCGTTAGAGAAACTGCTGCTAATTGGGTCTGCCCCAGGAAGTACATTTCATCCTTTCTGGACACTTTCAGTAAAGCTTTTCCCACTCTCCAAAACATATGCAGTAATGAACAAAGAATACGGACATGGCACTTGAATTTGGTTTATGTTGGATAAGCAGAGCTTGCCTGGATGGTATGAAATGGCTGAAAATTGCTCCCAAAACTAGATGAGAAATGTGTCCTTTCAGCATGCCCCTATGGTGATTTACAGAAAATTCCTCCCACTTCCTGCAAAAGTTGCACGCTGATGACTTCCTCTTATAATTCAAGAGGTTATATCCTGAACCTAGCTGGTTTTGAAAGAGATTTTTCAGGTAAAAATCTCCCCTCATTCTCATCTGTCTGTGGCACTGGCCTAAGAAAAGCATGAGCAGGAACACACTCTGTTCCTAGGAATGCCAGCTCAACAGCGTGTTCCTGAGCACTGGTCCAAGGTAAATTGGTGTGGGATAAGCATCCCAGACTTCTTTGAGAAGAAAAAGTTACAGCCACAAAGAAAGAGACGTGTGGACTCACAATACAGGCATCTGGCATCCCTAATGGAACTTCTCAGCTGGCACTTTATCCTCAGCTGTTGCTACATTAAACACTACAGACTAAAGCACTTAGATGAATTAATACAATTATCTTGCGTTCTGCTCAAGTGTTTATTTTTTCCCCCTCACATTCGGTTAGGTACAACATAACCTGTTTTTCTAGGGGAACTGACTGTGAGGAAACACTGACAGCACTGTACTTAAAAGCACCCAACACCTCCAGCTGGGAGCAGAGGCTCTCCCACTCCAGGCTATGTCTGTGCTCCAGGAAACACCCAGCGCCGAGCGGGTGTCAGCCAGTGGAGCAGGTAAGCCTGGGTTATCACCAGGTAGCTGGCAGGACAGCTCACAGCAAATGTTGGGCAGCTTTCCACAGGTGGGGGAGAAAAATCTGACCTGGAGTTTGGAAATGTGTCCTCCCTGTGCCTTTTTCTCTGCACTGTTAGTAAGATAATTACCAGGTGACACACGTTTAATGTGTGCCAGCTTCACTTCTGATGTAACTGTACATGAGCAGAGTTACAGCTGGAATGGATTTGGGCCAGTGTGTTTTTCATTTTGTAGCACAAAGACAGTGAATGCATCTGAGGCTACATCATTTGAAAGGTGCTCCAGGACCGAGCCCTCAGAAGACAGTGTGATGCCAGGGTAGGTACAGCAGTTCATCCTGTCTGAAGATTAAGTACCCTTATAATTACACATCCTCATGTAACATCACTGTTTCTTTGGTCAGCACCACATAAACATCCACAGTTGGATTTTTCAAGATACCAGACAACACAAACCCATCTTCTTAAGATTAAAAATAGAGCTCTTAATCTGATTTCATTTCCTCAACCTGCTGGAAACCAGAGGGCATGAATACAAGGAGATGCAGAGACATGGGGTGTTAGAAACTCACCAGGATGCTCAGTTCTTTCCCCCCAAGTTTTCAGTTTGTTGGTTGGTTTGTTTTTACAGTGCTACTTTTGAGCATAGCCTTCAAAATAAATTGTTTGTAATAGCCATGTATTTTCACACCACATACATAGTTTTGCGTTAGGAAGGACTTTTCTTCTGTGGCTAAAGGAGCAAAGCTGAGTTCCCTTGCCTCTATTGCAGCAGATGCCAAGGACATCGCTTTTTAAAGCATTTTAAATAGAAGTTGGTGGACTGGGGGACCCTGGAGCACACTTTCAAATCTTCTTCGCTGCCTTACAAAAGCTAAGCAGTTAGGTGCAATGACTCACTCACACTGACATTTTTGGGAGAGAATGATGCCTTTTATAATAACATTGATATTCCTCCATTGATGTCTCAACACTAGCTAATTTAGAAAAGAAACATGTAGTGCAAGGTTGAAAGGTCACAGGCCAGCCAAAGAACTCATGAGATCATGGGACCATGAAAGAGGCTTTGGCTTTAAAATAAAATACCCTTTTTTCTTTTTGTTTCCTTTTTTTAAGGAAGAGAAAACTTTTCCGAAAGGCCAGGAATTTAATCTGAACTCTTCTTTCACATACTGTACAAATAAAAACTACACTGCAGAACTACTTGGGGGGGTTCAGTAGAGTTTATCTCCAGAGGTCACTTTAATCTATATTGAGTAGAGAAATAGAGGGAGAAGGAAGGACACACATTTACTTTTAGAAAGCTGCCAGACCTCTCTTTAAGCTCTGACGTTACCATTGTCAAGCCAATACCCTTCTTCGATTATTCTCCCCACAGTCTAGTGGGGACTCTGCAGCCTAGTGAGTGTGAAATTAAATTATGAAATATTGGATTATTTGTGGCTGTTCTGTTCTGCTCTAGCCGTACTGTTCTTTTCCTTTTTCCAGTCTCCCCTATTTTTCCCCTGTCAGATTTAAAGGAAAAGATAAACCAAAAAAAGCTTACAATATAATAAACTTTCATCCATAGTGTTCTGATGTGACTGATGTTTGCACCTTCAACAGACTTTAACACAGGTTTGAGACTAAAATCAGGGCCAGATATTCTGGCTTTGAGTCCTTTCAATGACTGCTAGCTCATGAAGTATTCATTTTTTTTTCTTCCCCAAAAGAGGACTCTGTTAGTTTCTTCCCAATATTAGGTGAATATAAAACTAATTACAGTCTGATTGAGACTCTTTCAGTTTCCAAGTGAAACAGAGCATCCTTTCCTTTATAAAGAAATTTGGGGATGTTAATGTGGGATATCAAAATGAGTTTGCTGAAACAGAGGAGGCCTAATGTGCTGTGTTCCCTCTTCCTTCCAGCGCAGCAGCTAACAAATATTATTTGTTGATGCAATATATACAGTCCCTATATCTTAAGTATGAGAATTCGTTATTAAACCAATTAGGCACAGAGTGCTTTCATAACTATAGCTGCTCAAAATGAAAAAGACAAAGTGGTTTCCTAATGGAACATGCAATTGATAAGAGAAGAAATTACTCTTTCATGTTTTCAGATATTAAGAAAATAAAGACTAGCTCCTGCAATGAAACACTGTATTTTATCCTTGCTGTCCTCTCAAACTTGCATAATAAAATGCTTAATTCCTGTGCTTTCTTGTTTTTATAACATTAGCAGGGTCCGTAATGTCTGAGGTAACCAAGTGGGAGTCCCCAGTGAGGCTTACTGAGCAGTGAGAAGAATTTACCACACTATCAGAAACTGCATGGATTTGCTTAGCCAGGGATGGACTTGTAGTGGATACCAACGTATCCAGAGTTCTCTGCTGAGAAGGAGACTGACCCAGTGTCACAGGAGAGAGCTTTCTGAAATCTCTGCCTGTCCTTCCTTACTCCAGCCTGGTGGGAACAGGAGACTCCCTCCTGACTCTCTTGACTTAAGAAGCTCATGAAGTACTTGGCTGTAATGAACTTGTAACCTGCCTTGCACTGACACCCTGTCCTCAGGCTCCAACACCTGTGTGATTGGCATCAGCCTGATAGCTCAGGTTCAATTACCAATGCCAGTATCAGAATTTAGAGCTGTTCATTTAATAGCTGCTCCCATGACCTCAAGGCAGACAAAAGCTGAGCCATCAATGGCTGCCATTGATTTGATGGGTCACAAGGCAAAAACACCGTGCAGTGTGTCCACAATGGCCTTCTTGGGTATGGGAGCACAGCAGTGTCTGTAAATCCTTATAAATTATACCACTATACTATCTAACCTTCTTAAGTAGGCTTGGACAATTTCCTCCCTCCTCCCATTGCTCATTTTCCACAACTCACAAATGTCTGTTTCACACAAACAAGAAAAATGAGCTGGCAAACACCCTGCCCATAACTCAATTTTAAGGCAGAGAAATACAATTTCCCCCAAATCTTTCCTTCTTAATGTTTTGTGAAATGAACTGTTCAAAGCTATCTATTGAAAAGGAGATGAAAATCCTTCCCTTCGAAAAAGAAGCGTAATGAATGTACTCTTCATTCTTCAATAGATGCAGCATAGCCTGCCAGAGAAAGTCCTCTTTTTCTCCATTTATGGGGTTTGATTAAGCATTCTGTTCATATGGATTTGAAAGTTTTGATGCCATCCTTTTAACCACTGCTTTTGTATATGAGAAACAAAATTTGAGATAGCCAAATGCAGAGGTAAAACTCCAGAATTATCTTTGTCAGCTCAGTAGGGACGACTGGAACCTCTTTGCTCAAACTCCCTGTAACATCAGTGGGAACGTCACATTGCTGTTTATCCCAGATATGACTCTTGGCTGGAGAGATCCTGAGGCACAGAGTGCTGGAAGCTCAGAGGGTCCGTGTGGAAGCTCTGTTGTGTGCTCTTCACTAGTGGCCATTGCCAAAGTCAGCCCTGTGCTCTGCCCCCCTCTCAGGTGCACTTTGCAGACTCTCAATGTACTAATGTAGTTATCTGAAACCATTTCAAATTACAGCTGCACGAAGAACAGCATTATGAACTCAGCCTCCCAGAGAGGCTCTTTGTGCACTTAGATGCCTCCAGAGCAGCACATCATTCCCGGGACCAAGCAGCTTAGCTCCAGGGCTCCTGCATGCCTGGAGGGGGATGCTGAGGACACACTCCTACCCTTTGTCCTGTCCTGCAGTGTCCCAGGAGCCTCCTGTGAATGGCTGGGCAGTCTTCACTCTCAGGGCAGTCCAGAGAAGTGTGCTGTGTCGTGTGATACTTAGGAATACGTTGGGCAGTAACGGGTACAAAACCCCTCTGAGGTTTGTTAATGTCTGTGGTGTGGTCTCCTTCCCAGTTTGCCATTTTTGTGTACCACATACATAGAACGATGCCAACAAAGAACACAGGTTACAGCCACCCAGGAAGGTACATAAGAACACTTCACTCATCCATCCTGATGAAACCTCTCAGCACGTCTGTGCAAACTCTCCAGTAACACTGTACGTAATCTTTCTCTTCTCCCACAGTCCATGACTCTCCCTGCTTTCCCTGCCTGCTGGTTTTGTCCTCTACTCAGCTAGAGGGGCTGCTTTAGGATGCTTTTCTTCCTGTTTGGGCAGATTGTTTTGCCTTTCTAATGCTCCTCCTAGTCCTGCCAGTCCTGGGAGTATGAGGCTCAGAAGGGGAACTGAACTCACACCTTCCTAAGAGCAATCACAAAACCTGAGGTGGATGAGCTTTCATTTCCCTTGTTTTGAATTCCCTCAGCAGTGACCCACAGCCATGAAGAGGTTTTGTCTGTGTGCAGTAATCAAGAAAGTCAGGAACTCACCTCAGAACTTGCTATGCAGGACTGCTTGTAGCCTTAGCTCTGACTCAATGATTCATCAATTTATTTGATTGACAGGGTTGATAGAAGGTCTTAAGGGCTCTCCTGAGAATCAAAATCAAAAGAAAAATCCATATGTGAGGGTGCCCTATATCTTTCTAAATCTTCTCTTATTTGGGAACTAAGCTCATCTACTTTTAATTTCATATAATGAGAAAGTATGGACTTACCTTAGTAAGAACACGGCAAATATTAATTAAGTACTAGTGACTAAAAAGAATATCAATAGCTACCAGGGAGGACAAGCCTGAGAGATTGGGGTTTAGACTGTAAAAAAATAATAATAACCAGAAAGCATAGGAATTAAAAGAAGTGCTTGTTAATTAGAGAATATTGAAAGCAGCGGGATAATAAAAAATGTCCACTTTTCACCTGTGACTATGGAGACAACTCCTTCCTAGAATTAAGTCTCTGGTCTTTCTGTACATGGTGCTGTTAGAGTGGGGTACCCACATCATCACTGTTAGATCACTTACTTAATGATATGGAAGCATCAGATTGTGCCTTAATGTACCCTTCTCCCCTAAACCATGTGGTGGTTTTAGGCTGACCTCATGAAGCTGAAATACCCATTTCTAAGAAACTCTCTCATGGAAAAAAGTCAAAATTCTACCATTATTGCTCCTACACTGGCAGAATTTCAGGGGGGCACCTGACTGACTTGCTGTATCCGTGGCCTCCTTCCCAGCTGAGCTAAATCAGTTAACATCAGCTGGGGATCTGCATCACATTTCTGGTTTCAGAATGAAACCTATTTTATTAGGAGGACAGAGAAAAACAAACTATAAATAAAACTGCATAAGGACTTTACAAATCAGTGCTTTAAAAACTTAACTTTTCATCAATCTAACTGCTGCTCTGCTCTCTGTGATGCCACTTTATCTCAGCAGAGACACAGGCAGCCTGTATTCTTTTAACCTCAGCGGGCTGTCACTGGTCTTTGATATAGCAGCTGTCTCATAGCTACCACTAGATTTCAATTAAACCAAGCTATATTTAGGGTGAAAATAGGGCTATTTTAAACTGCCATACCTGCCAACTTTTATTCACTCTCAGCAGTAGTTATTTTATTTGATGTACCTGGTTTTAAGCTGCGCCATCCATAAAATTAAAAAGATACCCGAAACTGTGATGTATTTTACATTCACATCACCAAAAATCTATCATTAAAAGCAGCAGTTCTCCAGAAAAGAACACACTTTAAGGTGATAAATAACAAAATGCTCTCTACGCACAGCCAGGGTTGCTAGCACAGCCTTGCCATGGTGGGGCGATACAAATGATTCTCTGCTGCCAAGGAGAACTGAACTGAAAAATGTATTTATTTTTCACTGATCACAGGGGTCTGTTGCGAACACGGAAAGACTTAGTGTGTGGAACATCAGTGGAGCACTTTTGTGTGGTGTTCCAACACAAAATGCTTGTTTTAGGGACAGATTATATGATTTGGGATTGAATAGTTCTGTCTCCTCAAATTTTCACTTCAGGCGGTCGTTGCTTTCCTCCTCTTCTATCAATACTGCACATGCAGTAGCAGAAAATGGGTGAAAGCCCCATTAACAGAGACCTCAACCCTTGTTCCCCTTCCTTATGGTGGGGAACACCATATTACAGTATTCCAAAATCCTGAATGCTCAGCCCGTGGTCAGTGTGATGCACTAACTGTCATAAAATCTGTTCCCTGCACAGACACACTGGGACACCGACCTGGCATCGGGAGCGCCTCTCTGACAAAAGGTGTGAAGAGCCCATGTGTTTAGATAATGCAATTACCTGCATGAAAAGATGGGGCACATTTTTACCTGAACAAGAAAGAAAATCTTATTTGAGTCATCTAAAATTTAATAGGCTACGAACATGGCTAAAGCAAAAGATAACTCTCTCATGCAAAAGCTTTCTCATAAACACTCTGTAATTACACTTGCTGCTGCTGTTTGGTTGATGGCACAGGCTTTATTAAGTGCAAGAGCTGTTTTTCTGCAAGGAAGCTTACTGGAGAGTGGATTAAAACAAGCATGATCACATCCTGACATGCATAAAATGCTGATTGTCTCACTTGCCCTATATGCCAAGTGCTTACTCTTGCAAGGTATTTGGAGCTGTCAACGCCAGCTGAACTCAGGGAGGCAGAGAGGTGCTCAGCACATCTTAAAAAGCCCTTGGCATCGAGAGCAGGCCTCAGACACACTTGATGTTTGCCAATAAAACATACCACGGGAATGATGGCAATTACAGAGCAACTATTTGTGTGAGCATTACTGGAACTCCATACCCTCCTTCAGAGAAAGGACGCTGGCAAGACCGAAGGGGGAAGCAGAAGAGCTACAGCTCTGGCTCAGAGGCTGGAAACCTACCTAACCCTGACAGACTAAATAAAGTGAGCCTGTGGCTCGTTGCATTCAAAATACAACATGAAAACAAGACCATTTAAAGGGCCAAATGGAGACACTGAGAATGCCAGAATGGTTATACCTTGAAGCTCTGCAATGCATTCTGCTGTAGCCTTCAGCTGTGTATGCACCAGCCAATACCTCGGCTTGAAAATTATGGACACGACTATCACCCCACAGCCCATCACCATCAGGGACAACCCCCGACATCTGCAGCAGCTCCAACAGCTCTGTGGCAGCCTGAACTGGGTGAGGCCTTGGTTGGGGCTTACAACAGAGCAGCTGTGTATGTTTGGGTGTATTCATCACCTCCTTCAGCTGGGGCATAACAGGGACAGGGCATACCAGAGCACACTCATTGGAGCATTATTCAGTGTTCTGCTTTGGCACTGTTCTTCCAAGCAAGGCCCTAAACACTGCCTTGTTCACTTTACTTTCACCAAGCCCAGCTATGAAGACAGAACACTTAATTTTTATTGGTTTTTTTTAAGTGGCAAGATGGTATCAGAACACTTCAAAGCCTCATAGAATTTATTTCCACAACAAAGATACCAAGTGCCCATCCAGGCTGCCTTTTTTTTTTTTTTTTACTGGTAAAAACAAATAACCCAAAAGTTGTGCTTCCCTCTCCTTATTCTTGCACAAACTGGATCATTTTGGCTGAAACTTACAAGAAAAACAAAACAAAACAAAACCCACTACAAGTATTTCCTTACCTTGGAAGGAAAATAACCCTGACTGGAAAATGTACCTAATGGTTACACTTTGGCAAAATGATAAGCAATTGATAAGAAAAGAATCCTACAGTGAGAAGCATGGGGCAACCATCATATATCCCCAAGGCTGTTAAAGAGTGAGTTTAGTGCTAAGTGTGTGTGTGGAGAGGGAATTCCTCAAAGCAAAGAAGGATCTTCATTACCTGAGAGATACAGGCGTAACAAAAACCTCTGAATGGCAGCGATTCAGATGAGATGAATTCTCATTCTTCTTTTTTTAACCACCAGGGAAGTAGATATGAGAGCAGCCCATTCAGGGATGTGTTAAAATTTCCATTTCTTGAAGTCTTAGAATCCCCAGCAGACATGAAACTAAAAATACATCGGTTCCAGCAGATGCTGGGAGATCAGTGCCAGAATCTTCCAGTGCAGTGGCCAGAGCTGTGTAGGATGGCGGGCTACAGAATTCCTTCTGCCCCCAAATGTTCCTCTTCATACAGTGAACACACTGAATTATCGTGACTGTCTTGTCAAGTGCATGAGGTTTTTTTGTTCTGAAACCTATGCCTATTGCTTTTTGGGTAGCTGGAGGTCTTTAAACCATTTCCCCCTTTTAGTGTGCACACCAAACCTCTCCTTTTCCTGGGAGCGATGCCATTACAGCGGCTGATCCACACAAGACAAGGGTGCAGCAGAGATTGCCTACCAACCTTCAGAACAGTTCTTGTGAATATGAGCTCAGTATGTGCTTAAACTGTGCACTCAAAACCCATTCGTTTCCCAAAATTTTGTCCATGCCTCTGGAATCACAGACAGACACACAGCAGTTATTCTGCAAAACTTCCTGGCGTCCCAAAGCTCCTGTTTTAGTACTAACCAGAGCAGAAGACCAAAAACTTGCAATCTGTTTTTCTGTTTGATTACCATTATTTCTGCCTCTTCTGGCTTTGTTTTGCTGGAGTTTAGCACCATCTCTTACATTTTACCTTTTTTTGGGCAATGTTTACAGATTCTTCACCTTTTGTTCTAATTCAGAACGATTCCTGATGTCTTAGAACTCGTGTGGTTTTTAACTGCATGCCTAAAATACATCTGTAATTCCTTGCTGGATTTTCAGTATTCTTGAGCTCCAAGGCCTTCATGTCTCTCTAACCACTCCTTATCAATTTATTCCACCTCTGATTCCCCTGTGCCGGTTGCCAATTTTTTCCCGTTGCTCCTTATTGTGAAGCTGACAAGGAGCACAGCAAAACTGACACAGCCAGGCACAGAGATGCTGCAGGAACAGCTCAAAATTGACAAGTGACAGCAGAACAAGTGGCAGTGACCAGGTTTCCTCCCTGAGATCTGATTTCACGTTCAGCGTTCCTTGAGATGAAATAGGAATAAACAGGTATTTTGGTTTTACTCCTTTCTGTGATCTCTGGTATAGAAATATGATTAGTTTAGACCCACTACTCAGAGGAATCTCAGTTTTGCAGGGATTATTTGATAGATATTAGGCTTGTACTTATTTCCTAAAGCTAAAGGAAGAGATATATGACTGGGGGGGGGAAGGGGAGGACTTCAAGGAAGGCCAGTGGGTCTGAGAAAATCTGACTGAATGTGATGGTAGGGAGGAACCAGGCAGAGACAGCAGCAGATCAGTTTTGCTGACCCACTGAAGGCTCATTAATGTGTTGGGAAAGGTTTGAGGCTGTGCCCCAAGCCCCCACTGGGCTGTCAGGGCCAGGGCTGGGGGACTCCTTGGGGCAGCTCCCTCTGTGCACAGGAATCTGACCATGGAGACAGCTCAAGGCCCTTTGTGCTCTGCCTGCCTGGGGACACCAGGACAAATGCAAAGAAGACCTGTTTTAGTCACTGCACATAAATAGTAGCCACCCACTGTAAGCACTGGCTTTGTTCTTCTCTACTCCAGTCCAACAGAGAAGGCTTCCACAGCAGCCTGACCTTAGATCTCAATTCACTCCCAAATCCCAAGGGAGAGGGAGCTCTGTGAGAACTTCTGGAGATGAGTCATTAAATTAACATTTTTGTCTCATTAGCTTTTGAAAGCAGCAGTTCCAGCATGAGGGACTTGGCCTGGTGATATACCTACACATGCACAGCATGCTTCTACTAAACCCATTAGACCACATCTGCCTAGAGTACATTTTCCTGGCCAGAACCCATAATATTAATCTCTGCTGTGTCCTACATCCAAAATCTAATTTTACACTTACTGTATTGGGAAATGCTGCATGAATAAAGGGATATGCCATTCTCATTCCTTCTGCAGATGGAGCCACTCTGGGTCCCACTCCTGCACTGCAGGAATCACAGTCAGTTTGGGGATGGCATGGGGACCCAGAGGACACCAGAAACCCAAGAGCACTGGTGGGAGCAAGGATGGATGGGGCTCTGAGTTAAGCTGGTACAGTGGAAGGGTCCCTGCCTGTGGCAGAGGGCTTGGAAGTAGATGATCTTTAAGGTCCCTTCCAACTCACACTGTGATTCTGAGAAACTGTGTAGAAAAAATATGCAGAATACACTGTTCTGGATGAATCTGGTGAATAAAAGACAAAGCTACCTTGCTCTGCTAATGCTGATGTTTCTATGCCGTTACAAAATTTGATTAACACATCTAATAGGACAGACAGTACCTAGCAGCTGTCAGTAAGTATTTAGCCTCTGGCTGGCTTGCTTATCCTGAAAAGATTAAAGAAGCTGCAAATGTACTTCACAGCAGAGACAAGGAACTAAACAAGCTTATTAGCCTTTATGAGAATGAACACCAATAAAATGACACGGGAGAGCTTAATGCTATTTCTTGAACAAGAAGTCACTATTCTTTATAAACTTAATATTTCACAAATGCCGAGACAATGTATCTTGGGAAGAACCGTGGGAAGCGCTGAGCATCACAGAAGCAGCACTCCCCAGGCACAGGTACCGTGGGTGATGCAGTCTGTGGGAACGGGGCATGAGCGCGCACACTTCGCCCCGAGATGGAGAAATGCCATTCACAGCTGTCTGTGCTCAACAGTTCCCGAGGTGCTGGCACAGAGAACAGGAGTTATTCTCAGGAACCACTATCCCCTGGGTTGTCTAGTGCATATCTGTCATTAATCTGATTTGGGGTTGCCTCATTTTACTACTGCTGTGATTGTGAGGAGTCGGATTGCTGTAAGCACAAGTTTACTTCTAAACCTTGCTGCACACTGAATCCCAAACTCTCAGGAGTATTTATACCAACATTTTGGGCCAGGCATTGAGAAATATTGTATTCCCCCTACAGCCAGAAGAAGTCAGGGCAGAGAGATGGAAATGGATGGAAACCAATCAGCAGGGAATCTGAGTGATTTAATGGATATCTGGCTCTGCCAGGCAATACCCTACTGTCTAAAGGTTAAACCTGATTTTAAGTGAGAGACTACACATTTAAAGCACCCTGCCTCTACTTAAAGCTTATTACAGCAATCTACAAAATCAGTGGATTGCCTTTTGATTACATCCAGGAGACTGCAAACATCCCAGAGATGGGGTCTTTCCTCTTCTAAGTATTTGCACAGCAAAAGATACTTACAGTATCTTTGTCAGGCACTCAGGACCGTAATGAAATACAAACAACAGCTACCAGGAGGCAGCTGCTCAGTGCCACTGTTACCTTAGGCAAGTATAATGTTTTGTATTAACTTAAAAGTGACATTGAAAACAGCTGAATTAACCCAGTATTAAAGGTGTGTATTTCATACTGTGCTGTGCTTCAAGGAATTTGTGAGCTGAACACATTTTTTCCTTACCTACTCATGAAATTTTGACGTCAGAGTAAAAGAGCATTAAATATTAACTGATTCCTCAGAGGTTTAGAGATTATTTCTTTCTAAAGAGGCTAAAAACCCTACAGTTAAAACTTATAGCTGAAATTTTAAAACTCAGCAAGTAACTTCAAGTTACAGTAAATAATTGCAAGGCCAGAGCTGATAATAGAATTGTCTTCCCTGGCTTCTGGTCATCCTCTCTTTCATTGTTTCCCTCTTACTGACACAGTGAATGGTTAGTGACTGGTGCTAGTCAGGTGGGTATAACATGTAGCACCTTAGGAAGTATAATTAGCATTAATTAGCACCACTTTAGATAAAGTGAATGGCCAACATAGTTGTTCCTTAACTAAATGAAACTTGAAATTAGAGTTTCATTATCAAAGGAAGAGTTTAAAGAGTATCTGAGAGTTTTGCTGGTTTATTGTTTCCCTCTAATTCAGATTAAAACCTAAATCAGTAACCAGGTATAGCGCATGATTGTGTTTTAGTTTTGCTTTTTGGCTTTTTAAAAAAAAATCTTTTACATAGAGCAAAGTTAAATGCAGATTTTCCTTTAAGTTTAAATCTGACAAGGAAATACACGCTAGCTGCATTTAGCAAAACGATGCCATATTTGTGGAATACTAATTAACAAGCCCCAACCCCAAACAATTCTCTCCCCTCTGTTTCAATAGAAGGCTGGTGCATATCGAACTCTGTCATCAGCTATTATTCAAATTGAAATAGGTCAGGTCCCTGAACACCTAGAAATTAGCCTGGAAATTCCCTCAATTAATGAAACCCTGTCTGCCTGAATTTATACTGCCTTACCCATAACACTTGGACAATCATAGCTGTAGCATGTAAAATTAATCTCATTCTGTTACTTTCTGTGGAAGGGCATTTTGATTGCGCTCTGACCCTTGCGAAAAAGGTTAATTCTTGTTCATTCTCCTGCACAGTTTGCTCAGCAGACATGCAGCTCCTGCAGTCCAGCTCACTGGAGGTGGCAGTCACAGGGCCTGAAGAACTGGACGGAATCCACAGTTCCCCCCAGTGCATGTCCTCAAAGCAAGATGCTCACCCTGGCTTCATAAGACACCGGCGTAAAGCAGCTCCTTATTTTCTTACACTCTATCTACTGACACGGAAATTTTCATATTTAATTTACTTTCAAAAAACTATTCTTTTTTCAAAAACTCCCTCAGTTACTTAAAACTCTCAGTTTTCTTCCTTCTTCCCTTCCCACTGTCTGCACACAGGGTTTGTCCTGGAGCACCGCACTGTGCTGCAGGCTGCCATCGCCCCTGGCATTTGTAGGCAATTCCACCCAACCAGAGGTTTACCTCTCCTGGAGTTTGCTCCAGGCTCTCCATAAGGTTGAACTTTGCTGTGCTGGGTGTGAGGAGTTGGGCCACTCACTCTCAATGATGCTGTTTGTAACCAGCTCTTACCCCCTCACAGACACGTGCTATAGAAACTGAGAATGAGTTAAGTGATTGCTCTTCATTAAATAAAATGCCACCAGCTTCAACAATAATGTAATTGTCACAGTGATTAAAAACAAACCAAAAAGGCACAATGCAAGTAGCTGAAGTTCAGGGGTGGATTAAGTTAAGCTTGTGCATAACACCAACATCCCTGGTCCTGTTTTTGATTGTGTGGTCTTCAACCACATGGAAGAAAATGCTCATTTGTACTTACTGCCAACGTTCTCATGCCATAGCTAGGGTAAAGTAAAGTCACAAGTGAAAAAAACGTACAGGGATGGGGAAGGATTTTGTTGAAATACTGGGCTAGGATCAGAGAAATCCACCTTACCCTCAGCCTGTACAGGGTGTGCTTTCCCAGCAGGGGAGTGAAGTGCACAGCTCTGCCCTCCTCTGCAGCCTCCCTCTCCTGTACTGAGGTGCCTTGGCCCCAGGCTGGCTCTGCCACGGACTGCAAAGGGGACTTTGGCCAAGGCTTTCTGCCTGCTGCTCCCTCACCAGTCAAGTCTCCCACCATGGTCTTCATCTGACCTTACCCCTTCTGTTCCCAAAGTTTTACACTGCAGATACTGTCTCTGTCCTTGTGCTGGCAGACTCCTCCTACCAACACACTCCTGAAATGGAATTTTTACCCTCAGGCCCTAATTCAATCATGTTCTGCCAAAATCTGGTGTTGAAGATAACTGCTGCAGAAAATTATCAAAGTGCTCAGTCTTCAAGGAAGACTCAGTTTTTCTCACAAGAAAGAAACTTGTCCTTTCCTTTCTTTTCTAAATTTTTGAAAGCCTTTATTTTATCTAAGTGAACTTAGATTAAAAATGAGTTTATATATAGATATGGACATGAATATATACTTGTATATATAAATATAATGGCCCTAAGGGACCCATCAGACATGAGCTGAGAACAAACCTTGAATGGTTTAAGATGTTTCTGCTGGTCAGGACCCAGCTGAAACAAAGTGTACTCACGTGGTGTGAAACAAGCTAGTTTTAAGTCACCTTCACTGACCAGAGGTGCCCTTAAATCTCTTTAATGGGGTAGTCAAATAAGTGATGAAGTTAAAAGAGCATGTCTAATTTACATGCATAATTACATCAGCCATATTTGCAAATTATGGCCTGAAGGCCTGCCCTTAAAGAGGCAGAAGCAAGAAGAGGATGATGTAGGGCTGGCGAGTAACAGGCAGATTCAGACTCAGACCAGCACAGAGCTCAGCCTTATGGCCAGAGCTCCTTATTTTGGAAACAAAGCCTGGTTATGGCACACGAAAACTGCTCTGATCTTGCAGGTTCCAGGGCTCCCTGGGCTCACACCCAAGGTCCCTGCACTCATGGGGATGGGCTGCACGGCTCCCTGTGCACAGTGCTCACGCTGCCCCTCACTGCACAAGTGCTGCTCTCTGCCACATCACCCACTGCTGCAAGGAGAGCTGATCCCAGGCAGTGCTATTTCTAGACAGGCTGTGCCAGAAAAGCAAAAATCCAAGAGTTTAAGAAATGTAGAGCATTTTGCTTAGGAACTGCCACTCACTTGAGGCTCACCCTGCCCTGTTCAGCTGCTGTTCCCATCTGTACCCTCTGTTTGGTTTTCTATTCCTATACTGAAACTGAATTGGTAAGCAGAAAATTTTAGTTACTGAATAAACTACTGCCAAAAATCTCTGAAGAATACACTGAAAAGGAAAGAGGTTGCTGTGTGATAGGCAAAGAACAACTTCCAGTCCTGAGAAACTCAGGCAGAGACAGACCCTCCGCATTACGGCCCGTTGGGCCACGCGCTTGTCCCACGGGAGGTGGGTGCTGCTCCTGTCCAGAAATTAAACAGAGTTCTGCCATTTTTGAGAACAACCTCTCAGTGATTGATGGGATCAGCTGCCCCAGAGTCTCTGGAACACAGCACCTACTCCTTCTGTACCTGGCACTGAGAGACCGGCAGCAGGTGCCAATTGAGGGGGCTGACATTGTCAACATGACACGAGTTCTAAAGAACACACTCTGTGTAGAAACTGCCCTGCAAGGGCAGGACTTCTTATGGCTGAGACTCTTGCTTCAGACTGTGTTTTCACTTATTTCACTGCAATGCCTGAAATTGGCTTATTAGGAGCATTCAGCTTATCAGTTAAATGGATTTTTGAGTAGCTCTTCATCATCTCCCTTCAATATTGTCAGGTTTTGAGGGAAGATGTTTATAAGCCATTATACAGAGATGTCTTTTATGTGCGATAAAGAGCTCTTTCTCCAAGATCTCTACACTCACACTCCAACATATAATCAGCTTTTACAGCTGTATTAAAGTCTTCAGAATAGGTGGTTGGTTTCTACAGTGGGAATCCCTGGTATATCCCTTAATTACACCATTGCTTAAGACAAGAGTATAGGAATACATTTAATATAATACGTACAACATTTTATCATGAAAACTGCAATTACTTTCAATAGAACAACAGTTTCCAGCCAGAAAAGCTGACCTGACTGTTTTTCTCCCGGCAAATGCTGAAACCAGCACATGCTGAAACCAGCACTTACATGCTGCAATATAGAAGAGAATCTCTCCTCTGACAGGACAAATTATAAAAACTAATGCTTATACTGTAAATAGCTTTAAATGCCATAGGACCTGTGTGTAAATTAGGGTACCATTAGACTATGCTCATTTACACCAGGCCTCTAACTAGCCTACAACCCTGTATAACTCCAGGATTAATTGTTGTGCTTTGTTAGTGAATGGTCTTTTGTTAGTTCTCTCAGCGGGCATTCTGCCTTTCTGGGTGGATCGCCTCACATGAACCTGATACACCAAGAGTTATGGCATATCCTGTACTCTCCCTGCACGGGAAAAAGAAGTTTTAATTGTCTCTTCTTATTATACCTCAAAACACACTTCCTTCATGCTTGTGGAGAACGGAGGAAGAATGACAGTGGTTTAGTAACAGCGAGCCTTTTACTAATCTTTGCAATCAGATCTTTGGGATTTTGCTGCCATCACACAGAGCAATCACTTCACACAAGTGAGAAATCAGCACAGCTTCAGTTCCTGATAAAGTTCAGTACAGGAACCAGCTAAGCCTGGGCATGCCACATCCATCTTTCTGCTTGGTGCTCTGTTTTGACAACTGCTGTGTTTGTGTCCCTTCCGATAATATTTGTCTAACACTAACATAATCAATCTAATTTGAGAGTCAAATTTAACATGTCTCAATCTATACCTAGGCTCCATATGTTGTGTGCATTCCGGTATGTATTAACACAGCTGAATGCTGTGAGGCATATTAACGAATCTCATCTGTAATTTGCTACTTGTTTTAAAAGAACTTTGTTGTACAAGTTCTGCAGCCAATTCACTACACGCGTGAAGTCAGCAGAACAACTCATTTCCTACTCTAATAAGACTCCAGTCTCCGGTTGGGATGGTTGGTTGCCAGAAAAAATGGCTTTCTTAAGAATGGAAGCACACAATTGCCTTTCTTAGCTGCTCTATTATTCATTGTCAATCTAATGACCTTGCCATTCGTTTTCTCAGCGTTGATTCAGAGCTTTCTTTTGCGTTGAAAAGGTCACATTGCCTTCTCTGCTTCCCCTCCCCTCAGATATTTTTCTTGATATTTTTTAACTACTCATTTTCAGAGCAACTTCACTCACATTTCCACCTTTTCCTTATTTCTCCCCCAAATCTGTGTATTGGCCAGCTTCTCAACCAGCATACACAGATCCAATTGCAGTGACTCTGGCAAACCCACTCCAAATTGTCTCAGAGTTCACCATACGTTCCCCAAAATTATCAGGTAACTTCTGGAAGTCACGTCCATTCAAGGTCCTGCATCTTGGAACATGAACAAATAAATTATCCAAAGCTGCTGTGCATACATTAATGGCAGTCTGGAAGGTTTGCGTGGTAACCAACACGGTCTTGTCAGGAAGACACGCATCTTCCAACAGTCCAAACCATACCTTTTTAATGAACTTGTAGAAGCTCTTATTTACTCCAGGTATTTTCCTTTTCTCCACAGTTATATTACTTAGTCTAATAAAAAGGTTCAGGTCTCCCTGCCAAGCTTTCTCATAATTACTGACTGTGAGCAAGCTAGCTGCTGTTATCCTTGGCCATTCTGATGACACTTGGGACATAAAGCCATAAATTAGGTCACTTGTCCTCAGCAGACTCTCCATTTCCTTTCCATATTTTTACTGCACTTCCACAAAAAGCCTCAGTATGGAGAAAGAAGAAAAATAATCGCATACATAGAACGTTTAAAATTCAGGTTAAAAAGAAGGGGAGGGGATAAAGGAGTATTTGAGCATTTTATGCATCTGCGATTTCTGGGCACAGATCAGTGAGAGGATTCCCTGATATGTGTTTATTTTTCCAGGACCTCAATTTAATTTCTCTCTTTGAGTCCACTGCATTTTCACCTATTGTTCTTGGTCTTCCTTTGGGGTTAACTGAACTGGTGTTTTTTTACAGCTTAGAAACCCTTAATATTTTTCAAATATCTATCTCTAAATGAAAGTAGAAATTAAAGCAGTCAGTTTGCTACAGAAGACAATTCGTTTTCTTTTATAGCTTTCCTGGCTGCCCAAAGGTAATACAATCAGGATAGAAATGCTTGTAGTCTTGATAACCATGGTTAATTTTTCTGTTAATTTTCTGACAGTCTTCTGTTCCTGCATTTATCTGAAAAAAACCAAACACGAAGTTTTCAATTCGGTCCTGGCACAAACAGCACAACTCCCTTGGACATTAGTGCATATTGCACCTATTAATATCATGACATGACCTGAGACCGTATTTTCTCCTTCAGTACCCTTAAACAGCTCTGAGAACATGGCAAGGCACTAGATCTTGTTATTAACTCATTCGTACTGAGCCTTCATTTCTGTCACGCTTCAGCCACATTGGGACAATAAAGGATTGTTTTGTCTACCTAACTCAAAGCATTAGCTCTTTTTATAGCTTTTAATTTTAACTTAAGTAGGATGCTAAATACATCTACCTTGGACTTGCTGTCCGTGTGGAGGAAATGAAGCCAAGTTTGTTGAAACGGATCAACTAAATATTACAAATATGCACCCATCTCTACCCTCTCACACACAGAGCAGGCAGCAGCACTTGCTACTGAGACACATAAAGGAAAAGGATATTTTAAGAGTAAAGTTTTTCCTGACCCACATGAACTTGTTCTGCCTGCCCTAAGTGTGCTTACAGACTTCCCATCAGTGTCTGTAACGCCTTTAAGGGAATCACATCTCAAATATATAAAGTTTGCCTTAGTAAAAGTGTCAGAAACCTTCATTGAGCCCCTATCTAAAAGACTAGAAAATATTCCTGAGACCAAGAAATTAGACAGACAGACAGGGTCAAAGTTCTTCAAGACAATGCAGATTGCAGAACTTTATTTTTACTGACACATTCTGTTCTGACACCAGTCTTGATCCTGATACTCACAAACTATCACTGCAAAAATCATCCAGAAATATAGAGAAATAAAGTTTTAAAAAATTCCCTTTTCATAAGGAGTTTGACTCCAGTGCTTCAGTGTATCTCACAAGTACTGAGTACACAAGAGACTTCAGCTTACTATCATTTAGAATGAGTTTGAATAAACTGTGAATCCCAAAGCTCTGGTTAATAGAAGCATAAAGAGAAAATTGGCAGGTAGCAGTGAGGCAGTGGGCTGAACGGCTGCCATCGACAAGGCCTATAAATAGATTTTTCAAAGACATACACATTTTATTACATACAAACATAATGCATTTTTCCACTTTGGGCTAGTAAGAGATCCTCATTGTTAAGAAACATGGAGAGCAGCCACTTCACAAGTTTGTCTCGAGAGCAGATTCCAGCAATACATTTTTATTCAACTTCCCACGTGCTTCTCACGCCTGTTGTCTTTGCTGCAGAACAACACGGAACTGACGTGTGACTCTACCTTCCCCTTGAACACACGCACTCCCAAACTACCTTCATAAGCACTTCTAAAAGCAAATCTGAAAGGTCTCATGTTAA
Organism: Ifrita kowaldi; assembly: GCA_013398055.1. NCBI lineage: Eukaryota > Metazoa > Chordata > Aves > Passeriformes > Cinclosomatidae > Ifrita > Ifrita kowaldi. Next base: position 247,761 of record VZRS01012183.1, read on the forward strand.
GTAGAATCTGTGTGTGAGCAGGGCTAGGTCGTGCAGTGCAGCTCCTGTGCAATGCTCGCTCTCCACCTTGGCTTTGGCAAAAGCAGCAGCCCTCACTGCAGGAGAGGCCTCAAAGGACCATTTGGGAGTGCTCTTAACATCCTCCAGAAGAGCAGGACAACTGCAGAACACTTCACTGGGCTTTTCAAAACCACCTGCATTTGTCAGGCTTCTTTCCAGTGCAGTCAGCAGCAGCTCTACCACTGCCCCCAGTAACAGCGTAATTAGACCAGTGCTAAGTGCTTTCCAATGCCCAAGGTGTCCACACACAACTGGTAATGCAGACACGAAATGAAAACTGCTCGTGCAGACACCCACAATGACACCTGCAGATTACATGACCTCAGATTCGGGCACCTTGCTCATTGAAGCACCACGGAGATGGACTCAAAATGGTGTTCTGCTCTCTGTGAAAGTCCAAAACAACCAGCCTGGAGCTGGAGTGGATCTATAGGATTACCTTCCTAAACCAGCCTGAGATCCAACTACACTTCATGCCATGCCTTTCACTGGAATTATTCCTGCCTAAGTGGGGTAGTACCAAAGTCAAATGCTAGTAGAAAAAGAATACAGTTTCTGGTCAATCCTGCTCACTATGCAGGATGTCTGATTTCCACCTCTACAGGGCATCTAAGAACCTGATCTGATGATAATTCACTGGAAGACATTTTCTCAAAGAATACTTTCTTCAGGATGGAAGCTACCTCAGGAGAGAAATTTGAAGGTGGTACAGGAGACAAATACAGAAAGCAGACGAAAAATGCAGGTGGGAAAGAAGCAACGAAGACACACTATTAAAAAAGAAATTAAAAGGGGAAAAGCAGGACTGGCATGCGGCACAAAGCAAGGATATGAAGCAGATTCAGACAGCTCTCTTCAGCAGCCTTTTTGTTGGTTCTGGTTTGGAAACAAATATGTTGACTTAGTGAGCTTTGGAGGAGGTTTTGTTTGTTCATTTTTACCTTTCAGAAATCAGCAGCTTTCAACCTTACAGTGTGAGCTAAATTCAAAGGCTTCAGAACACAGACAATAAAAAATGACATAGAGCAAAGAGAGGAATATTGTGTTGTAAGGCTAAATACACTGTGCAGACAGATATAGTTACTCAAGTTTCCATATACCACTAATCTCAGAGCAGCAATATTAAAAGAAAGACAAAATGAGTGAATGTCACTGAAAAATCTCTGTAGTTACACTTCTGTGCCACACAAAGCCAGAAACCAAAGGGTCAGATGCTTTTGTTTGGAAGTGATGTTGTAAGCAGGGTTTAAGGCCAGCCACACCTGCCTTCTCCTTTGCTGTACGAGGCAAATGACTGTTAAATCTACACTGTACATCAACTCACAGCAAAACCACAATTCAGGCAATAGCCCTGTAGGTTTCCATTACAAAATGGACTATTAGGATTAATGTTTTCAGAGATCATTTTGTTTAAATGCAATTTTACTTCAGCACGAACTCATGTTGTTCCAGCGGTGGGAATGATTACTATTCTGAATGCCCTTGGAATCAGAATCTCCATATATTAAAACCCAGTTTTGGATCAGACTCTAGGGATCTTTTTCCTTCTTAGAAAGTCACAACATGGCTGGGTAGAGAGACTCTGCTTCATCTGGATGCTTAATAGAGAATCTACGCAAATTCAGGTACACAAAAAAAAAAAGCTGTGAGCAGCTCTACCGTGAGTCTCCAGGGAAATCACTTTTCATTTTGGGTATGTTGATGGATCATAGGGCAACAGCCATGGCACACACAATGAACTATTAGTGAGTTTGTCCCATAAGTTATCTGCAGTTGAGATAGAGAGAAAAAAGTTTCATTTGCCTTAAAGGCAGAAAGGTTCCACCAGAGGGGAATGATTGACTGACCTTGGAGCACTAAGGCTGATCATTTGGCACTAGTGTAAATGAAAAATTCAACATTACCAATGATTTTTGACTGCCCTAGAAAAACCAAATATTAATATGGTTTAATACAGCACAATTGAAAATCCAGAATGCAATAAAACTTTCATATCATGCTAGCACAGGGATTTCTTTGTGCTATTCATTCAAAGAGCGGGATATTCTCCCTCTCTGTTTCAAGCCATCCTTTCTGGAACTGAAACAATATGGTATTACACTGAGTACCTGTCAGCACCCTTTCAATATATGGGCTCACAGGTGTTTCAGTCTTACAGAAATGATAGAACTCCCGCCTGCATCTTCCCAAAAGTTCTGAACACAGAGTCCTTGCGTTATTTCCCCAAGAAATATTTGGATACATGCTTTGTAACAGTCTGTGAGGTACTTTGGCACTAGGGAACTCTACTCCAGAGGGAAAGCTGAGACGGAAAAGGGGATTCTCTCCTGAGACAGGTGATGGTGACCTTTAGAGGCTCAGAGCTGATAAACAGCCCAAGTTTGTGACATAAAGACCCTCAAAAGTCACAGGCCAAATACAAGATTTCATTTTTTTCCTAACCTGAAATTGGGATGCCACTTGTAGAAAAAAAATAATAGTCTACCTTGGAATAGTGTAAAATATGAACTAGCCATAAGGGATTCACATTTTCTAATTAAATGCCGATTAAAATCAATTAAGAAGCTATAGCAGTCCTGCACTAATGAGGGCAATCGTATTATTACCTCTGCATTAAGTACTGTATCATCCACTAATTCCATTTAATCACAGTGAAATTTTTTGTAATACAAGGACCTGGACTAATATTGCAGCAGATTTGAACAAAAAATTATGCAGTTGCAATGTTTCCCAGCCAAAGTAACACATTTTCCCGTACACTACGTGCTATGGTGACTCTAATTATAAGAACCATCTCCATTTCTTAATTCCTTCATGTTTGAATAGGGTTTTTTAACTCAAAGGATTGCTAGTAGTAAATTTTACTTGTCTTGTTAAAATGCATGTAGAATTATAAAGCGTTGCGATACATAGATTTATAAAATCTTGCTACTGTGTCTGAAGGCTCCAGTAACAAACAAGAAAGAGCACAAAGATGAAGGCAATATGTAATCTAGAAAATCCAGTGGGAAGAGTAAAGTGAGGACCTGAAACTCAGAGCTCAGGCTTGCAGTGGCCTTTGTTGGCTGGATTCTGGTCTCTGTTTTGTAAGAGGTTCCCGCTGGGTTCACTGGTACAAACCCAGCTGGCTGGCTGAAGCAGCCACAGACAGAGAATATCAGTGCTTTCTTAGGCAATGGGGGCTGCAAGAGAGGCAGACCCCTGTGAACCAGGGCACTTGGTGAAGAGGCACCTACTGTGCCAATCAGAACTGAATTGCAAGCTTCCACCCTCACTAGCCACTAAACATAAACGTGTCTTAAAATGCTTTATAGTGATTATAGTGTTAGGCTGAATGGTGCTGACAATTTATTCATGAGTTCCCAATAATGATCATTTTTAATGTGATTTCCATACTTCCCCAAGCTTTTTTATGCAGTCTCTCTGTGAGACATCTTTACTCTGTCATTACACAGAGAACTGGAACAGAAGAAAATCTACAACTGTGTTTGCAAACATTATTGCAACCAGAGCGGGAAAGGGAACAAATGTTGTCTTGGAGACTGGCACTGCTCACCATGCTGACACTTGACAGAGAACAGGTACTATCACCGTGCTGCCATGATGTGTTCAGGGACTTGGGACCTGCTGTGCTCCCTCTGAGCCAGCTGGGCTTGCAGCCCATCCCTCAAGGGTGTCCAGCATGAGCCAGTCATGCAGAGACCCAAAACTGCACAGGTAGGTTGGGGAAATTAAGTGCTTATATTTCTCATTATTTGAGAACATAAAGTCGTCAGTGCAAAGCTGGTGTTCCTGGCAGGTGAAGAAATACTACACTTGATCCCAAATTTAAATGGAGCATAGTGACACAGAGAGCAACCGATCCAATGACTTGCAGTGACAGGGAGCTGAACATGGGATAAATCCACTGTATTGGAAATGAGTATTGTATGATTGGATGTATTACTTTCAGAACACTCAGCTCCTCCTGAACATTGCTGAAGTCTCTGCTGTTGGGGACTCTCTGGTAGGCCAGACCTTGCTATGGATCCCAAGCAGAACTCCAGTAGACCGTGAGGGCTGCAGTCCTGCATACCCTGGAAACCAAAGCATGGCCACGATAGCAATTCATGGGGTTTAGGGAATGAGAACAAAAATCAGAGAATAAAAGAGGGAACCACTAATAAGCAAAGTAATGATCTGCAAAATGTCTTTAAAATGAAATAGTGTTTATCTAAATCTCATCCTTGGGAAACTTTTGGCCTCTTCAAAAGTCTTGACCAGAATCACCAAGCTCTCAGCCTGGGGAATTCAAGCACTTTCTGTCCAGTGAGACCCACCTGAGTTCTCCTCATTTTGGGATGGGCCTTTATACCTGATGAAGATAAAAATCTGAAGAGGGGTTGGTAGTACAGCACACAGCTGACAGAAACAACACTTTGAATGGTGTACGTTGTCAAAAAAATTTCTGTGTTAGCTTTTTATTAAAAAGCTTGCTAAGCCTTTCTAGGACTGACAGAGAGAAGGAAATGTCTTGCAGCAGTCAAGGCTCACAGGGCAATTGTTGCAGTTTAGAGCTCATCATTTTTCCCTCCTTTCATTATTCCTCAGCCCGCTGTGGCTGACATTATGCATAACCAGCTCACAATCACTTCCTTATTGCATTTGATTTCCCAAGTTTCGCCCCACGGATTTTATCTTGCTAATGAAACCCAGGGTATTTGTCCTCAGGTATTCACATGGTCCCCATTGCCAGAGAGTCTGAAGACCTGAACATCTTAATGGAGCCTTACAAATTCCACTGGCTGCTTCTGAACCACCCGAGATGAAAATAGACTTTAAGTCATTCAGGCTGGGTCACTGGTGTTGTGTATCAATTATGCAGATTCCCTCAAACGGATTCTGAAAGCATCTGTCACACATGAAAGAAAAGCTCTGTGAGCCTTTCCAAACAGAAATGTCTTTTGTTCTCTGACGACTTCGTACATAAAGGTGTGAAACGAGACGGCTCAAACAGGCTTTCCTGCGACATGGAGCAAGGAGAGCCTATTGCAGGGATGTGGGGAAGATAGCTTTTCATGGATCCTAAGGACTGGATGGGTGAGGTGGGGGCTGCCTACCCCCAGCCCAGGACTCACCCTGGGGCAGTTCTCACTGAGGGAAGAGCATAAAGGGAATTCTGTTCCCTCTCTGAGCACACAGGAACTTTCCGAGAGGAAACGCGCACAAGCACAAGGCTATGAAGGTTTCAAAGACTGTATAATGAGAGTGATATGCTGATAATCAGCTTAATTCCCATTTCAAACACCAAAGTCCTTTTGTGAATCTGGCCCTATAGACTTAATCCTGCATATAGCTTAATTAGCTTAATTGTTGGCCATGTCTGGTAAAGGGAGGGTGGGCAGGACAGCATGCTCTGGGGAAAATGTCCACACCCAGCAGGTCAAAGAAAAGCTTATGGTGGATGGGGCTTGGAGGGCTCTAAATGGAAACGGCTTTGTTTCAGGAACAAGAAGCCTGGGAAGAGGCTGCAGAAGTTTGTGCTCAGATAGGCAGAAGTAACTGGGACTGAATGAAGAGGAACCTCTTAAAGCTTTTCAGGACCAGAACGGTCCCATGCCCAGGGCACTGAGGATCACTTTTTCTTTCTTGTCTCCAGACGAATGTCTAATTTCACTGTTTATGACCAGGGAAGTGAGCGTGCAAGGATCTTGTGACTTATTTCTGTTCACTCTGAAAGAGCAAAGCTCAAACTCGGCTGTGTTACCTCCACATGCCATTGTTCTTCGTGCTTTCCCTGGGACAGGTTCCATGTGCTTGTAGCTTGGGACACCTTACAGGATCAAGATCATGCTCCTCTGCAAACTGCTTCCTGACATGCAGGGAGAACATGAGGCTGTGCCTGAGGTCCCCCTGTGGAGGGGACTCTCACAGGCATGGAAAGGGCTCTGGGACCAGAGCTGCTCCTGATGCCTTGGCAGGGACACAGTCTGCCATGTGCCCCTCTGGCATCACAGCTAACCTTCAGTCACCTTAGAGTACAAGTGTCTGAAGTTACACTTTCCCCTATAAATCACAAAAAATTTGGCAAAAGAAACACTTGAGTATCATCCTTTCTTTAAAAACAGTAAAATAGAAGTTGGTCTTGTCTGGGCAACTTCTGGGAAAGTATTTTCTGTTGCATACAGGGAACATGCAATTTTACTTTATGCAGCAAAAGGCAGGTGTGTAACTGAATGAATATCTACCTAAGTATCCATATAAACTTTTTTAGGCAATTGAGACTACCAGAACTGAAGTGGATTTTGGATTTTTTTTTTGTTTACCCTGGTATACATGGTTAAATGAGGAGAAAGTTGGGTCAAGCTGTTTCAGTTTGTAGAAGCCTCATTAAAAAATAAAATAAGCTATCCTTCTGCAGTGAAGAAACCATTAAATATGAGTTCCATAAATATTTACTCATGTGAAAGAAATCCTTAATCCAAAGAGTTTGAGAAACAGTCTTGTTTTACTTGTCCTACTATAAAAAGAATCCAAGCCTGCCCAACCTGATCAAGCTGCCTTTCTAATATTGTAAACATGCGTATGGAATTGTTTTTTACATTTTCCCACGATGTCCCAGAGGACAGCATCGTATTACATTATACACCAAAGCCACAAGCATTTAAACATACAAAGTTCATCCTAGCTATCAGCTAGTTCCTCAGTCAGTCAGGAAAGGCAGTTAAACTGGAGTTAGAGTAAAGAGCGAGCACCAGGAATTTCAGAGAAAAGAATCTTTAAAGAATGTGGAGTCATCATCAATCCCAGATCTGCGTTGTACAACAGAAACTACGAGACTCATGGGTGCATTTAAACAACCAGAAAAGGAGAAGCAATATCCCTAAACTCCTCTCCCTGTCCCCAGGCAGTGCTGTCAGTGTGGTTTGTGCAGCAGATGATCGATGCTTCCTTGGCAGTGGAGTCTTGGCTGGAGTTTGCCCTTCCTCCTGCCTCGCACAGCTCACACTGGAGGCAGGTCTCCACACAAGCTCAGCAAGCCTGTTCAGCTACCAGCCAGGTGCTCTGTACTCCTCAGCACATGGATTAAGAAGTAAATCTCCTGCTTCAGAGCTGTATTCCTAAGTGTAATGTGAACACACACCAGCTTGAGAGAGTCACCATTCCTGCTGAGAGAGACTGGGGCCTTCCAAACACCTACAGCTTTAACATCTGAACCAAAGCCTGCTTCGTAGCAGAACCAGGGTCCCTGGGTGATGCCATTCACACAGCTGCTGATGGACCTGTGCAGGATGGGCACTGCTGAGCTGCGACAAGCCCTCTGAGCTCAGCAGCACTGCCCCCATGTAAAGCTCTCATTTCACTCTGTCTCTGTTGAGCTGAACAAAGTAGCTGTCAAACACTTCACCTTCTCTCCCCAGTTGCTTGACTTCCCTGTTATTTTGGCTCTTTACACCATACTCTTTGTTTCAAGTACTAAGCATTAGCATGTCTTTCTCCCCCCCACCAGGGCTTTACAATCTGTTCTGCTGCTTCAGACAGGTGGTGTGTCTTGGTAGACCACGCATCTCATCTTCTTCTCTGTCCTGACAGTCTCTGACCCCCTGTACACACTTTTCACGCTTCTAGTCAAATGGGCATCTGTTTTCTCCTCCTTCCTCCTTATGGGAAGGTTTCGTCTAAGTGCTTACCAGACTCTGCTCTCTGACAGTCATTCAGTAACTCAACAAATAAGAATTTTTAGAGGAATTTTGTTTGACTGTTCATACAAAAGCCTCCTTTCCTCTTGGACACACTTGTTCAAACTTACTTTGCACTTAGTTTCTCCTGTAAAGGTAAACATACACAAATGTGTTTTTTCATTTAAAGCATAACTATATTATTCTATTAATTAAAAAAACACCCTCATGTACTTTTCCATTACAAAATTGTGGTCCTGATTTACAATAAGCACTCCTTACAGAAAGCTTAATTGATGCTTTAGCACAGGAGCCTATTATCATTCAGTGTTTGCTAATATAGTCAGTGGCTAGAGTTTATACTTCTCACAGAAGTAGTGTTTAATTTTCTCCCAGTGTTACCTACCATTAGCAGATTTAGCTTATCAGAAAATGCAGCAACAAGCGTACACAACTCCCAGCCTCTAACTGGAGCAAGTCAATATTCTTCAGTTGGGAGAAAAAAGAGGAGTGAAGGCAGCTTTTTGGAAGGCCCCCAGTCTTACTTTTTCCTGGATTTTTAAAAAAAATAAACATTAATGAAAATGTATTTGGCACGAATAATTTCCAGGCAGCAGAAACATTACTGAACTGACCGCCTTTCACTCACAAAGCCACTGGCCATGCCCTCAGGTTGCAGTTGCTGTTTTGCTGCACCCTTCTGTTGCCGGTTGCATGAAAGATTAGTAGGGGTTGGGGTTACTGACTTGAGAGCTTTCGTGGGATTGCACAGCAGCAGTTAGTTCACATGAACATGAGGCAAGCACTGTTTGCTCTTTTGCCCTCTCTCCTACAAGAAGGGTTATCAGTTTGCTGTCTGTAACCATCTAGGGCCTGAGGAAAAATATAAGTTATTTCAATTAACATAACAAAGTTCATTAAGACCCTCTCAATATTCAGAAGAAAACTAAAAGTGAAGCTGGAGAAGCTCCATGCAGCCATGGCTGAGTCTGCAGAATGAAGTTTGGAGGAGTGCACACACACACATGCGTGGAAAGCGTGTGTGATTGTATTCATATTAACTTACAACATATGGACATCATACCTGGTATCTCCAATTTTCTGGATCACTTGTGTGAGGTTACCACTTCATTTGGCTTTTCTGCAAATATTGTGGGACACTGAAGATGTTTAGAAGACATCTTTTCCAGACATCTTGTGAGGTAATTTCGACAGGGTTTATCTTTCTTAGAACTTAGCAGTATTATAGAATAAATATATACAAAAATATATTCTAATTTATTTTTTCAAGTATTTTATACAGGCAAACACATGCACATTATGGATATCCACAAACTCTCCATACAAGGTGCATGTGTGATTTTATGTACATATGTCTACATGTAAACTATATGCAAAACACGTATTTGGGCTCCTACAGGTAGGAACTGACATGTATGTGTGCAGATAGATTAAACTGGATTGTAGTCCAGTTTTATTTCATAAAAATTCTATGGGATTAAGTTGGAGTATTTCATAAAGATATACAACAAAGTCCACTGTATTCCACCCAAGAGGAAGACATGGGTGTTCAGAAGGCCCTAGAAACCTGTCAGTATCAAAGCAGAATAACAGATATTTAAAGCACTGCTTCTGATCTACAGAGTTTCTGCAGCAGGGACAGAGAGAACGATTCTGTGGCACAGGATCCCAAGGCTTTGATCAATCCCAGTGTGCAAAGCCTGCTTTGATAAGGAGCAGGAGGGTGAGGCTGTGCCAGTGCTGCAGGACAGTGTAAACATAAGCGAGCCGTCTTACACAACCTAAGCGGAAACCAGAGCAGCCTTGATGCAGCAGCAGAGAGCAGAGTCAGCTGAGAGGCACTGTGGGCCCCTGTCCCTGAGGATGCTGCCCTGAGCCTGCTGTCTGCCCCGTCCAACAGCCCACTTGGAAAACAGATCTCCAGTCACAGCCTAGGGCTGAACCATGGTTCCACACCACAGCACACAAGACCCAAGATGGTGTTTACTGCTGGGCTCCTCAAACAGAAAGCCAGGCTTCTCCTCGTGGGAGAAGCCTTCTGCCCCAGACTACATGTTATAGCAAGTTACTGCTGGTACCTGATTTCCTACTCGTGTTCTGTTCCTGAGTCCCAACCAGTCATTCTGTGTGAATATATTTTTTTAAGTGACTTCAGTTATCCAGACTTAAACTACTATTTTTTTTTGCTACAGAGAAATACAGATGCAGCATGAAACTCATTCTGAAATTCTGTGTGAGGAATCCAGAGAGATTCCCAGTCCTTTTTGAAGAGGATTATCCATGTCCTCATTCCCCTCTGCAGGGACAGCAACAGAAGCTACTGCCATCAGGCTGTCTCCATTGCTCTGCCAAATCCAACAGGCAAGTTCCCTGCTGACACAACTCCATTAAAACCAATGGATTTTCATCTTTGGAGATTATAGCCCTAAAACTCTTTTCAGGGATTTCCCAGGAGAAAGAACACAGATTGACCTTGAAAAGAAATTAAAGACTCTGTCATCGATTGCCAATATTTGCAATTCAACAACTGTAAGCTCAGGGAGGAGCAACACCTGGAAAGGATTCCACAAATCCTGTGGATAAAAATCACGCCTAAACAAAAGAAGCACATGTTTCTATGCTTAGCCCCCAGCAACAGAGATGTCATGTATAATGTGTGTGTAAACATGTACCTGCTTTCTTTCTAAGGCTTTAAGAGCCCGTGGTACACAATGCTAGGGGTGCTCCATTCAGTAAAGTCCATTAAGCACACTGTCTAAACACTTATAAAAAGAAAGCAACAAAAATGAAGAGTCACAACATATTGTGAAACTTCATTTCCAAAGTTTAGATTCCTTCATTTGAAATAATTCACATTACAAATTAATGTGGATTAAGTATTCTTGGGATCTCTGGATACTCAACCCTAAGCCTACATGAGAAGAATTCAAAACCAGACCTCCTTTTTCCATCCAAGCTTCCTCCTCCTGCTGTAGTTTCCAATGAAGTCACCATCCTCTGTAGCTCACCACAGTTGTCACTAAGTTCAGTGAAGCTCTCACAGTTGCATCAGGGATTAATTTGGAACCTTATGTTGACTTTAACACGGGAACATGTGGAACCAGACACGTATACAAGGAAAGGGCTATTTAAAATAAACATCTGGGGAAAAATAAATGAGACAGGAGAGCTCAGTGCTCTGCACACATCTCGAGCTGCTAACAGCTAGATTTGCAGTTATGGCGGGTAGGCTGCACCAGGGTTAGCTGGAATCTGTCCCTGGGAATTTTCCCGAGTGCTGTCAACAGTATGCCTGGGCTGGATCTTATTTTAGCCATCCAGCCTAACCATCGTGTGTCTAACTCCAGAAATGATGCACACCCCTCTCCTTCCATTGCAGTTCCCCAAGATCAAGAGACAGAAAACCATGTCCACGTCTGTCACTGATTATGAGACAATCCCATCCACGGGCCAGGGGAAGGATGAACAACATGTGGGGAGCTCTGTGCAGTGACCAGGAAATTCACTGCACAGTGGAGTAACGCCGGGCTCACGTGCTCAGGTTACACAAGAGCCTCATCTTCCTTGTGTACCACCACCCAGCCTGGCTGGCTGTCACCTCCCATTTCCCAGGGCCTGCTGATATTGGTCTGTTTGTTTGCTACTAATGCAAGGCATTGAGGATTTGGCATGATTCACTAAATGGATGCACTTCCCTGGCAAGACAAGCAGCAGAAATACTTCCTTCCAAGGAAAACAGTGTTTCTGAGACACAGCAGACCACGCTGAATCCCCTCAGTCCTCTCCAGTCACTGCTTCCCTATCCACACACGGATATGAGATGGAAGAGACTTTCCTGCTGGCTGACTACTGCACAGCTCCAGCAAGCTTGTTCACATGAATAGATCAGACTGCTGAAAGATGAGATTTGAGGGGGGCATCTGGCTGAGCATTTGAAGCCTCAGCAGACTGGTTAGTTACCAATTAATTAGAAACAAAACTCACACTTGATTTAAAAAAAAAAAAAAAGAAGCTTTGGCAGAATAAGAACTAATAAATTTTGTCTTGGTCCACACAATGATGCGTATTTTACAGCTAAAAAAACCAAGAAGAGACGTAAGATTAACTTTTAAGGCAAAAATGTGAAATACTCTTTGCAACTACTTTTAAAAGCAATTTTGACACCTCTAAAATGAAAACCATTTGCTTTCATAATATTCTCTTCTTTTCAGTAGTATAGAGAAAGCAAAAGAGAGTGAATGAAAAATAAACCAAAATCCGCCCCATTTTTTTCCAAGAGTTTGGATCACTTGGAGGACAGAGCAATAGTAAAACCGGGCTGCTCACTCTCAGGAAGGATGAGGGTTTGCAGCAGCCTGCGGGAGCCTCTCTGTGCAGTGGGTGTGAAACTCTCTGTGCTGCAGGAGCAGATGGGGCCAGCGGCAGGCCTGCATCTCTGCCCACAGCAAGGGCATCCACAGAAGGCACTTACAGCACAAAATGTGCCTGAATCGTGCTCCTCAGCACTGCCAGCACAGCTTCATGCTTTTGCATTACCTATTCAGGCACTGGCTGGGCTGAACCTCAGCCTGTGTCTGGATCCATGGTGGTATTTTCAGTCTGAGCTGGAAATGCATTTTCTGCAGGCCAGCTCAGAAGTATTCACCAAAACTACAAGGGCTGATTTTTAACATCTTTAGAAAAGGCCTTCAAATAGCTTTCTGTTTATCTCTGGCTTTTACACAATCAGCTATCTCGTGTAATTCTGTAGATCTCACAGATCACCCACAAAAACCCTGTCAACACGTGCTGCCTCAGTTTCACCTTTATAAACTTGAGAAAGTATTCCATAGTCTTTCTCCAATGAAAGAAACCCTGCAAGCACGACTGTTCTGTTGAAAACTTGACTTTCACAGAACAGTGCCTTAATCAATAATCAAGAGAACAGCTTTGAATGCATACAAATGATGCAGGTCCACTTCACCACAACTATATGCTGGAATTTATTTTTGAACAGCAAAACATTTTCCAACAGATTGTATGTTAATGACACTGCTGCTGGCAAAACAAACTCCCTTCACCCTGAGCTGCTTCCAGATGCTAAACAAAGCCTTAATAAACCCAGACTGTCCTTTAAAGGTAACAATCTCTAAACCTGTATGAATGATTTAACATACAGTGCTGTACATTCAGTATCACTGCTATATAAGATATTACCTCTGAATATGCAATGAAAGTTTTCGATTAAAGCATAAACAGAATGAGAGATTAACAACTTCTATGAGGTTCTGCAGCTGGGTTTATTCAGCAGTTGCAGAGACTGTACAGAAATTCACTTTATCCAAGATAACCATCTCAGAATGTATTCTCTCTATACATGGAAACTTTCTTCCATATTATCTATTTGTTTCACACCTATGCACCTGCTCCAATACACAGAATGAAAATAAATTCTGGGAAAGTCCTGCTGCTGGAAGAATATGGTAATCTCAAAAGAATGATGTTTAATCCCTGCCATTTTACCATATAAATATTATACCCCTAATTTTTATGATGAAGCCAGAGAAAGACAAGTCAGTTTACACCCTTGAAAACATTTTAATTTTTAAATAAATAAATATAAAATAATAGGAAGCCACTGTGTTCTCTTCTAAAGACAGACATATGTATTGGTGGAAATAAAGCAACTCATAAGATAATGCTTTAGCAAAGAAACAAGCACAATCCTGGTGAATTTGGCATCTAAGGGGTTAATAACTCAGCACTCTATACCTGGGACAATTCTCTAATTAAAAAAAGGGAAAAGAAAGTAAAATAGAAAAAGCCCCCTGTGTTCAGGGCAGCACAGAAAAGCATTGCTACAACAGCAAAACAAATCAAGCACTGATCAATGTCCATGTTACCAAAGACTCGGGATGTGTTTAGAATGCACTTTGTGTTGGAGCCATATTATCCCCTTTCCCTGATGCTTTGTGGTAATTAGACACATGTGAAACCACTTCTGCAAGAAGGACAGCCCTCCTATTTTGCTTTCACACATCCTTTGTGGTGGTGCCTAAATTACAGATGAGGCTTGGAAAACAGTGCTTGCAGCTAGATCTGACTGAAGATGGTAGAAAGCCATCCCAATGACAGATCTGAAGGACTTCAAACAGGATTCAAACAGAGTCAGTTCTGTCACGTTTTGGTGCCATTAGTGTCTGTTTCAAGCAGTTTCTGTCCTTCCCTCTCCATTCACATAGAGCCTGGAAGGCAGAGAGCAGGGCGGGGACTATTTTGACTTTCTTGACTACAGAGGAATAAAATGAAAGAATTTTCTTTTAAATACAAGGACCTGAATTTTAAGTTCTCCAGCAGGCTGTTTCATTTACAAGAACTATTAACAATGGAGTACAACCCTGTGTTTGCTCATCCCACTGCCAGATGGGATTTCTCAGGGTAGCAGGGTTGCTAAGCCCTGCTGCTGCTGCCTGACCAGAATCCTTGAAGAGGCAGCCACTCTCCATGAGCACAGCTTTGGGGAATGGGCACCACCACACACCAGGGCACTGCTCAGGGCTGCTCCTGCCTGGGCACAATCTGACAGCACCTGGAACCACACAGAGCAGCTGGCCCAAGCACAGCTGTGGCTCTGTGCAGCACAGATATCTCTGCAACCTTGGCTCCTACAAACACCTGCAGTGGAGGAGGTCCCACTCTGCTTAATTCTGTAACTACCAAACAAGCAGCCAGAACAATGTACTTTGGACATTTCTCAGTAAAAAGTGACAGGAGGCTGGGCTACAACAGGAATCAAGCAGATGGTGGAAAACAAACCAAAACATCCCCCACACTGAACATGCTTAGTCCCTCTGATTTCCCACTGTTGTAATTGGAGTCAAAGCCACCATCAAGCAGCCCCACAGCATGACCAACAACACTTTTAACTGCAGGTTGAGCCTCTGCTGCCTTAGTTCAAGCAAAGGCCTGGAAAGGTGTGTTTTGGCCAGCCTGTACCTGCAGGACATGAACTGAGAGCATCTTCATGCATTAGGTGAGCAATAGCTGCATATGAGACCCATCTTGAGGTGTCTCGGCACAGATCTTTGCTCCAGTGTGAATGCAAGACGTGCCATTTCCTGCAGCCCAGTGTAATGAATGAAAAGGTAATGGGAGTCAAATCAGATCGAACTGTTTTAAAGAAAACCAAGGTTTTTTCTAACCTTTGAAGCCTTTGAGCAGCAGTAGTCTCTCTCCCTTACCTTCAGCAGAGGACTCTGCAGCAGAAGCAACCCCCACACGCACAGCCGGGCTCCATCCCTCGATGGTTTGACAAGGGTGGGTATGTGTTTTTGTCTAAGGCCTGCACTTGACCCCCTGGGCCAGATAAATACTTGGAAAAGACAAGGAAACTTTGTACTGTCACCACACCCCATTTCCATGGAAAGCCAAGCTGCCAAGCAAAGCTCTTGTATAAGAAGCTTTGCATGAAAAATACAAAAGACAGAAAATCAGTATGTTTTCCTGATTGCAGTGACTTAATACCACATTATTTAGGGTCCTACTTAGTTCAATATCTTATCTTTATATAAAGAAAATAAAATCCACATTTTCTTTTGAAAACCATCCATATTTTCTTCAGATGTGGCTTACAGTCTGGGGTTTCCCATTGGCAATATTCTATCAAAGATCTGATTTGTCAGGATAGCTTTTCATTCCTTTCAGAGAGTCTCTATAAGATGTTTCAAAAGGAAATTTTAGGGATGTCCATGGAGTGGAGAGTTATCAGTAGTAAAGGCTGGAACTAGAAAGGAAAGATTAGAAGCCATGCTCATACTTGGAGCTGTGCTGGCAACACACAGAGGGAACAGAGGGGGAAGGAGCCCCATGCCCTGTGCCAGGGTACAGGATACCTCACCTGTGACTATTCTGCTCAAGAATCTCTCCTGTAGACCTGTCTCCACATAATTTTTCTATGCTCTACTGGACGTATTTAGTTTTCTAACTAGAGGATGCAAATTTCTACCTTTGTCCACAGCTGGGCCACATGTCAGAGCAGAGGCAGGAGAAAAACCAGCACAAGCATGGGATCTCTGTTGGACACAGCTGGAAGCACCCCCCCNGCTTTGATGCTAAAACCCTAAACACAAAAGTCATCTCCCTCTTCTTCTCAGGCTCTAAAGAAAATTCACAGAAGCCTGTCCACCATCTAATACAACTGTTGCCCTGCCAGCTCCTGGGATTCTCTCTGCTGCTCTCACAGATCCAGGTGACCAGCTTCCACCTTCTGCAGAAAACTGCATTTTGGGATGACACTGCAGACAGGAGGTGCAGGGACAACCTCTGGCATTATTTAGCAACAAGCTAATGCTGGCTTTGGCCAACTTGCAGAAAGCACAAAATAACTGTTCACAGCCACTGTGGTATTTTAGGGAGGATCTTAATGAGGCAAAGCCTCACTTGTGGGAAAATGTAGTATCTTTGATAGGAAAAAAAATTAAACAAGTCCTTAAGTATAAAAAGTTTTTTTTCCTGTCTAATCTAGATAAAAGAGGTAAATAGGTAAAAATAGGTAAATTTAGGATAAGCCTGAGCCCAGGTTAGCCATGGAAGAAAGAGATACGCATACATGACCATTTAGGTTGTTTTCTTTCTGAGCTCACACAAAATCTGCTCTCAGTGCAAAGTTTTTACAGGGACAAGTGAAAATCATAACAAGCTCTCTGGAAGGAAAACTCTATGAACTCCAGGGTTCTTGCAACTCTCTCCTACTTTTTTGATTAGAGCACATCATATCACCTGCCAAACCTTCTGCTGATCACAGTAGAAGGTCAAAGTTCTTTAATAAGAAAAGATACAGCAGATGTGCTTTGGATAAAACTGCATTTTTGATCTGGCCACAGGCTTTATGAATGCCATTCTAATTACTTCATAAAATCCAACTAAGTTTTAATCCTACTTTTACTTCTAGAGATTTACTTTCAGCCATGATTTAATTAGAGATTAAAAATACACTTTCAAAAAAGCCCTCTTTAGACAACAAAACACCTTCAGAGTACAGTGCACACTTTGCCACAAAAATCCCCATGACACTACTCTTATAAATCACTTTTCCTTGAGTCAGACAGGACAGATTACAGAAAAGACTCACCCCTGAATTCCCAGGAATGTGTGGCTGGAACCACAGCCTCAAATCTTCTCTTCATCTTGGTCTGCTATGTAGCACTGCCATCCCAGCTAAAAAACCCAAGCCAGAATTTTCAGGTGTGGCCTATTCTCCTGATTGCCAGACAAACGCCCTTCCTGCTCCAGGTGCATTCTATCATGCAGCAATGAAAACAACCCCTCAGAAGGCAAATCCTCTGCCAATCCTGCCCAGCTGATTCCAATTGCATAATAAGCCCAAGCAAGTGAGGCTTTCAGGTCAGTTCCCGATTTCCAGTGAGTTACCACATCCATATTCGGGTTCACATAGTTCTGGGGAATTGTTTACCTGTGGGATATCATTTCTGATTTATCACCCTGCAATGTCTGAAATTCTTTCCCATCAACAACAGCAGCAGCCACCTTGACTCCCCAGAGCTTTGACACATAGCAAATTAAAACCATGGGATAATGGCAGTTGCCCTGCCCCCCACAGCATGTTGCCTAAAAAAAGAGCCTACTATGCTTATGCCTACAGGAGGATTCAGATGTTCCCTTCTTACAGATCCGTGTTTGTAGACAGAGGTTTTCAAAAAGAGTACTGAAACTCCATTGGCCAAAGATTATTTTAACTGTAAAGATGCAGCTCTCAGTTCACAGAGGTACAGTTTTAACAAGCAGCACGGAGAGCAATGTTCTCAGTCCCCTGGATCTGCAGCAGGTACACAGGCACTGGTAAACTGTTCCCAAGATAAATGAGTGGAACAGTCAGGTCCAGAAATTTTGGAAAGTTCCTATCAAGGAAACTTGCCTGGATATGACATACTAGTTGGAATCTGCTCTCTCAAGCTCGCCTTTCATTTTCAGCAAGTCCCAACACGTATATTGTGCAAATTATAGAAGGCACCAGTAAATGACAGAATATGAGACATTGAATGAAAAGGGAACAGGGTTTTGCAGGAATCTTTTTTTTTTTCAAGCAGTACAGCAAAGCTCTGACCCACAGTGCATTGGTGGCCTCAGATAACACCTTTTCATATGTATCCCATCCAAGCTCTCCTCTTCCACCCGTGTCGGGCCACTGAACATCAAATGCGTGTTCGGTGCGCCAGGACAGCTCTGCTAAAAGCCCTGCTCCTGTTCATTGCCATGCAGTGCAGCACGGAGGGAAGAGCATATGTTCCTTGGTTTGCAGCAGAGAAGCTCCTTCCCCTCTAGAGATGCCTGTCTGGCAGCCAGGCTCTCCTCTCAGAGGCAGTTTTTCTGGAGTTGGTAATCCCTGATTACCCCAAAAGTACCTGATAGCACAGTTTAGTAATGAAGGCTCCAGTCATTCTCATTCAGGCAGCGACTCTCCTGAAATGGATGGGATTTCATGATATTCTGCATTCTTTTCTTACAAATATTTGCCTCACATAAGGAATAGTGGTTTGCTTGCTGCTGCCATAAATAAATAGTAAACTGAGGAAGCTCTGAAGTTAGACATCCCGGAGAGTTCAGAAGCTTCTCAATAATTGTAGGGTAAATGTTGTACAAATATCTAGATCATGTCAAGTAATGGTCTATGTATCTTGGACGCTTTTTAAAAAGCAGCCTGGAGTCAGTAAGTCATACTGACACGTTACCAATTTTGGCCCTAATTGATGATCTGCCTGAAAAGAACAAAGCTGCTACTTTGGTTTTGGTTTGAGGCCGACCACAAATGTTCACATCCCAAGACTGCTGGATTTTATTTGACTGCTCTTAGTAACAGAAATACCTCTGTTACAGCAGAGCCAAGAAGCCAGACTGAAACCATATTGTGTTCAAGGCACTGCACAGAGACAAAAGTACAAATACCCAAAAGAGAGAAAGGGGAGAGATGAAGAGGATCAGCAATAGGTAAAACAACAACTAAAAGAGCACATGCCTGGTCAGCAGAGGCACTTAAAGCACTGACAGCTTTTCCCTAATGGGCTTGTCTTCTGGCAGAGCCATTTGTGGAGTGATGCTCCTCTGAGCCCTACCTTGCTTAACAAGCTGCTTTTCCTATTTTCCTGCCTTTTTGGGGAGAACAGACAATCGAGGTTTTTGTAGGACACAGGAAGCTGAGGGCAGCTTTTAACTAGGAGTGGGGGGAAGACAAAGGGACAAAGTCCACTTCTTTAAGGGGGGTGCAGACAGAAAGAGGTTGGAAAGCCACATATACCCTCCCCCGCTGTGTCTCCATCTGTCCCACATCCTCCCTTTTGCAGAGGAGATGCCATTCTGGTGGCATTCTCACACTGGAGCAGGACAGAGCCCTGGAGGTACATGAGAGCAGGAAGACACTAAATGGTATCATGGAGAATGTGAGCATGTACAATGTGGGTATTCTGGATTTGGGGAAACATAAGAAGATCCACACCACCAGGCAGCTTTTTAGATAAATCTGTGTAAGATTACTTTCTCCGAGTTCACTTGGGGAAATTCTGGCTGCATAGCCCAAATCATTGGGCTTTACATTTCAGAGAGCTGGCAACAGGAACAGCCTTGCAATGTGTGTGTGGCAATTTCAGAAGTCAAGCGGCCAACGCAAACCAGAGCTCATGGCTTTTGGGCCCATCATCGTCTCAGCGTGGGAGGTCTGAGGGAGGACTCTGCAGTGCTGGGTGTGGTACCAGCTCGCCTCTTGGAGCACCAATTGTATGGTCACTCCCTGAGCCCATACACTACACCCAAACTACACAGAAAGAGCCAAATCTGCCTGGGCACTGCGAGCAGCACAGCTGCATTGGCAGAGCTTCCTGCCCAAACACAGCACCGTTCCAGGGAGGAAGCCTGGGTACCTCTACTTGGCATAATACTGGATACATGCAGATCTCTAATTTCAGAGTTAGAGTATTAGAATAGACACAATATGTTCTCATTCTTTATGTAAGACTTAAAAAAAAAATCAATTCAAGCAACAAAGCAAATTCGATAAAAGTTTGATGAAAGTGTTTTTCCTGGGATGGATACCCCTGCATGGACTTGCTGCTTTGGACAGTGTTTGGACAATATAGGTAATCTTTCCAGCAGTTTCCCACACAGCACCCCTGCATCCACAGGGAACAAGGATCAGGGACAGCCAACAAGCCAGCAAGATCTGAAGGAGATCAGCGGGACACTGCAGGATTATATTATTATGCCAGCCCAGTCATTCAGCTGAATACATGTTAAATTCAGCAGCTGGCTTGGGGCCAGCCGTCTCTTTCTCCCCAAGCCTGAACAGCCACCAGTGTGTTTGCAGGAGCTGCCCTGCACAGCCAGGCTGCCGGGCTTTCTCCGCATTGCACAGCCCCTGCCTGAGTTACGGCGTCGGGAAAAGCGCAGCCCGTGCAGCTCCTGAGGAGCCTGCTCCTGCTCTCCCCACACCAGGACCGAGCACTGGCCTCCAACTCTACCAGAGGGAGGATTGGGCCCCCTGCAGAACAAGTGCCTACCAATTAGTGACACTTACGGATTCTATCTGTAGAGAATCATTATGAAAAATGCAAAGCATTTTGCAGCCACTATTAATCTTCTGCTTTTGTTGCATTTACTCATGGTTTATGGCTCTCTGAGGAGGATAAATGATCAAGGCATGTACTCACATTGTTATTTGTCTATTTGTCTGTGCAACAATACACGTGCTCAGCACTAAGTAGAAGTTATTTTTCATGAGGAATGCAGCTTTAAGGCTTTTCAAGGTCAGAAGGCTTTCTGAGGAAAAAAACCTGCAAGTGACTCCGGCTCATTTGCTGCCAACTCTTCCTTTTAAAGTTACAACCCACACAAGACCATAAGCAGGCTAAGACTCCAAGAGGAATGGCCAGAGAAGTGAGGCTCAGATGGCTGAGGAGTTTTCGTCTTTTCCTAGGGTACAGTACGCCATACAGGTGTGTGCATACGACAGATTGTTGTCGAATTGTTGTCAAATGACAGCTCCTGTTCCAAGGTATTTAACGTTGCTGAAACACCTCTTCCACTCATTTGTGACAGTGAAATCTCTCCTCTCTCTACTGCTCTCCTTACTAGCTTATGGCTCATTGTGAGCAACTATTTTGGCCAAGTTTTGTTTATAGCAGGGATTTACTTCTGGAGGTTAAGTTCTAGCAAATTCAGGCTATCGTACATCTGCAGTGGTGCTTAACTAGCCAGCAGACACTAACAAATAGCACTAAGAAATGTTCTTTGGCACTGCATAGCTCTCTGCAAGAACGGCCGGCTCTGTTATGAACACAGAGTACTTAAAACAATATTAGTTCAAACCTGGGAATGCAAAGGCAATACAAATATTTTAGTAGCTGCTGCAAAAACTACATTCTAGTTAAAATGATCAGATTTCCATGTTTGCTTTGAAAACATGCAGACGTAAGTTCAAACCTCTCCTAAGTTTTTAGTTTTAATATAGAAACATGATATTACGGTAGAGATGGCACTCTGTTATTTGAAAGATGATAAAGATGAGAAGCAGTATTTTTCATATAATAGTCACATGGCAAAACACAGCATTTGTCCCTTCCTTGCTCAGAGGAAGAGCAAGGCTGAACCAGAGCCAGCTGTGTCAGTGCAAGTCTTTCTGTCACTTCTGCAGCTTTTGGATCTGGCCTGGACGCCCCACAAGACTATAAATACAAAACATGGCCTCAGCACCGTGTCACACACAACAGGGAAGTAAAATGTGCTGCCATGTAGCTATCAGGTAAGGCCAAACATCTGCTGCCTGATTCCCCCAAACAAAGCTCCATTCAGGCAGAGGGTTGTATCAAATATTTATAAAACATAGTCACAGAGGAACTCGGTTTCACACCTCACGATTATCTTTTCTTCTTGTATTTCTTCCTCTCTGTTTCATGTCAACCAAAAATAGCAAGAGAAATATGAGAAGATGACTTTTCCCAAGATACTTGTTAAATGTATTCCTTAAAATAGGTTTTGTTTCCAGAAAACTGTTTGGTGTTCACATTTGCATGTATCAGATCCCCTCAGTCATTTCCATTGGTAGATCGGCAGTCATTAAGTTCAAGCAATCTAATTTCAGTTAGTGAAGTTGTGCAAAGAGCAAAGCTAGTGGAGTATTTGACAATAGATATTCAGACATCATGGAGGACACTGAAAAATATTTTCAAACTATTTAATGAGATATGATTCAACAGATCTTGCCAGGTGATAAATGGGCACTGTTTGAATAGCAGGTGGTTTGCAGAACATTATCAATGCTATGCCATGAATATTGTATTGCTAACAATAAATGTTTTGACAGATAATGATGCATTTATCTATTAATCAATCAGGCACTACACTATCAATTATCCATACTGTTAATTGTTCAATCTTTTTAATTGTTGTGAATGGTGCCTTCATCAAGGGTTTTGTCTGTTATAAATCAGAATGGTTCATTTAATACCTCAATTTACCTTAGCTGAAGTGCAGAGATGTGAAGAGAGTAGAATTTGGCCTATTATCTTTGGAAATGATGGATTTCTCATAACCTAAAATGTTGTCTCCTCTGGCTTCATCTATAGCAGGTGCTGGCATTGATACCATGCCTTTTTGGAAAGTCTGTGGCTACATCCACGCTCCAAACATTATCCTGCAATTAAAAAGGTGCAGGGCAGGAGAGTCTGAACAGTTCTCTTTACAGTTGAAAATTAGTGCGAAAGCCATATACCATTTTTCAGTTTTTATTCTTTAACTATAGATTTCTATCCCGTTAATTGTTTCTGTCTTTGGCATTCCTCTGAGTTGCCTACACTTTCTCCTATTACCATTCCTGTAGCTGCCGTTGTCCCCCCTGGGCACACCTGGAGAAAGGCTGCTGTCTCTGATGACATGGCATCCGTGCTTCCAGAGCTGACCATTGCCTGACCTACATGCCACTTTGCACTGCACTACAAGTTCACTTGCTGCCCACTGTCATTTTTGGACCGCACATCTATTTCCCTCCATGCCACTGAATCTCTGGGTCTGGAGTTATTTTTCCTCCCAGATGTCCTCCAGGTTGTTTTTTTCCCAAGCAGATTCTTATTCAGTGGCATGTAAGTCATATTTCTAGTGCCTACCCTTTCTGCTCTATCTTTCCTTTATCTTGAGCAGCATCCATACCAAGTACACTCTGGCACTGTATCTGCTTTCAAATGCCACCAATGTCCCTCTTATTTACAGAAAACATGTTAGGCAATAATGGATCTCATATGAGTATGGTAATTTTCACTAGATACCATCTCCATCAGCCCCCTGCTTTTATTTCTAATTGTTTCTTTCCCTTTTGTCTTAGCAACCAAAAGACACTTATGAATTGCAAAATATTTCAAAATTAGATTTTATGCATAAGATTTCACCAGAAACCACATTATTATCCAGTCAAGTCTTCTTCATTCACAACAATCCAGTTTTCAGGTCAGGTTTCATTCTTACAGCCCAGTACAAGGCACATGTTTATGACTTTGCAGTGGGTGGTGTGCAAGATACCTGAGCAGTCTCACATGGAAACTTGTGCTACTGCAAAAGGAGAGATCAGTCCCACTTTCCAACAGGGGCCTGTGACAGAGCAGGAAAGCAGGAGCAGGCATCACTGCATGTAGGGACACTTATGTGCATTCCCTCTGAGCACTGGCTACTTGTTTGAGGTTTGCAGGCATGGCTGGAGTGGGAGCAGCAGCTGCATCAGAGCTATAGCTCCAGCTGGCTGGACTGCACAAGCAGCCTGCACACACATGCCATGTGTCCTTGCATATACACACATTCCTCTCCTGGGACTCACCAGAACTGCCAGGAAAGTGTTGAACATGTACCCACATTATGGTAGGGCAAATCCTACCATAACGTTCTGTTCAAAAAGCATCAGACCTACTACGCATCTGCAGGACACCTTGCAGAGGGTTGGCATATGCTTTTGTTTTCATTTGGAAGACCCAAAGAAAAGTATTTCAGCCCTCCCTGTACAAGAACAGAACTTTGTACCAGCCTGTCTCTATCCCTGGAGTTTCCTTAGCGGAACAAGTCTGTCTCTGCTGTTGCAGAAGGGACTGGGTGCCTATGTTGGCAGCAGACCGAAGGAAAATATAAAAAGGAGGAGGAGGCTTCTGGATGTCAGACCTCCACCTGCTTTTGGAGAATCTGTAATTGTCAGGTGTGACTGACCTTTCTGGTCATCTCAGCACTGAGGCTTCACTTCAAAGAGAATCAACCTGCTCCTAGTGCTGCCTTCTGAGCTGACCTTCAGTTTCTTTCCATGGTCTTACCAGAGCTTCAAATTAGATCTACCAGACAGGAACTGCCAAGCTTTTTGAATTCCGGTATCTCTAAAACATTCACAAATGCTAGACATGTCTCTCCCTCACCTTACACATCCTAGAGGTCAGAGGGAAACCTCAGAAAAGCGTGACAACTCAGAATCCAGAAATAAAAGCTGTTAGACAGTGGAATTTTATTACAGTAATGAAGGTTATCTGACAGGAATAAATGAACCCCTAAGAACATTCTCGTGTGCACACACTTAGAAAAATAACCAGCAGAGGGAAAAGAGAGCAACAACAAAAACCCTTTCTCAAAGGCTTCTGTTATGCCTTTACTTTTATAACTTAAAAACTGTACTAGAGAGCAAACAGTCAGGGGGCCTGGGTTTGGGGCATGACCTTTGTCTCCTGGCCTTCCTTGCCTTGCAGAGCACAAGTTTGCTGCCTCTGCATCCTGCAGAGTCCCTCGCACAGGAAGCAAGTGTCAAGTGGAGATGTGGCCCTGTGATGCAGGAATGAGCTCCCTCCTAAGGCTTTCCTTCCAACCAAACTCATCATGGCTCTGTCACCGGGAGGATGGTAAAGATCTTGTCACTGCAAGGTTCAGGTCCCCCTTCTACCTCAGTATACCAAGGAAACATGCAGTCAGCCTTTATCTTTCCTACACTAACCACCACTTTCCCTACACAGCCTGCTCCTCTCTGAGCTCTCCATTCCATTGTGTTCACCCAGGAGCACTGGCTTTGAAATGAGGAGACTTCCTCTCAGACAAGTTTAGTGCCCATGGTTCTCGACAGAGCAGGTTTCAGTGAGTTATACCTGCATTGCACTGCCAGGTAGCAATTAGCAATTCCTGTCATAGGGGCCCTAAATTCTGCATGTCGTGCACTCATTTCTAACCCCAAAATTTAGAGGCCCAGATGGTCCTTTGGGTTATCCTCCTCGGGAGTTCCTTGAACAAGGGACCAGGTAGATGCAGTACAGTGTTGCTTGTCAGGTCCTCTCCTCTTTGATACCATTGCCCTGTTTCTGTGTCCCTCTGCACAGTCCTATGGGTGGAATCAGCCTGTTTCCTGCCTGGACTCCTTCTCCCATCTGTATGTAAATAACGGCCTGAATCCCCAGACTTCATTACTCAGGTCTGCATCACCATTACTGCCATCACCTACAAAAACTAAAAGCTTATCTATGTTCTTTGTTTAATGGATAAAACTTCTAAGTCCTTCCATGTGCTAAGCCATCTCATTTGGTTTGCTGCTAACTCTTCAGCATTATATTTCACACAACAATTAATTCATCCTCTATTTCTCACTATACTGAAGGCTGTACCTTTATTGAGGTCTGTATCTGAGCAGAGCTAGTAATTCATCAGCACTCCAATATCTCTACATACAGTGTGTTCATTTTGCTATAATGGGCTTTTTTAATCTTGCTGACAATTGAAATGTTGATATTGTTAAGGTTAATGACCCACTGATAAATACCAGAAAACACATTTACCCTCAAATAGTTTTTAATCACAGCTGTTGCAAAGTGTGACAAGAATGCTTTGTGCCTAAACAGGCTTTAGGAACAGTATTTTCTAAATATCTGAAGCGCCCTTTTACTACACAAGTGGTTTCTCTGACAGTTACTGGGTTTGCTTGTGTGCCAGGTTCTTAGGTTTATTACACTGAGCTTGTGTATGAACGGGCTGGTTTTTCTTTCACACTTCTTAATGGTCTGCATTGTGTGTTAGATGTGCTGAGATGCCTTCGATCTGCACTTTACAAATGATGAAATCAATGCAACAGAGCAAGCTAATGGAAAAGAAGGACAGCCTGTGAGAGTTTTATTGGGGTACAGTCACCTAAAAGGTGCTCTCTCTGATAAAGTACCTGCAGCTCTGGGGACAGGGTCATAAGAAGGCAGGATCAACACTGGTTTTTCACATTTTAACACGGAGTTGCAGGTGAGGAGATGTTTGCCCTGTACTAAGCAAAAGGCATGCCCAGTTAATTCATGTGACCACTAAGCCAGCATGCAGAGAGCGCTGGAGAAGAAGTTTCCATTTTTAATTCACATTGTTTTTTGGCTGGATTTCTTCCAGGCATTGAACCAGCAGAAGAAATATGAAGTACTTTACATGGTGTTCCCAGAGATACTGCCCCAACTCTCTATAGGCAATGAATGTCAATATAGCTCCACTGGAGCCTGAGCAGCACGTGCCTGTCAGCTGATGATCTGACCCTAAACAGAGATTTCTGACTGCATAAGCTCTGTGAAAGCAGAAATGGATATCAGGGAATGCACAGTATGAAGTGATGGGAATGCAAAAAGATAATTCTCATTCAAAGCAAGCAGTATTTTGCAGCATGGAAGGGATACCAGAGGGGAAATGAAATCCAAGATTTCATAAATTCCATGTATTGTCTCTACATAAGGGAAAAAGAGCCCTTTGCTTAGGCTTTTACTGCCCTTGATTTGTCCTCTTAATTCCAACTGAAGTGGCTGTAGAAATAGCTGGTACTTGCAGAGACTTTCAGATGAACTGAGTGTTTCAGAGCATGTTAGCCAAATGCCACTCAGATCCATCTTGCCTCACTCTGAAGCCAAGCAACTGAGCCAAAGGACAGTGCTAGGGAAGGACAATGAACTAATGGAAATGGCTAGAGATATATTACCTCTGAAAGTAAGAGGCTTGGTGAGAAATGATCCTTGCTATTTGCATGATGAAGTACAGCAGCTTTGGAAAAGTCAAGGTAACCATTTTCCCTAGGGAGACTCGCCAACACACCTCGGCTGTGTTCTGAACAGCCTCTGCTCCCTGTGCTAGCAAGAGGGCCATCAGAGAGAGGCCCCTTCTGATTGCAGATTTGACAAGGAATGGGCCTCTAGAGCCAAGGCTGAACCTGACAACCTGCACAGCTCAAGTACAAGTTATATGGACAGGAGGATTTAGGAACTGCTTCCCGAGTGAGACCGATGGATCCTTGGGCCCAGGATCCTGACTCAGTGGCAAAAGGATAAACTGTTTAGAGAGAGCTTGTCAGCCTAGTCCCTCTCTGCTTTCCATTTACTTTTTACTCTCCCAAAGCTGTTGTACCAAGGAGGTGGGGTACATAGCAATACAAAGG
>VZRS01012183.1:275004-401382 GCA_013398055.1 Ifrita kowaldi
CTGTGGTCACAAGATCCAGAAGTTCCCCACCCACTGCATAAAGAAGCACTTTCTTTTATCTGTTTTAAACTTTTCTTACCAGCTCCACTGCGGTTTGTGAACACTTGAAGGGATTCAAACAATAATTCCTGCCACATCACAAGGTAACAATAAAAATATATATGTAGTCCCTGTTCCAGACATGGGAATTCCAGAGTCCTACAGAATGTCTTGTTAGTCTCCATGATCAAAGAATTAATCACACTTTTGGACTGATTTAGTTCTAAAGTACACTAGCAACATTATGTTGGTTTAGCCCACATAGCAGCACTCGGTGCAAAGGAAAAATAAAAAAAAGCTCATTTAATACATGCATACACACATACCAGATGTTCTGTATTTTTAGCTTGTCTGCAGGTGTGTGTAAAAGCAGTTTTGGGACTCATTGATTATGGAGTTCTCCAACCAGTCTTAAGCTTGCACCATTCAAAAAGAGATATAGTCCTAAGAGCCTCACGGCTAACAAGCTAAGCCCTTCACAGGAGCTGGCTTTTGGTTTGGCTACATTTATTTCAAACTGTGTTATTCTCTGCTAATTAAACTTTTGAAAAGGAACATCGCTGACAAGAAGCTCTGAGTAATTTGCTCAGTCCTTGACATTAGTCAGGGAGTCTCAAAGCAGAGGCCACAGAAGTACAAGAATACTAACCTCCAAGAGAAGAGACAACAGTCCTTAATTAGAGTCTTGCCTCAGATATTGCTGGGAGGGATGAGCTGAAGATATCAAAGATATCCAAAACACAAATGATGCTGGTGGTAAGCGATCAGTTCAGACACACTGCGGCTACTGGATCCCCAGAGGCAAAAAGAAATGGAAGAAAGTCTGACTATAGCTTGGAGACACAGATGCAGAGACTTGGCATTTGCCCTGTGGAATTCTTGGATGCACTTGAAAGGTTCCTCTCAAGGATGAAAGTGCAGTCTCTGTTTGTTTTTCTGACACCATCGTATTATCTCAGACTCATTGGCAAATGGTCTTGTCCAATGGCTGCAGCTGTTATTACATTACAAAATATGCAAAACGACAGATGTCTGCTAAATTAATTGCCAAATGATTAACTGCATGTTAATGAAGCACGACTTTAAGAACAAAATTTAAAGGAAGAATCAGGTATGAAGGAAACATGAAAACAGCTCAGTTTTCAGGCTCTATCTTGCTAAAGTGCACCATTAGCCAAGGAGACACTTATTTTTAAAGCCATGAGCAGAATGTAAGTTTTTCCTGCTCGGAGCAGGATTGGTAATGTAGGGAGACTTTACACCTGCCCTCAAACTTCAGCAGAAGTCACTGCTTAAGAAATGAGTTCAAAATACTTACTCCCCCTTCCCTTGCTCCACCCAAAACTACCCTCCAGTAGGGGTTGGCCAATGCAGCATTTGTGGAGACTTGGAGGCAGTCGTGGCTTTTTTACACAATGCTGTGTACACAGATCAGTGCTGTCAATGTCTACAGCAACAATGGAGTGTGTAAGTAAATGACAGTAAATCTATTACAGACATACTTAGCACCTCCCTGCAACACGAGCCACAGATTTAGGCACACCTCGGTAGTAATTTGGGAAGTGTAGGACATAGACTGATTGAAAAATGGAAGGGCTGTAGCTCTGTCATTCAGCAGTATGAAAAAAGGCTTAATTTAACATCTTAGAAGCAGCAATCACAGGCAAAAAGCCCATGGCACAAGTCAGACTCAAACTACTGCCTGGTGTTGCAGCTTCTTGGCACCCAAACTAAGGGAGATTGCAGGCCCAGCCCAATGGCCACTCAATCCCCCTCCACTGGTGGCCATAGACCTGCACCATGTCCCTGCCACCCCGATGCAGTGGGGAGCTGCAGGGCTGCTCTCATACTGCAGCAGGCAGAAGCACTGTCCTGGCCATCACTGCAAATGAAAATCCTGGCAAGCCTGGCCTGTGACGAAAATACCAAGACTTCATTGCCTCCCGTTTCCTACAGAGAGATAAAGCCAAAGACATTTGAAGGAGGAAAGGCAAAGCACTGCCTGCAATGGCATTTTTCTTTTCCCTTGATATACAACTACACACAGCTATGTATCTTCAGTTTCCAGGCTCAGGTCAGCGCTGTTGGCAGCTCTTTGCCCACCCCAGCAATGCAAGGACACCCCGGGAGCGCTCTCAGAGTCAGCTCAGTCTTGCAGCTCCCACTGGCTCTGCTTCAGGCCTGAATGTAGTCAGGCTGCAGCTAGAGTCACCCAGATGTGTCCCAGCTACAGCATGTTCCCTGGCACCCCAGACTGGTGCCTGACAGCAGGGATCGTGTTGCTTTCTTCCACATACAGTTAATTTATATAAACCAGCTCTGACATTTATTTAGCTCTGCACAACACTTTCTGAGAGGCTCTGGAAAAGCAGGGCTTTGTCTGGGATCCTGCACTGTGTCAGGCCGAAGCACAGGAGGCAGAGAGGTGGGATGGGGGAGTACAGAGCAGTGCCCAGTGTCTCCAGCCCCCCTACGCAAATTTTCAAGGCATGGATTACTGTCAGCTTTCGTTGTATGATTCCTTAAATATTATTGTTCTACCCTCGGTCACTGTCAGTGTGTACAGCACTCTCATAACTAACAGCAACTGCATGAAAACTTCACAGCAGCTGACTGAAAACTACCAGAAAACAATGTATGTTCAGGTAGTCAGTCAGAGGCAGAATGGCAATTTTCTTGCTCCTATTCACGTTGCAAATGCGTGCTGACAATTTTAACTCTCCTAGATGTAATCTTTCATGTTTTGAAGGATACAGCAGCAGAGCTGTAGGACTCTTTTACATCCCACAGTCGGCATGTACCACTTACAGTCCTCTTCCAAGCTGTCTGGCTGTTAGCACTTAGGAAAATACCAGAGCTCAAAACTCTGTTAAGACTTCCTTATTAGACCCACTGACTCACCTCAAATCCAAAACTTTGTACAGGGATCTCAAAACTTCACCAAAAATAATACACTTAATTCTTCTGTTCTCTTGAATTTCTGCCAAGCTGCCTGAATGCTTCACCTTCCCGTATGTGATGGGGAGCCTTGTTCTCACTGTTGGCCTGAAACACACAGAAGAAAAACCCACTTTGAATCCAACTTTCACTTGGCTTTAGAGAGCTTGGTTAAGTTTGTTTTGGGACATGTCACTATGGTCTTTTTCCTTTTAGTTACCACGGCTGCCTGAGAGAGACATGACGTGACAGAACATCTGCAGTGCATGTTCTCCTCCCCAGGTACCAGACCAAGAAAAACAGCCTGGCAGTGAAGTCAGGTAAGTAGCACATGACAATTTGGGTGCTTTTTGCTGCTGTTAAACTGTTCAGATTCCTGTGGACACTTCTACTTTGTGTGTGTGTGTGGTCCTACATGTTTCTAGCAGTGCTTCATGAGATGGGCTCTACCTCTGCAAGCAAAGCTGTTCCAGCTCTCTCCTCCTCTGTTTCCACTGCTATGCTATGGAAAACACAGTTGCCTACAGTTATGGGATGGAAAGAAAACATGTAAGGGATGCATAGAAGGAATATGTATAGTCAACTTTCTGGGGGAAAGAAGTGGGAAGGACTTTCCAGCAAACATTAGCTACTGTCTCATTTTTTCAAGAGCTTGAAAAAACAAGGAAAGGAAAAAAATTGCACAGGAAGAAGTCTGTATATCCAACCTTAATTATGGTAGTGGATCACAAGCGGCTTCCAGCACTCAGTTGAAACATGTCACCCTGTCAAAGACCAGTGAGATGAAGCACCAGCTTGCAGCCATAAGCCAGACCAAGACAGGCCAGCAGTTGTGGAGAAAGCCCCAGGAAAACCAAAGTAGAAGAGTCTGGCAGCTTCACAACTGAGCACAAACAGGCTGGATACCCTGTTAAAAATCCTCATGCATGGTGGATTCACCACACTGCTCTTTAAATGCATCTCTCTGTATCAAATGGCACTTGTAGTTAGGCTGTGTCATTTCACATTGCATTAGCCTGTATCATCTCATATCGTTTGGCAGGAAAATGATATGTCATAACATATACATAATCAGGGACATGTCACACCCTATATTTACAGTATTTAGTATACTTTATTTGATTGTGCGTCCATCTTGTCCATCTTTTTCGCACCTTCCTTGTACTGAAGCTGATGGAAGAAGCATATGAACAACTGACAGGATAATCAGGACCCAGAAGCAGAAGGAGAGGATGAGTGACAGTCTAGTTCCACTGACTTATTACCAGCAGCATCATTTCAGTTAACCTCACATACTTCTAATTCCCCTTTCTGTCTGCAGAGCATCCCCTGTTGTCATAATGTCAGTGAATGCCATTAAGCCTGGATAGTCATTTGCAAAGTCCTGAATAATCCAAAGGAATAATCTTGAATTTTATTAAAGCTGTTCGGCTGCTTCATTTGGTTTCTTGCTTTCTTGAGGCTATCCTAAGGAATTTAATTGTTTTCTTCTTGCCAGATAAGGTCTTTTCTGTCCTGGCCTAAATTGAAGACTATATGGCAGCTTTTGTTGATTAGCCACAGCCAATTATAACAACATAATGTATAATATGTCACCTATATCTATAAATATGATGACATGATACATACTTCAGTGAAATCTTCCTTATCCATGGCAGGACAAAAGATTTAAAAGCAGCCAGCGACTACATATTGTAATAGCACTCTGAATTTCTTCTCAGCACTTATCAGATCAATATCAGTAACTGGAAAGAAACTGGTCTGGAGCAAGACATGAGGATACAAATTTGTTGTGATGCTGATGAGCCTCCAAGTAGAAGCACACTGCCAAGGTGGTGATGAGAAGAGACACGGAAGAGCTCTGACAATAAAGCACCATTCCCCAATCTCCTAAAATTCAAGTGCTTCACTTCCAGCACACCTGTTCTTCAGAACTAATCTGCTCTTGGATGAAGACTTGCACAGAATTAAAATAAAAAAATATCTACATCTCTCCAAGTCACAGTCACAATCAATCACAATGGACAACCAATAAATGCAATATATGGTATGTTCAGTAGAAGACAGAGTAAAATTAATGAAGATGCCCAGACCTGGAACCCATATACGATCATAAAAGCATAGACAACCTCTCTTGTTAAAAAACAAACTCTGTATAAAATTGTATATTGCTGTGCACAGGCAGTTTCTGGGCAGTTTCTATGTCACAGCACAGCAATAATTTAGCTGCACACAGCAGCCCTGCCTGGCAGTTTATGGAGAATCTATAAGGCAGCACAATATCCAAATAACATGTCGGGGGGATTTAGATGGGCACAGTGCAGTAACTGGAATTGGATTTGGGATGCTCTCGCAGCCTCGCTCGCAATCAATTACAAGGCCCTTTGGAGCTACACACGATCAAAACCTTCATTCAAACCTCCCCAACAGGCTGCTCTCAGGCACACACTTAGGAGTGGATGGGCATAACACACTGGCACATCCCCCTGCCTCATTTTCCCTGCTCCCAGCACCCCAGGGATCCTGGGCTGGAAGGCCTGCTGTGGAGTGGGGAGCACCAGCCGTGTGCTGGAGGGTGTGGCAGTGACCGCAGCTCAGGGCCACACCTGTCCCTGGGGACCGAGTGCAGGTAAAGTGACCACCTGGGCTCTCCAGTTTGGTTAAGTGGGGTGCCAATTTAGGCTCTTTCTTTTGAAAACTCAGTAACAAAGCAATTCTTCAGATGAAGCCTCTGAATCTGTTTCTCTAAAATGACCTTTTCACATACAGATGAACACCGTTTATGTTCTCCCCCCTCCCGTCCCCAGTTTAACAGGCAATGCTCAGAGGCTGAAGTGACCTCCATCAGATCTTCTGCCATCTAAGAATCATAATGCAGGAAATGATTCAGATCAGAGCCCATGAAGTCTATCTGCATGTCAAACACGCTGTCTGCTGGTGTCAAAGGCCAACACGTAGCGATACCTGATGTCTGCAGCCCTTTTCAAATTCATTTCAATCAGCTAATACTTAAATAAGCAAGGGAAGAAACAAAACACAACCAGTACAGTAGAAAGATATGCTGAAGGCGCCAAAAAGGTTGACTGACCCTATTTTTTCTGACCCATAAAATGTGCCAACTCACTCTTCTCATATCTATGTCTGGCAGAGTTCTCGCACCAGTATGCTTTAAAAACCTGATTATCCCCTTTGGGATAGGAAGACATCACTGAAGCCCACTTCTTCTTCTAGTTTTCCCTGTAGCTGGGTCTATTTTGGAACATTTCCAACTGCTCTGTGGGACAGCTTTGCCTGTGGGGTATGGTGGTGGGTATCCCTGGGCATAGTAAACGTGGCAGATGGGATGGGACAGTCAGCTCAGGGTACCTGGGTATTGCAGAGCCTAATTCCAGCAGCCTGTAGGCAGTGTTGGTGGCAGGGGGGAAGGAGGGGGTGATTCCCAGCACTGAGGAGGAACCCCAGCCTCGGCAGTGGTACTGTGGGATGGTCTCAGTAGATTCCTCAAGGAAAGCGTCCCAGCTACAGACACAGCACTCAGCCACTGAAGGGAAAACATTTGCTAACTTGGCTTTGCATTTCTTTAATATTTCATATGATGTACTTCAAGTCACTCGTTTTCTGCTTGTTTGGGTTTTTTTTTTTTTCCACACTAGATTAAAAGCTGGACCATTCCTGACCCAAGTGGAGCTTACCAGGTTAAATTTCATCCATGTCAAGATGTTACAGCATCTTGAATTAACAGAACAGTTTTGTGCCTACTGCTTAGTTCAGAGTTAAAGAGAAACCTGCAAGGTTAACAAGTAACAGGAAGCAATTAATTAAAGTTTGGATAACATAATGTTTCACAGTGATTTCACTGCGTAATGAATTTTACATCCTAAAGGAAGAACAAAACCTTGGAAAAACGTGTGCCTAACGTAAGAGACTGGCAAGCAAGGTGGACTCCTCAGCACTGTCCTAGGAATTTTGGAAGCTTTAACACTGTTTGTGGAGCTCTGGTCTTTATTCAGAAACGCTTAGTCATTGAAGTGCTTCCTTAAATTGGCTTTTTCTGATAAAATATTCCATAAAAATTTGGATGTCTTCTCTTTAAAAATTCCCTCCTGTTTGACAACACCCTCAGAACGTTTGCAAAGTAAGTTTCATGCTTCTTTACCTTGAGAATTAAATCTTTTAAACAAAGAAGTACAGCACATGTATCTTCTGACATGTTCAGTGTCAGCCCCTCCTGCAGACAAGATGCCAGACTGGACAGACGTGACAGCTGCTTTACTAAGGTCGTTTCTACAGCACCAACAAACATGAAGGAATTCCTGCAAAGCCTTGGAGCCTGCAGTGGGCTCCATGGGTCCAAATGGTCTTGCTTACCTTTTTAAATCAAAATTCTAGAGTCTAAATTAACTTTCCAAACTAAAAAATCCACAGATGTGTCTTTTTAGCCTAATGAGGATTATCACCTAGAACATTAAAATTTTGGCTTCTAGTTTCTCCCGTCTCCCTACTTCCCAGGGTTTCTCAGAATACAAAAAGCCCCTCCTTCTTAACCAGTGAACAACAACAGAAGTATGAACATGACAAGAAAATGTGATAGATGACAGCCCTTGCAATAGCAGTTGAAAGCCAGGGCCCCCAGCACAATTCTAGCGAGTGCACAACATTATTCTAGTTACAGATTAGACCAAGGGATGTATTTATGTATGCAGTGGTGATTGTGAATTTTAACACATTGGTAACTGGCATTTAACTTCTGGAATAACAGCTTAAATCCAGCCATTAAATTCATTTTAATTAAATGTTTATGAATGCTTTTTGCTATTATACACCACAGAGATACTGCTAATGACTGCTCCATTAGTCTCCACACAGCATTATTCCCTGTAGGAAGCCCCTCGCTGCTTTGCCTGCCCTTTTTTGGGGAGGGTGTCAGCATTAGTCTTTATGCACAGGGCCTGATTTTTCTGCTGCTGCAGGAAGACATCTCATTCCTCAGCCTGTCACTGCTCATCCCTCAGCACGGCGGGGGACCGGCGTCGTGTACTCCAGGGAGCCGATGCGCGGGAGGACGGAGCAGGGCTTGCTGTGCTCACTGCTGTAGTCCTCAGCGTTTCTCTTCTGCTACTCTTTCCCCTGAGGCTGTTTCTTGCTTTCTGATAGGCTTGAACAGAGCTCCGGGGTGTTTACATAACTTAAAGGATAGAACCGATTTCCAGAGGGTTTGGATTTTGCTTCCATACCTGCGGTGCTCCCAGACAAGCCCGGACACACACACAGGAATCCACAGGGGTGCCTGCAGTCACTCACCTTTTCACCTCTCCACCTCCCCCAGCCCCTTCTGCAGCCCTGAGCACCACAGCCAGTCAAGCATGGTGGCTTTTAGAGGCTGTTGTCATAGCACCTGCACAGTGACAGAGCAGGAGCTGCCATTATCACCAAGCTCATCACCATGTCTACCCTGCTCCTGCACACAACCACACCAGCCAAGGAGGGTCACCCAGTGATCTCTTCCACTTGACAATCAGATCCCTTCCTCAGTCCTGCTGGGAGCTGCCCCAAAGCCCGCCATGCTTACAGTAAAAACTTCCATCTACACTCCAGAATTTATATTTGGTTAAGGCCCATTTGTTTCTCTCCCTTAAGCATGAAAAATTTAGGTTTAAATGGTTATGAAGAAGAACTTTCTAACATTTCCCTGCCTAAGTCACCTCTGGTGCTATATAGTCGTGCAGCAAGTCAGATATGGTAGTAGTTAATCTTTCTCCTAATACAGTAAGATGGCTGTATCACAGAAGAAAAGGATTAAAAAAATATTTTTTTAATCTACTGTGTGACTGGTACTAGGTGGGTGGAAGGTTAAAATACCAGCAAGGATGCACAGGGAGACAGAACACTATGAGTGGTGAGCAAATCCCGGATTCTTTGCTGGAACTGGTTAAAGATTATTTTGGAAGGGGTGTCACAGCATGACTTGGTTAAGCTTTCTGTAAACTTGACAAATAAAACTCTGTCAAAATAAATTGAGAAATACTGTTTTCACATGCTTAAAGCACTAATCTCTGGAACAGAGGGACTATTAACAGGACAGTCATTTGTCTGCAGCTGCCAGAAAAGCCAGGAAGTGGGAGAAATGGTATTCTCTGCTGCTAATGGATGGTTAAGACTTTGCTTGGGTTAGTGGGTGAATGGAAGGAAGATCAACTCTTCATTTGCAGAAACAAGAAATTACAGCAACAGCAATCAGAACTTGCTGCAGAAAGCACAAGACGCAGGCCTACAGCTCACAGGAGCTCAGAATTCCCACTGCATTAAAGTCCACAGACACAATACCATTGGAAAGAAGTTAATTCTCCTGTTTGAATAATCCTTAAATTTTACCACAGAGAGAGATGTGAATTGAAGAAAACTCCAAGCACATCACTGACTAGCACACTGAGGAGGGTTTTGCAGAGTCAGGACTTGGTGCCTGTTTTCAAGACCCCAGAGTGGGGAAAATCTGGGAACACCAGCCAGCCCCACTGAGGCCTGTGGCCACTGTTAAAAGTGCGTTTAGGATGTCCTCCAACAGGCTGTCAACCCAGCAGCAGACTGCTGGGAAGACAAATGGATTGACAAGTAACTGTTCCCACTGGAGAATTGTGAATAAAACCCCAAGTGTGGTCCAACAGAGTGCCTTTATTTCACTGCATACCTCTACTTCCTGCCTGAGGAACAGTCCACTGAAGATTTACATGGTGCTCTGGGCAGGATTGTAGTCAGAACACCAATCAACTGAATCAGAAGTTCCTAAATTGAGGAGCAGTTCAGGCACATTCAAGGAGAAAGAAAAGGATTTCAGACAAGCATTTCAAAACTAGTTCCTGAGATGCTATTTCAAGAAAAGAGACATATCACTTCATTTTCCAGACCACTTATCCCACAGCTCCCACTGTGATGAGTAAGAATTTCTGGATGCTCAGCAGTTTTGAAGAGCAGGATGCCTCATTTGGGAACAGACGAGCAGTGGCAGCCTGAATGCGGTGGCTCAGCAGGAGCCGTGCAATCCTGGGGAGGTGGCAAAACGCTCACCTGCTCCCATTCAGGGGACAGCCCCTGCCCAGCAAATGCTCCTGGACTTGGCATTTCCCAAGGCTTACCTTCACAGCAGAATTCCCTGAATCCAGCTGTGATGTCCTGCACACGACCAGGCTGCAGGACTTGCCCTCTTTATTGCTCCAAGGCAGGCCCTTGCCTCCAACCCTGCTCCCAGCCCTGGGAGTCTCTCCATGCCCTGCACAAGGGACACGGGCACAGGGTTTGCTGCTGCTGCCTGCAGGCTGGAGGGGTTTATCCCTGTGCGTGGATTCAGCCCTGAGCATCAAAAAGCTGTGAAGGCATCGGCCTTGACCTTCCACTTTAAAGAGAAATATTTCA
Organism: Ifrita kowaldi; assembly: GCA_013398055.1. Lineage (NCBI taxonomy): Eukaryota > Metazoa > Chordata > Aves > Passeriformes > Cinclosomatidae > Ifrita > Ifrita kowaldi. The sequence continues at coordinate 285,388 of VZRS01012183.1, forward strand.
CATGAGTCAGTGGAAAAGAATGAGCCACTACGGATTCGGTGCATTGCTTCCTTCCAAAAGATGCTGACACTGAATTTACATGCCCACCCAAAAAAACCCCAAACATAGATATTTTTCAGTTCCACATCCAGTGTGATGAAGAATCCGAGGTTCATCTTCTGGAAATGCAGAAAATATTTTTCGGAAAGCTGAAAGAGCATGGGAGATAGACTGAGGCTCTACCAGCCTTAAAAGCACCAGTGACTTATGAAAGAGAAATTTTTGGTTTCAGACTTTCAGAGTAGAAAGCCTGAAGGGCTGACTTTAATTCATTTGCAATTTCTTGCAATAATCTAATTTAGATGTCAAACAGAGTTCTGGGTTATTACTTTTCAGAGAAATTACAATGTAATTGTTATTGTTTTCTTCTATAATTACTGTGATGGAATTAACAAAGGATATTTTTAATAAGATTTGCTTATTTGAGAGATAACACTTGAACATAATATAAACAGAATTTAGCCTTCATTCAGTGCTGTAATATTTTCTGTAGACGTATTCACAGTAACATTAGAATTTAGCTAAAGGGAAACCTGTTTCTGTGTTGATTTTGCGTCTGGCTATATTCATATATCAGCAGTAGGAAACGGACAAGAAAACTCTTGCATGAATAACAAGCTTGCTATACTTTCATTTAGAAATTCATATATTAGGCAAAATACTGTCACTTTTGTTTGGAATATGTCAGCATATTCCCCTGTACTTCAGTGAAGGTTACAAGGTACAGCTGCACAGGTACTGCTGTCTGTCAAGGCATTTACTTAATCACTTTGCTGTCTTTAAATAGAGTGTGCTAGCCACTATTTTCACATTGTACATCAAATATTAACTTCGACAAATATACTTTGTAGACATGATTACACCTGGAAGCATGGACTGCAACATTACAGTACATATTTTGTAGGAAAATCACAATGCTCTATCATAAACAAAATTTTCCAGTCTTGCTTCCAACTTGGAAATCAGTAAGGCATCATAAAGTTTAAATTTTAAGGTCTCAATTTAAAGTTTCAGATTTCAGCATTGCTCTCTGTGATTTTTTTCCCCTTTTTTGTGCAGCAGCCAGCATTTTGATGACCAGATTTGCACAGGAGTCAGTGGCTGAGCATGCATGTATGTACATTATCTTCCACACAGTCATGTTTGCTGTAAAGCAATGAGGTTTCTCATGGGATTTGAGAACTCTCTTCCACTATTTGTATCCAACTGTATGGATAATCTCACTATTTAAGCTTTTCACCTCTGTGGTTGGGGACTGTCCTCTGTACAAAGTCCTGGTAAGGGCTATGTCAGATCTACAATACACAGCAGTATTTTCACACACTTAAATCACGGGAGTTCCCACAAGGCAGTGACCTCTGTTTATAGAGCTAAATTTTATGAGCTATATATTTTATTATATGACTGTCTGAAAACCATATTGTATTAAGTACTCTGCATTGCCATGAATCACTGTGGGACTCACTGAGAAAATGTATAAGGTTCTCTCCTTCAGGGTCAAGAATACATTCCTCTGTGACCCTTCACTTTAACATAAGGGAAGCATGTAAAATACCAAAGGCTCTTTTTCCACGGATTTGAGTGGAAATGGTACAGAGTTTATTGAATAGCAGATCATTCCACTATCCATCTAGCATCTTAAAATGGGAAACCATCTACAGAAAATAGACAAGTACGAGCCAACATTACAATGTAGATACATACACACACAGAACCTGCTATTCAAAGCCAGCAGCTCTGGTAAAGCTTTTTTTTTTTTTGAACATATTCCTTCTGTTGCCTGAATGACTGTGGTCTCTTTTACCTTATTGTGCCCAGTGAATTAAGGCAATGTAAATTATTCAGGTATGTCTTGTGAATCTTTAATGAAGAATCTGTAGCAAAAGAAAAAAACACAAACTGGACATGGAATTGTGTCCATTTGCAAAGGCCTTCTCTAATTCTGTTCAAATACAGAACATTTTATTAGAGAGAGAAATCATAAAATTAACATCTCACTTGATACTGGTCTGTACATTTCTGAAACACTAACAATAACGTGAGCTCAGCATTGTTTTTACTGTCAGATTTTCATCATGAGAATTCTGAAGTGCATAGAACATTTACAGAATGCTTGAGAAAGCCTAGAAATTGTGTATGACACTAGTTAATTTCTGAAGGTGAAGAACAAAATCCCCTCCCTTCCAAGGATCTCAGTTTTTCATTTTAACAAGACAGACATTGTAGCATCTAATTTCATAAACAAAAACATTACCCACTTTCATCTACTGTAAGCATCTAGAATAACTAGAGGAGCTACGTTTTTATATATTTATGTGAGTTAAAAGTGTTTTGCAATGAAGAGATAATTGATATTGTGCTTTTAGAGCAAACCAGTGAATATAAATGCTTTGCAGATAAAAGAAATTGAAAGTTTAAAAAAAAAATTAATGTTTAATAACGAAATTTTATGAAATGTTTAAAATCATCCATTATTCAGCAGCGCTGGTTCAATTATTTAAGCTATGAAAGACTCCTGTTGGCTGGTCAGTCCCAGAGCAGGGTGTTCGGGAGCCCCGTTCGGGGCCGGGTGCCGTTTTTCACCCCAAATTCCAGGGGCACGGTGCGTGCCCGGAGCAGCTGCGCCCCGCACGGGCGGTCTGTGCCAGCCCTGCTCTCCGGGCCGGGCACCTCGCACACCTCCGCAGCCCTGGAGACACCGAGGAGACACCGAAGCACCGTGTCAGTGCTCACTGTGCCCCCCGCCTCTGCAAAGCTAAAGCCCGGGCTTGCGCCTCGCCAGCATCCAAAGGATGTGCTGGGCAGGAGCGTGGGTCAGCGGTGATAAAGCCGGCACCACAGCTCCCTGTGCCCGCTCACGCTGCTCCACCCCCCGAGCCGAGGCTGAAGGGACTCGGGTGTGTCACAGAGCCCTCCGAACGCAGCTCCGGACAGCGCTGCGGTGGCACAGCACGACAAGGGCTTGGGGCGATTTGCAGCTTGGGGTTTAAACTCGACCCATGTCTGGCACAAACATACACCTTGGAAAGCCTACCCTAATTCATCAGCCTACCCTAATTCATCAGGAAATACAGGCTTGAATCGTCTAAGAAACTAACTTTTTTCTTGAAATTTATGAAAGAAAAGATTTGTCTGGAAATGTAAGTGTTCTCAATGAGGCTTCCAGAAACAGCAACCCCCTTGTTATGAACTGGGCAATTAAGGCAGTGATTAATAGCAATTCACTGTATTTTCTTCAAAAAACTCCAAAGAGAATCATCTCCTGCAGCATCAGTCTGACCTGACATTTGTTCTCAGATTCTTCAAAGTCAGCAGAAAGCTGTGGGGTGGTTTTTCGTTTGTTTGTTTTGTTCCGTTTTTTGGTTTGGTTTTGTTTTAATGGGGCCATAAGCTTCAAGGCACATCCTTACATTAGGCACGCAAATAAGATGGCTTGGTCCTCAAGAAGTTTAAAGAAGCAACATCTAAACGTTTTTTAAAAACATGAATCTAATATTCACGTGGTCAAATATAGCTTTATGCTTCTAGCTGTAATATATCAGCGCTAGGACTTGAGATTTTCTTCTCCTGGGTGACTGGCCTAGTTGCCAGGCTATAAAAAGTCATTTACTCCTTCAGTCTGGCCCATTAATATTTAATTATGTCAGGCAAAGTAGAACAGCTTGAGTGGAAGGACTTGGGGTCCCCATACAGCCCAGGGTAGCCCAAACTTACAAATTCATGTGGCACAACAAAAGCAAAAGTGAATCCAGGTCTTCTGCATCCTAAGCAAATGTGCTAACTGCTAAGTTGCTGGATAGCAGGGAAAAACCAGTATTACCTCTTTTGTCAGCTGTACTTGGTGCTGAGACCAAACCACTAGATTTGCTCTGAGGCTGAGGATCCCTTGGGAAAAGGAAGAGAGACTCTCAGGTTGTGAAGCCTGGCAAGGATTAAATGCAAGAGAAGTGCCTACCTACCCCCAAAACTGTCAAAACAATGCACATCTGCAAGTGCTGAGAGACAGCCTCAGCACCCAGGCAGGGAGCTCTTCATCTCAGATTCCAGCAGCTCGGTGGCACGCAGGCACCAAAGCCCCTCTCTGACCTAAGCTCTGATCTGGGGCCAGATTTTGACTTGACAGTCTGAAATGACAGGTAGAGGAAGAGAAAATGAATTCATTTGCCTGCATACCTTGTCTTCTAGCTGCCATTCAATGTTTCATGTCAGGTGTTTTATATGCAGGAGGTTACAAAGAGAACTGCTCTGTGTTTTCTTTATGTCTAAAAAAGGTACTATTTGAACATTTGTTTTTGTCTCCCTCAATTCAAAATACATGCTTCCTGGACTGAAAAGGCACATCTTCCCACTGATACAAGAGAAAGATTTCCAGTTCCCACCACTATTTCATAAATTCAGTTTGCAATTCCTAGTAGAAGGTAAAGCTCTGTTTATGCTGTTATTTTATACAGTACCTGAAAGCTTTAGGCAACCAAGAGCTAAGGTGAATTAACTCTGTTCTTTGCTGATCAGAGAAAATGAAATGTGGATGTTAAAGATTAGATACTAAGCTGACAGGCCTCTGTGTATGAATAGCCCCTAAATTCAGACAAAAGCCTTAGTGTGGAAAGAGCACAATTTAACCCAAAGCAGATTCTGGGCCTTGAGTTCCCACGCTGTGCCCATGCATCAGGCAGGGAAGGCAGCATGGGGAATGGGTGGAAGAACTGTGCCCTGCTCCCAGGCCAGAATCCCTGGCAAAGACACCCAGATGGAAAGGGTTTGTGATGCCTATTACCCTCACGCCCCACAGGGCTTCACAGTGCCCTGGCCTCTCATACTTGGAGTTTGTCTCCAAGCCCTGCAGCTCCTCCACTCTCCCAGTACAGAACTCCTGTTCCCTGAGTTCTTGTCCCAAATCTACTCCCGCCCATGTCTTCCTCTATCTTTTTTGCCAATTCTTCCAAATTATACCCCAAAGCCTCCCATATGCCACAGACCTGAGCTCCTCGGTGCTTCTGTCCCACATCTCCACCCACCCTCTCATCTGGCTCTGTACCCACCAAATCATCCCTTCACTCTGGATGACTCCATCCATACCCACTCCCTGCCTCGGGGCCACAAGCCCTGCTGGGGGCCCAGCTGTTCTATTGACTCGATTTTGGGGCCTCTGCTGTCCCTCATCCAAGCTCTGACATCCCTCCTGCATTCACTGCCATGTTCTAACTTCCCACCCCAGCCAACCAAACTCACGTCTTCCCAGGACCCTCCATGAAAGTTGTTCTGACTTCTGCTTCTGGCAAACATTTTCAAAATCTGAACACAGGCTACACTTGCCCAAAAATCTGCCTGGCTCAGCTCTGAAGAAATCAAAAATAAGCCACCTCCAAGAATAGGATATATGGAAGCTATAAAGATCTACTAGTGTGAATTGGCTGTTGGGCCCCCAAAATAGGCAACTACCAGTCTAAATTCTCTGCACACAACTGTGAAACCAGCTTTGGTTTCCACTGTGCATCTAGTTATATCTGCAAGTGACTGGATGGCGCTGTAGAGGTATGCATATGGTAAATAATGTGAAGCACCCTGATGCTTTAAAATGTGATATAAAAATCAATAAGCTGTCATTACAGTGCAAAGCTGTAAGCAATGCATGTGGGCTTATCACTGTCACAGCTTAGTGCCTGGGAATGGGTGCCTAATATCTGTTATAGAACTCCCTTTTGCCTCAGAAGCAGCACATTAGAGTATTTTGTGACTTCTTTTATCATGTGTTGCACGTTTTCCAGAGCCCAGGCCTGAAAATTAATTATCTGTAGGATATTCAACCAGGCCTGACATCCAAGTGTGACAGGATTCCTGTGGACATCAATGCTGAATAGGCTGACCACTCTGTAAGTGTTGTTCATATCAGTCCTTAGTCAGCAGTTAGGGATGGCTCACATCCGGCTGATGTTCTCCAGTTTGGGGGTTTTCCTGAATTTGGCAAACCATGAAAATATGTAAAAAAGTCAGTGGTTTAAGTATTGCCTTTGGGGTTTCTTGTAAATATTATTTAAGAATCTTACATCTTGATTTTAATGGATCTCATCTCCAATCTTACTTCCAGTAATTTTATTAAGAATTCTAATCATTATTTTTAGCTTTTATAATCTCTATTAAGTTGATGAAATAAATATTTGGTGGTATATTTAGACATGCATGTAACTCAGATTGCTATTAGTATTCCCTGTTCTGTGAGGTTAATCTGTTGGGGAGAGGGGGAGAATGTACTTCATTGCTATGGAGACTGCAAGGCCTCTAAATGTTTTCACCCATTTTTTGAGAAAAGGGACACTTCAAATGTCTGCATATTTGAAAATCTGCTGCTGACCTGAGCCATTAAATTCATACAAGTTTTGCTACTTCTAAGAATACTGCCACTACAATTTATGAAAGTCATATAGTAACTCTGAAACTGTTCTATGAACTCTTTGTGGATGTTGAGTCAAAATTTCAAATATTCAGCCCACAAAGATGGACAGGCACTTTAAATGGGCTTGATGTTCACACAAGTACCTGCTTGAAATGGGTTGAATTTCAGAACAGCTCATCACCAGCAGCTGCTACAGCCTTCAACATCTTACTCTTGTTCAGATCTTGTCCAGTTTAAATGATCTCCCCTAGCTGAAATGGAGGCTTAAGCTGTAACTGAAGCCACAACACACTGTCAGTCTCAGGACACCTCTGAGAATGCACAGGTCTGCCCAACAAAATGCCCAGGCAGCCTGCAACAGCTACATTCAAAATGCTATAAAAGGCAAACACAGACTTATAAAACCTTCCCTGTAATTAGAAACTTTGTGGATCTCTGGAGTTTTATATAATAATTTAGTAAAGAACTGAATCAACAGAGATTTTTTATGACACTCCTAAGACCTCTGTGTATTAAAGCAGTAAATATTTCATTTTCTTTATAAATGTTAACAGGAATAAAATGGAGCAAGATGCAACAAGACTCGGATATATAGCACTTGGCTGGAGACACACACTGTTCTGTCATGTTTGTGGAAATCAGGACAGTCGGTGGAGCAGCAGAGCCAGAAGTGATGCTGAGCTTCTGCTCTGACTCCAAACACCCTTCCCAAAGGAAATCCCCAGCACACTTTGTCCCACTGCACCCTGTGACTTCCTCCCACTGCCACCATTGCATCACCCACTGCTCTTCCCTCGCCCAAGCCAGCTGCCCTTGCTCCCACTTTCCTCTCTGCCCAAGGGGAGCTGTGGGAACGCTGGCTGGAAGAAGGGAGGCCAGCTGTGGTGGGAACAGCTTCCCTGGCCAGGCAACTACAAAGGCAACTTCAGAGTATGAATGAGAGCCTGGGAATGCCTCAAAAACAATTTTCCCTCCATTTCTAACACAGCAGGAACGTTTTACCCATCTTTTTCATAAATGCTCAGGGAAGGAACTTGTGCTGGCACTAGCATCATGTCATTCCAGAATAATTCTATCAGATTTATTACATCTAAGCGCTTCAGTAAATATTTAAAGAATCTGATTGCAGCATATAGGGTTCTAAGAGATTAAAAAGAAATGTTACCTTACATTAGCATTTAATATTATTTACCTAAGATAATTAAATCAACTCAATTAATCACTAAATCAACTGAATTTTCATTACCATGACATGCTAAAGGAGTACAGGTGACATCCGGTTAGAAATGTTAAAGTAATACTAATAACAACGGTTGGTTGGTGGAGCTAAATTAAAGTGACCTTAAACCTCACAAAGTATCTTCACCATTAATCTCAGACAAAAGTCAAGTTTGCACTGCTGTAGAGGAAAGTACTCATCCAGTTGTGAAAAGTGTAGTTTAGACATACTTACCACTTCACCTTCTATAAATACTAAATAAGTATCACAGTGCCCTTAAACACTTCACAGAAGGGAAAGCAATGCCCTGCAGCACACACCTTCCAAAGCAACCAGTGGTTTTCAGGAGGCCTAATCTTCTGAACTTTTATCTGATACTTCACAGAGAACCCTTCATTTGAGTGCTTACAGCTATTTGGTTGTTCCCTGTTGGCATGCTTGAGATACTCAAAGGTGATTATTAAACATAAAGGTGACTGGTCAGAAACATTTTACTGCCAAAAAAATTGAAAGGAAAGGCATGTATAGCAGACCAAGAGTCAGGGAAGAATGGTCAGAGGAATCAAGTTTGAGAACAGATGAACTACTGTCATTAGCAGCAGGAAAAATAGGATTTTTTTCTCGTGAAACAGTGCCACTGTATGGCTCCACTACCCATTTTATTTGCTCTCTGCACCTCTGTGTATCAGATAACACCTGGATGCTGCTATGCTTGCACAGACACTCCTTCCTCAGGAGGAAACTGGCAATTGCTGTCACTGCACACAACAGCAATACACTCAAGGAGTCAGAGCTCACCATCACTGCTCCAGGCAGCTGAGCCAGAGCTGTTTTCCAGGGAAAAGCTGAACTTCTACAATTTTACTGTTCTTTCAAGATGTAACTTCAGATGAAAGATTCCTTCAATCAGAGACATTCATTGGCAATACTATTGTTCCTCAGCAACATCTCTGTAGCAACTGATTACAAAGGGAGTTGGTTCTCAGCAGAAAAAAATATTACAAACTATAGTGCCCCAAATGGGAAGTAATCCAGTTTTGATTGCTGACCACAAAAAAAAAAAAAAAAAAAAAGGCAGCATTAAAATTAAACTCTTAGAATATTTTACGGTTACTAATAAAATTAACAATAGCTTTTCAAGACTTGAATGCTCTGTGCATTTCTTTTCCTCTTAACATCTCCATAGCACCTGTAGCTATCTGTATTCTTCCAGTTCTAGTCCTGGGAAACAGAAATAAGGTCATTCCATCAAAAGCAATGGAAAAAATGGTACAGAGGGGAGCAGGACCAAAAATTTACTTAAAATCATGATTAATTCATGTACTCTACTGGTCACTACATATTAGGAACCCTCCTTGCCTTGTGCTGATCCACTGGGATTTTTAATGCCTTGCAATCGTCAGCCTGAGAACCATCCTCATTCACGCATATGCAAAAGCCTCGTATTTTTAGCCTGGATGTGTTGATCCAGGTGGCATCCCTTAAATTTCCATTTACTGGGAGTCCATCCAAGAGGAGATGGAAATCTTCTTGGCCAACTGCACTGCAGGAAATGGGCCACGAGTGAAAAACCACGGCTGAGCATCAGCACACAGCAAGGAGTGGAGCTCCTTCAAGGCCAAAATGCAAAAGGGAGTTGGGAGGAGGAGCTGTGAGAGCTGGAGCTGTCAGCACAGCCAAAGGTCTGCAGCAGAACTGGGGAGCAAAACCTTTGTGCTCGCTCTGCTTCTCTCTGTGGTCAATGTTCTCAGTTGTAATGCAGGGTCTCACCCCAGTTATTTTGAAAAGAGTGAATTCTGTGATCAGATGAACTAGGGGACAGCTACATTTGAAATCCTTAACCCTTGCAGTTTGGATTCACCTTTCATGCCTCACCCTTGCCAGTACTTTTTGTATTTTCTGTTCTTGTATATAATGTACAGTTTATATTCCTTTATTTTTAATCACCTTTACTGTGTAATTTTCTTAGGTACTTATCTACCATTTCATCTCCCTGCTTTGCCTAATTACCTGTCCCTTTCCTTCAGATGGTTCTTTTATTCCCTTCTTACTTTTCAGAATCATTAGCATTGCATTATTATTCTTAACAGCAGTACATTTATGTTTATTATGCAGTGTTTGCAAATAAATAGAGAACTGAATTTTTGGCTGTATTTACCTAAAGCTAAAAGGAGAAAATGCGATGTGGGTTGAATTCTCATTTCATTTACTTGCTTATTTTTGGAAGGAATAATTTTTAGTGACTTTTAAGACCTCTGCTTTACAGTCAGTACTTTTTATAGCTTTGGTGCTGCAAGGAACATGGGAAATATTTATCAAATCATATAATTTTAATACAGAAAAAAGTACTAATATTGAATCTAGTTTTCTTCTTCCTCGGCTACTGCTCTTTTCCTTAAGGAAACACTTGTAACTACATCAGATAACTGAAATGATCCTGACTAAATGGTGACATTCTGCCCTGTGAAGCACTTTTTGCTCATCCATATTAGACTCTATATACCTCATAAAAGGATAAACCTACTCACATGGTGTTTTACTGCTGTAACCAGTTGGACTGTAATTTTTTTTCCCCTGGCTGTGTGGTTACCCTGCCATGGGGTAAAGAAGACTGAAGTGATGCCAGGCCCTTCTCCCATTCAGGTGAAGGACAAACACTCCCACAGATTACAGTGGAAGCAAAGCTGAAGTCACCCAAGCTCCCCAGTCAGGCAAGTTTCTGGCTGTGCAGTAGCCACATTTAAGTCCAAAGGCCGACTGAGTGCGTAAAGATCAGCCCAGACATCCCTACCTTATCGAGGCCCAGCATGCCTGCTGATCACAGAGCCACAGATTCATCTGGTTTTCTTTTGCAGAAGCAAGAGGAAGGTGGAAGCTGTTGGAGTATACCATTGCTTTGTTTGAGCTCATTTTGCTTAAAATTAGCTCAAGCAATTATGGTTTTGTATAAACTAGTCTTGCTTCCTGACAGCCTGAGCACTGACTGCCATACCCACGGCAGGCTCTCAGCCAGACTACATTAAAAAAATTGACACTACACTTTCTTCAAAGGCTGAGAGAAATTTAGCCTTTGAAGAAAGAAAAATACATTCTTCCTCCGGGTTAGGCAGCAGCACTTTTAATTAATCCAGGGAAACAGGGAACTTCTTCCACTAGGGTAGGTCCCAATTGCCCAAGCCTTAAGTGAGCCACTCACTTCGTGACTCCATTTCTCTTCCTCTGCTGCTCCCTATTTAAAGCTGTGAGCTGTGCCTGCTCTCATCCCCTCGACTGCCACACCCCACCATAACATGAGGTCTGCGGATGGCCCGAGTCTTTCGGTCCCTTCTATTGCTTATGTTCACAGGAAAGAACATTTGTTAAACACTAAAAACTAGACAGGAAGTGACCCCGATATCTCAGTATAAATCCAAAGGTGATTTGATTTGTTATATGCATTCTTTTCCCTTTGTCAGCAGTATATAAAACTATCTGACATTTAATGGGAATTCTGCACCTTGCCCATTAAGTGTTGTCTGAGGCTCCCAGGACCAGCTGTACTGTGAGATGTGTGGTTTTATGAGGACAGGATGCTGGCTGGTGGCTGCTGCATGGCCCTGCTCATGCAAGAACACAAGCCCAGGCTGCAGCTGAGTTCACAGAACTCATGTGACTCCAGCTGCCAACACAGCAGGTGCTGCAAGCTCATGAGATCATAAGTCACTGGACAGAGGTTGAAACAATGGAGTGGCAATTATTGCTTGTTCTTCTCCTAAGAGGTATCACTAAGCTCAAAGCTGCTGCTTCTACTTCTTATTTTGATCTTGTTTTATTCTTTGTCCCACAGACATTACCAGTCAGTGAATACATTAAATTATATAGGAAGCAAAGCACTTGTATCAATCTTTCCCTAAGAAGCTACAGTTGTGTTTTATTAACAGAAACATTTCAGTTTCATAAATACTTAATGAAGTGACTGCCTATAGAAGGGAGTCACTCCTGAGCTAATTGTTGCTGTGGTCAAACCACCAAGCTGCTCAGTATTTGCTTGCAGTGTCACATTACAATGAACACAGCTGGCAAACTGGTTATTAAAGTATGGGAAGCATGTCCTCAAAAAGTGGGATTGTTTAGTTAGCACAAGTCAGTTATGCTGCCTCGGGAATGATGTGGACTGGGAGCAATACTGCATGAAAGAGAAGCCAAGGTAATCAATGCACCCTGTAGAGTAAAAGCAGAGAGCTCAGATTCTGGGGCAGTGACCATCTATTTGTACCCATTCATTTCCACCGGAGGAACAGAATCCTGCAGTTATCCTGGTGGATATACTGGTGCAGCAGCGAGCTACAGACCAGCAGGGGCAAGAGACAGAAACACAGAAGGACAGTGGTGGTCCCAGGAGAGGTCTGGGCAGTATCCAAAGGCACACTGCTGAAGGCTCCAGCAGCACTAATGGGAATGGGACAGAGTGGCCACTCCTCCAAAAGGAATCAGGGCAGTGCTGGCTGCCCAGCTCTTCTGAAACTGGGCAACACAGAAAGGTTGCTGCAAGATTAAAGGAGATACAGAGGTTGTACACGTAAGATACTGAAGAAGGAAAATGGTAAACCAGCATCTAGACAAGACTAAAACATCAAAGTATGAAGCCTTACAGTCAAACGAAAATAAATTTATTGTATGTTAACTTTGTAGGACAGACACATTGACACAGTGAAATTTATATAATTTTCTCCAAGATAATTTATACCACATATGCAGTCTCATACCTAACAGAAGGGCACTAACACTTAAAATGAAGGTAGAGTGGTTTTTTCCTTCTTTTATCCTTATTACTATAAGTAGTGAACTGGCTTGCACTGTTTATTTTGGCTGGCCCATGGGACAAAGCCTGACTGGGGATCTGAGAGGACAAAGGTGCGTAGCAGAAACACACCAGAAAGCCTGGGTATTACACAGGAGTCCCAAAATGACCTCCCCACGTGCTGTAGTGGCCTCCTCATGTTCACTCAAAAGGCATCACAAGAGAAATTTTGTTCACACTCGGGTTCACAGCCTGGAGCAGCCCAGCCATACTGAAACCCCTGTGCATGAAGCCCAAGGGAGAAAACAAGTAGCAGATACTGAGTACTGGAGCCTAGAGCTTCCAAAAATAATCATCTGCTGGTCTCACGGTGGGATGGGTGAACTCCAGATGCTGGGAATCACCATATAGGGCCTGAGGTATGCCTGGATTAGACTGACTAGATATGACTGACTACAGATTTTTTTGCTATTTCTATCATAACTTTTCCCTGCTACACTACACAGTGAGTCAGATTTCATGGTTAGAACAAGTGTGAGTCATACCAAGACTCACTCTCCAAACCTATAAAAGTTTATTTATTTATTTTCCTTTTCAGAGACTCTTGCTGATCATCCACTGCTGTTAAGTGGTATGTAATTCAGCAGTCTGATGGGGTGGTTTCAAATATTGAACCAAAAAAATATAAGCTAAACCAAGCAATGGAAGAAACAGAGCAGGCATGCAGAGATCTCACTGAAATGTGATTTAGAAATAAGTTTCAGAGGGAAAAAAGCCATGTCAGGTCAAAGTCTGTTGAGCTGTGAGTCTGCAGCTGGCACTCTCAAAGGGTCGCCTACAACAAGCAATCTGTGAGAGTACCAGATTTCATCTCCAGATGTAACAGGGATTAAAACAAGGAAAGATACCAGAAAATATAAAGTGGCATTGGAAGAGTCTTCTGAAAGGTAAACATACATGGCTGATTGAAGGAAAATTTAGTTGGTGATTATGTTAGACAGCATGTTGACTATGTATAGATATTTAAATTGATAAAAGTACATGTGAGAAAATAATCCATTTAATATTTTGCTTTCATGTTGTTCCTTTCCCTTATCCATCAAATCCATATCTCAGTTGATAAGTTCCTTTTATAAGCTTTCACACACAGCTCACAACTTGCTGTGGAGTTACCCATGGAACAATACTGCTCCATGTATGGGCACTAAGCCACATATGACTGGTTTGTACTGGGAAACCTCCTTGTGCAAGAGCACTGTGGCTTCCCACCTACTCTGTACAGCACATCCCTGCAAGCACTCGGCACAGTTCTGGGGAAATCCTGCTTTGAGGTCAATGGCTGCAAGGACAGCAGCTTCTGGATGCTTTCCTTGAGTTTGATGCTGTCAAAAAGGAGATTTGTGCTCTTTAGTGGGGAAGCTGGCTAGGAAGCATTTAAACAAACCGGTCATATCCAAGCCCGTGGGGCCTGATGGAATGTGCTCCAAGCACTGAGGGAGCTGCCAATGTCACTGTGAGGCCACTCTCAATTATCTTTGAAAGGTCATAGTGATCAGGGGATTTTTCTCAGGACTGGAAAAGTAAATCTTCCTTTTATCTTCCTTCTAAGGAACAGGATCCAGGGATCTACAGGCCAGACAGCCTCACGCTGATCCCTGGGAAGGAGCAAACCCTGGGAAGAGTCACAAAGACACAAAGATGACTGAGGGACTGAAGTGTCTCTGGTGTGGAGAGGCTGAAAGAGTTGGGACTGTTCATCCTGGAGAAGGAAAGGCTCAGTGGGACTTTACCTGTGTGTATAAATACCTCATGAAAGAGTATAAAGACAATAAGCCAGATGCTTTTCAGGGGCACCCAGTGAAAGGACAAGAAGCAATGGACACAAACTGAATAGATGAAATCCTACTAAACACAAGAAAAAACCCCAAACATGTCTTTTACTATGAGGATGGTCAAACCCTGAAACAAGTTGTTTATGGAGTCTCCATCCTCTAAAATATTGAAGACCCAAGCAGACATTGTTCTGAAAAATCTACTTTATAGAGGTTGCTTCCAAACTCCAGGATTCTGTGATTTTGTGTGATTCTGGTTTTGTGTTTAACCTGGACACTTTAGTTCAGACTAGATTCTCCTGATTTATTTTCCTAGAAGACTGTCCAAAGATTTGAAAGTTCTTTTCAAATCTCTTAGGATCTTCAAGTCTGAAGACCTTAGATTTGAAAGGTCTGCATTATGGGCTATCAAACTGAAGATTGCCTTTTTCCAAAACAGTTTTTTTCCCCCCATGAATACAAGGTACACACAATTGCAAGGAAGAAGTTAGATGTGACCTATGTGGTCTGTCCCTTCCCAACCTTGTTTACTGCTTTCTTTTCTAGACTTTTGTGCTGCTGTGATTCTTGCCAACAAGCTCTGGGAACAGGCAAGACAACTTAAAATCCCAGACTTCTAAGTTTTCAAGTGGTCTCTACATATCACAAAGTTCTACAATGACAGGTTGATAGGAAATTTTTTTTTTTTAAATGCTCTTTACTATAATCCTCCAGATAGCACAGGGAGCCCTAGCTATAATATTTTCTTTGACTTAATGTAAAATTCATTAAATCCCATTACTTTAAATTACTGGGCTGTTGGAAATCAGCGTAACTCCACTGAAACCAGAGGAATTATACCAACTGACTTTAGAGGATGATCTGACTATTAACCACAGTGCAACAGAATTTCACATTAAATCTGAGCATGCAGGTCTTTGGTGACAGTCACAAGCAATCTGATTAAAAGCCATTCTGACTTTATTCCAGAGCACAGAACTTTATTTCACAGACTTCTCAGGAACTTTAGGGTTTATAGGACTATCTGACAACCCAGTGGTTTCAAGTCACTTAAAAAGAAATCCTGTGAGTCTCCCTTGGCCTTAAATAATATCAAGATTGGAATTATGGGCCACAGCATCTGACCCCATCACCAAAGCTTTCCACAAACTGATCAGGCTTCCTTTCTTTTACAGTTTTTACTATTACTATGCCCACACTACTACTACATTCAGGTTCTTCCTCTAAGTTCTAGACATCAGTCATCAGATCCTGCTTTTTTGTTTTTATGGAACCGGTTCTACACCCTGCCTCTGATATTACCCCACAGCATATACCTGGAGAACAGTTATTTTGCCAAAGTAAACCAGCTAAGTATGCTTAGTCTCCACTTCAGAGACAGGATTTCCACCCCCTAGTGTCATTGTAGCTTTTTCCTGTACCTATGAATGAATCCCTTCTGAACACAAATACCTGAAGTCATTCATGCTGTTGAAGATGAAGTTAACAGAGAACCTATGGCTCTGCACAATCTCCAGTGGAATAATATGGCCTGATATTTTAGGTTCACACTCATCTTGCTTACAGCGACAGGCATCTTCTGGTCAATGAATATCTTTACACCTTGCTTCTTTTTTTTCCTTTTCAAATGTAGAGCTCCATCAGCATATAAGAAACTTATTACTGGTCCCTAGCAGCACAGACTTGCCCTGGGCACTGTGGAATTACTGCTCACTTTTTAAAGTTCAGTTCTTACAGTTCTCCTGCTTTTCCTGTATGTTTTGATCTGCTAAATTTTTGATCAGTTTTATATGTGTACTCTCACCTAACCATGCCATTAACAAATATATTAAGCAAGATCAATCCATCCGTGAATCTCCTCTGACCTTTACTCCCCCCTTCAGCACAACCTACTGTTGTCTCACATTCAGGCCACTTAATTCTTGCCTTGTCTGTATCTTCATCATCTTGACTATGAAGTTACCATCTGGCAAGGCCACGTGGGTTGCACACTTGCTGAGGCACAAAATACATGTGTGCATCCAAGGAATGAAAAATGACTGTCAAAGATAACAGAATTAAGGAGAGGCTCCTTTTAGGATTCTAATCAGTCATTATTACTAATGTGTGCTTTGAGGATTAATATTTGAAGATGAAAATATCAGACCATTGGTTTTTGGAAATTAACTATAGGATGAAATTCACTTTGTATCCAGCTTTTACTGAATTTATGTCAGTACCTTTTGCTCACATATCTAGACATGAAGACTGAAGAGAAATCACCAAGCACATGAGTGGGGATTGGGAGACATGGCTTCCAGTGCCAATTTGACTTCCTTTCCATCTCTGTCCAGCCCTGTGAAAGGGCATTAGTGCCCATTAGCATCTTTGTTCAATGTTCAGAGCTATGGATTTCATTTCCTCTCCATACAGACCTTGCCTCAGCACTGCTCTTATATGACTGCAGTGTTACTGCCACAACCTGGAAGGCAACATAAAGCATTCAAGGCAGCAAACACACAGCAAGAAAGAAAGCAAAGCTAAATTGCACATACTTCCAGAGTTAAAAAAATACACACCTTTGGGGTCCATTAGCCATATCTGTCTCTGAGTACCAAATGCAATGACTAATACCACATGCAGCAAAGGGGCTTGTGCCTGGTTTCTCACCCCATCAGACAGCGTGGGGTACAACATGCAGTCAGCTTCCTATGAATGAAATATAGCATATCTATTACCATAACAGCAGAGGATTTCTTGAAAGGAAGATTCCTTGTGTCTTCCTTTCAATGCTGTGCTGTTTTCCCTGCTCTGTGTAAGAAATGCTGTGTGCCAGTTGCTGTCTCTAGAACAGGCAGAGATTGGTACTAGGGGCTAAACAGGAAGAAAATGAAGTGCTATGTTGGTGCTGCCAGAGCTGTCCGCTTCCCCTGCAGAGCACACCTGAGCAACCTGCTGGCAAGGCAGGGAGGAAAGAAAGCCTATCCTTGCTAGTAAGCTCCTCACACTCCCTTGTAAACACCAGTTCCAGGTTCCATTCCATCAGCAGCAACAGAAAATCATGACTCTGCATGCTTCCCAGCAGCAGCAGACTGGCAACCTGTGCTACTCAGGTACAGCTTAAAACAGAGAGTGCTGAACACCTGAACCCAGAAAAATATTTTTCAGGTTTTTTTAAATTATCACTTGTTTTTTTACCATCACTCTACCACAGCTTTCAAAAAGCATGAATCAATCTGCTAAGAACCATTGTTCCACTACATTGTGCTCCTCTATCAGGTTTTCCAGCACAGGTTACGGGAGGGGTAGCAGCCACACAGACAGCACCGAGGGAAGGCAGCCCTCCATCAGGCCATCCTGAGATGCCAACAAAGGACAAGGCCTTAGGAAGCGTGCTTGTTAAACCCCTCATTTTCACATGCAGTGCTGAATTATTTGTTAAGCTCCCACAACAAACACAAAAGACAAAAGGAAATAACCACAGGGTAAACACCCACCTGCTGCTTTTGAGTTGGAAGAAATTAAGTACCTGGTATATTAAGAACTTTTGTTTAATGAAATAATTCTTTTGTTCTAGTTAAACAATCCACACCTGGCAAGGGCTCATTCCCATTGTTCCCAATGCTTCAGGGGGTTCAGAGAGTAGAGAAAAACCACACTGCTTATGTTTCATTTCACCCCCCTCCGAAGCATGTTGTGAATGACTAAAAGTCAAACACACCCCTATTGGGATTAGAAATGATAAATTATTATAATCCTCCTACTGCTGGGCAGAATGGTTAGCAAGAGTAGAAATGAAAGGCTGGTACTTTAGCACAACAAGCAACTGTGAACAGAAAAGGGATGGAGAGTTGTGGACACATAGTTATGGAGGAAAATGTGCCATGATTGATAGTCATGCTGTGAAGAAAGAAGTAAAAAGCCACATGCCACCTGGAAGAAATGCCTGTGTTTTGAAGAACTTAGAGAGAGCAACGCATGATTCCCTTTATCAGCAAAATTTGTGAAGCAATAGGAGGAAAGTATCAAGGGAGAAAAGCAGCCACTACGTTACAACAACAGGCATTACACCACATGAACAATTTATTTATAACAATTGCAGTATTTTTGTTATTTTACTTTTTTCTGCTCCTGACACACAATAGACATGTGTCACCTACATATGACATTTCACTAATGCCAGAGCATTCTCTCAGCTCCATGTGCTCCATGAATCATTATAAAATTTGAAGTAAAGATTTTTTCGCAGGAACTAGAAATGATTCCCCAGTTTTCTCTGGGAGAAGAAGTGGGCATGCAATCACCCTTGCATGGCCTCCAACCATTCTTGATCTGAAGAGAAACGTGCTCCCGAAGTTTTTTTTTTTCTTAAATCCCTTCTGGAGCCTGCACTCAATAAGCAGATACTCCACACCCTTAAGTCTGCTTACTCAGCACAGCAAAACCACAGGGTCATTTGGTCTGTTCCTGGAGAGATACTTCCCTCTCAAGTCCTTTGGAAAAGCCTGGAAACATCCTGGGCTGGCAACACCAAACCTCAGAGGTTCTGCTGCTGCTAAAGTCCAGAACAAACCCCGTGAGTGTTTCCAAGGGGAAAAGGGAACTGGAATAGCCCATGCTATGGTTGCCTCTGTAGAGCCCTTCAAAATAAAAACCTGCAGAAGTGGCTACTGAAATCTCACTACTTATTTCACTGCTGAACTGAGGCAGATTTAGAAACCATTTGTACTCTGTCAAGCAGTTGCCAACATTCATGCTCAAAAGGGTTTCCTTGCATGGGCTGAAAAGTTAGTTCTTCCATTTACATGAAAGCTTAGCCTCTGCAGAAGTGGATGCCAGCAACAGAAGTCTCCCAGGAAACTAATGTGCTGGCAGCCTTGTCATTTTTCCCAGGGCAGAAGGATTTTGCAAGCCTGTCAGCAATGAACTGTGCTTACTACCTGTCTTCCAGGGGGTTCGTATTTTGAAGCCTGTTACACTCAGCTGAGTACATCTGACACTGATGCTTTAAAGCTGTTAGTGGAGCTTATTGACATCTATTTCAGTGTTTTCTCCTTTGCTGAGCATGGAAATACACCAGTTTTCACACGTGTCAGCTCCAAACCTCTCAGAAGGTCAACAAAAGCATTCACTGGCTCTGATGTGTGAGGTGGCCCCAGCTGATCTGAAAGCTGACATTCCTCAGTGCCATCTCCTCCTGCCTCGGTGAACAGATCAAACCAACCAAACCTATTCCTAGTTATGCTGTTCACTGTGCCCAACAGGAATCAGGGGAGTTTTTTGTTCTTGCTCATGTCAAGAATTTGTCCACCAGAAAGAAACTCTGTGATAGCCAGCACTGCTGATGAGATGCGACACTAATATTGCCCCTGTGCAGACCCGTGTTTTGATGCAGTCCCTAAACACGGTTTGGCTGAACAATTTCATTCGTTTTTGCAGAAGCCTAAATCAGAAAGATGCTTCCACAGTCTTCAATTCAAAAACCTTTACATAAGGAGGACCTAACTTTTCAGCACTATAAACTTCAGCTAGAGGCTAAACAAATGTTCAATGAATGAATTTTGGTTCTCTGGTCCTGCCTTTTGTCTGGATTACATGGATTAGTTGCCCTTGAAACTATTTATCAGATAAAACTTCAAAGGGGATTAATTGTACCCATGGGTTATTTCAGACACCTCATAGTCCATTGCACAAACTATATGTAGTTTGGAAAACTGATACTGTTGGCCTCGATAATTAAATGTCGCAAAATCAGTTTTATTTTCAAATTTTAAAATTTAGTGAGGCAATAACTGATAAAGTGGACTGGGCAGCTTCCTCTTTGCTCCTCCTTCCCAAATGTCAGCTCTGTTTAGCAGCCAGTCCTGTGACAAGAATACTGTGAGAATCCAGCGTGAATAACGCACTCCAGATGCGTGCAGACCAGGCAAAACAGAGAAACTATCTGGCAGAGACAGAAGCAACAACTGCTCAGTTTCATCTCAGAAGAAACACTACCCTGTGCCTTACAGGTAAGAGCCTCAGCTAAAGGTTTGCTGTCAGCTCAGCCCACAACAACATCTAAAATCATTAAGTACTAGACCTGACAGGCAATGAGAAATCAGCCAGACAGGGTCTAATGCAATGAAAAGATTTATTGTGTGTTCTGTGTTTCAATTTTTTTCTGTATGAACTCTAATTCTAGAAATAGTTTAATTAAAAAATAATCAAGTAAAATATGAGACATTGCTATGATGGAATAACAAAGTCAAACGAGGCTAACGTGTGCCTCACAAAGTACATATTAAGGGGTAACAGGATGCAGTTCTAATGACGGCTTCAGAGTGCTGTGAGGGAATTAAGCAAAAGCAGGAACACTGATGTTTTCAATTCATCTCAACAGTGGGTCCAGAAATGGTTCTTAAACAGCAAAGACCCAGTTAGTGGCTGGCTGAAGCCTTATTATCTCCTTTGCAAGCACCATCCCCACAGGGACCACATCCAAAGACATTGTACATAGACTGAAAAAACTCAAGATTTCTTTCCTATGGGAAATTCTGGTATTTTGTGAGAGCTTTGTTCTGAATTAGAACAAGAAGAAATTTAGAAAAATCCAGAATTAAGGACACTGTGGAAGAAAAAAATAAAAGTAGAGAAGAAAAAACAGTTAGTTTTGGTGGTTTTTTGTTTTTTTTTTTTTCCCTGAATGAAGCAGAACAGTTGATTGCTCCCAGCTCTGGAGGATTTTCTGCCTGTTTTCTTACTCTGACTTCACAAGTCCTTGAAGTCATCAGTGGGATCCTACACAGAATACACCTTTGAGGGTCTCTGCCAAGGAGACTCCAGTAAGCCACCTTACACTGAAGCCAGGGGGCCCAAAGCTCCTCTTTTCTAGACCCATATCTGCGAACCCAGGAGGCCTGAGGATCCCAAAGCTCTCAGACCACACACGGAACCTGCACTTGAGCCGAGTCCCTCAGCTCCCCAGCATCAACAAGGCAGCAAGAAACCACACAGCTCTCTATTAGAAACTCACGAATGTGTCAGCAATAGGTTGTCAAACAGCCAGGTTTCCTCAAACATTTTGGTTTTGACATAAGTGACATTTTCCAGCAGACTCTCTCTTCTAGCGGGGAAAAACCCCCCCATTCTTGGAAAGTTCCCATCCAACTGTACTTGTGATATACACCTACAGAAATAGCACTGCATTTAAAGCCATTTCAAGCTTAATTTATATGAACCTTACAAAAAAAGAAGTACAAACGCATGTGCTGAGTGTCTAATAGCACGCAATATCCTCCTGGGAAAAAGCACCTCAGAGTGTGGCATATCTACGTAACATTCCTCTATCACAATCTGTACATGTCTGGCTCTTAGTCACCGAAATAACACCTTGATATTTCATTTTTGTGGCTGCTAATTAGAGCATACTACCTTCCTTTGTGGCAACATTCTCATGCACAGCTTGACATTACAGCACACACAGATTGCCCAGAGAAATGCAAGCTTTTTCTTTTTTTTTTTTGGTGTGATAATTGATCTGAACTTGCCTGCATTCATTTCCCTCAAGATGTTTCAGATTAAATGAATGAATCTCAGGGCTGCAGTAGAGTGAGTATTAAAAGGATTATGCTCACCACAAGAGACTCAGTACTCCTGAATCCACAATCACTTTTACACACTTTCTAGCTGCTCTTCAAAATACGATGTCTCCTCACTAAATGTCAGCAGGTTGTGGAGTTCTGCTGAGTTTAGAGATGCTCTGACATATTTTGCTCAGGCAGACTGCATACCAAGAAGTACTGGTAAGGTTAACGACCTAATGATAACAGCAGAAGACACCTTTGCAGGCAGAAGTTCACTAACAGAATTACTAAAATGATGATGAACTTTGCTCTCTTCCAGTTTTATACATCACTGCACCCTAGGAAGGTGCAATCTCCTCACAGAATCGCAACTTGTCATTTAGCAGCAGTGTCTTTAAACCTAACGATGGCTAGGACAACCCTTTGTCATCTTTAGGAGGTGGAATCACTGTCTTAGTTACACTAAAATGATTTCTAAAAATGTAGGATGGAACTAGCAATTATAACCACTGAAGAAAAGGTCACGAAACAGCAATTGCCACAGGTCAGCGGTATAGCAGAGTTTGCCAGCATTTGAACAGAGGAGATAGTGGCAATGGATTAAAGTGAAGTCACCAGCAGCAGGCACAGTATCTGTAGGTCTCACCAAAGAATCAGAATTATGCTCTTTGCCATGGATGTCCCTCCCTGTTCAACTGGACCCTTGGGGAGCAGATCAGTCCTACAAATGTACCTCTGGCCTCTGCTCTCTAATGTCCTATCTGACAGTACCTGATACAGGCACAGCTTCCCTCACGCAGCAGGATCCCACTCCAGATCCAGAATGGATCTCACAGAACAGATCACATTCTCCAGCTCTCTGGCCAAAGCACCTCACTGCTCAGGGCCTTCTCTGGTGGACTGAATGTCCCAGACATCTCAATAGCCCCCACACAGCACCTGCACTTCAACTGGGAGTCCCTGAGTCCCTCAGCACCAGCAAGGCAGCAAGAAAACAGAAGCTCACTCTCCGTTCGGATACAAGCAATCCCCTTTGGTTCCCTCCAGAATGGGAACTTTGAGTTTGCGAATTTTGTATTCATATTAAAAGTCCTCCTTATTTTGGGGTTGGGCCCAAAGTCATTTGTCAGAAGTTAGGCACAGAAGCAAACAAAATAGTCAAAATAAGGATTTTACCAAACTTTACTACTTGAACTGCCCATGAACCAGGCAGTTAGTGTTGGGCTACACCAGAGACAGAAAGGAAGACCAGTAAACTGACAGGGCACATCAAATGAGAGACTGCAGAGAACACCTAGTCACTGCTTTAAATATATGCATTAGATGGTATTTTATAGAGCAGCAAAGGAAAGTGTTTCCTCACCAGCAGTAAAGAAGCAGTCAAATCAAATAGGAGGAATTACAGGCACCCAGGCATTCTTAAACTGACTTTCCCTGTTTGTGTGCCAGAAATAAGGGGGGGAGTAACTTTCACATATGCTGCCTCCCTGCCTACATCCCCAAAGAAATGAAAAGTCATCCTGTAGCCACATTTTCCTGGGAGTGATGACTTAGATATGTCATCCCATTCTTCCTACACACACACGCACACACAAAAATCACCACAGCTCCCCAGTTGTGGCCACTGAATTATGCCATTTTTGTGTTTAACCATCCAGTGCAACGCAGGACCACTCCAACCCGATGGTGCATCCCTCTCATCTGCATTTCAGTGGCTCACCTGAAGAATTTCATGTGGGAAGACAGCACCTTCTTCGAAGTATATGGCACCTCTGCACAACATATAAGGCTGGAAAGAGACCACCACTGGTCCTACTGAAACTGCAGGTGCACCACTCATAACACACCAAGCACAGGAAAAACAGGGCCAGGGCACAGAGCCAATACACACACTCTTGCTAAGGGCACCACCAGACCAGCACTTGCCTCCAGCACTCAGTGCCTAGAAACTCAACCTCTCACCTCGTGCCCCAAAACACTGTAACAACTCTGCTCTAAGCAGGAGGAACAAAAGGAACACCATGAGATAATGAGAAGAGGGGATTGATAGAGGTTAAGAACTCTCCCAAAGAGCTTTAAAATGTATTGCCTGTGTTTTAACTTCTGTATCCCCCTTTCTGAAGGGAGAATCACTACGGCCACAAAATCAGCACCTGTGTGTGTGGGTTGGGGGAAGTTCAAGTGAGAGAAACAGATTGCTCTTTAAAGCTCTTTTACATAACATGGCCACAGAATCCCTCAATGGCTCTTAAAAACACTTCAACCAGAAAAACACATCGGATGACTGAACAGCACAGGAGCAACAAAGCACAGCTCTATTCTCAGCCTGACGTCTGTGAAACTTTTTAGATAGAAGTGGAATGGGAAACTCTCACACTTGTGCTGTGCAGGGAATTAACCAGGACTCCATGGGAAGCACTCCATTAAGGAATCAAGAGTATCCAGCACCTTCCCATCCTTCAGCAAGTGTGGGCCAGGATGGACAGCTGACTTTGGAACACAGAATACGAGAGAGTGGGCATTTCTGCAACTGATTTTTTTTTAATGGGGTTGACACAAGGGGTAACGCTTAGAACATAATAGCATTAAAAAAAAAAATACTGACCATGCTGGGTAATGTTGAATTATTTTTTCAAGGTTTTTTTAAAAAAAGTATATGATGTATTGGGGGGGAACCACACAAAGACTGCTTTAGCAACCATAGCAACAACAAAGCTGGCGTTTAAAGGCTGCATGGATTTTTCCCTTTGTTTTTAAGAAAAGCTTGAATCTTTTAATAGAAAAATAGTATGGCCAGAATAGCATTTAAGTAGTTCTTGAGTAAATATCTTCTGCTTATAATGGAGCTCTCCCCTGTGGTTCCTTGCCCACAAGGAACCTGAACTAAGCAAATTCACCTGTAGGTCACCCCTTGCAGAGATACAATTATCTCATTCCTTAAAACATGAGAGAGTTGCTATTTTCAGTGAAGTACTGGATTTCCTGCTCTCTTCTGCTTTTTCAGGACAAGCTCCCTACTAGTGCTAAGTTCAATCTGTTGGCTAAGCAGAGAGCAGGGTTGAAAAAACAAAGAACAGGGCTGGAAAAACCCATTTCAAGGAACTGAAAACAGACTGCACTATCAAATCAGAACAAGATTAAAATTGCTCCATTTGAAGTCCTGGAAAAATGTAATTTAGCTCTAGGGTGAGCATCAATAAAAGCACTCCACTATGATTTCACACCTCATGTCAAAGCTTTACTATTCTTGCTACAGGTAAGTTAGAAGGAGAAATTTATTGCCTTCTCACACTGACAAATATGTAACTTGTGTGAGTTGTGAGGGTGTGTTAGCCTTGGAAAAATAAAGCACCTAAAACCTGGAAACCAACACGTTCCCCAAAAGTCACCCGTGCCAGGTTCCTTCCCCGTCCGAGCGCTTTCCACAGTCAGAGCTGCACGCCAGCAGGGGTCTGTGCTTGGTGGGAGCACAGGCTCTGTTTACCCAGGTGGGACAGGCTCTCCTGCACCACTTCAGGAAGGAACTGGCACATTCATTAGCTGCTCTTTTGGGAGTTGCACATGGCATCCCTCCAGCAAAACACGGTTTTCAAGTACTGACATGAAAACCCTGGAGGCGAAATATACACACAGCACACACCTAATATCAACAGCTCTGCTTCAGCTGGCCCCAGGGCCCCTCCTTCCAGGAACAGACACTGATCCCCACAGGGCACCACATCAGGCACAAACCCAGGGCACTATCCCTTTGCAATGGACATACAGGCATACATAGAGACAAGCAGAAAAAAAAATAAAATCCCACTGTGAAAAAAAATAGGTCATTATTTTTCATTTAGTAACAAAATACTTCACAGATGGTGCTGCCATCACCTGTGGAGAAAGGGAGCAAAGGATTCTTCTCACTGTGGATAGCATGAACCAATCACCACTGGATGGCTGGGAACTTCTCTTTCTCAGAACACACCACCTACTCCAGCCTCATCTCCAACACCATTTCAATTATGTGTCTGTGCTGCAGGGCTGGCAATAGAGCCAGTGCACTGGGGAGGAGACGAGACATTTCTGGGGTAGCACAGCTCTCATTAAAACACCAGATGCCTTGCTCACTATGAGAGAAAAGCTGTGTCATTTGGCTGTTTTAACTCAGTCTTTGTGTGAGAGGATGGCAAGAAATACGCTCTAAACTCAGTTTGACTTTGGATCTTCACAGAATCATATAATCATTGGGGTTGGAAAGAAGCTCTAAGATCATCAAGCCTGACCATTAATCCCGCACTGCCAAGCCCACCACTAAATTGTGTCCCCAAGTACCACAGCTGCCTGTCCTTTAAATCCCTCCAGGGATGGTGACCCCACCACTGCTCTGGCAACCTGTTCCAATGTCTGGACACCCTCTCAGTGAAGAAATTTTTTTCCCCAGTATCTAATCTAAACCTCCCTTGGAGCTACCTGAGGCCATTTCCTCTTGTCCTGTTACTTAGGAGAAGAGACCAATCCCTACCTTGCTACAACCTCTTTTCAGGTAGTTGTAGAGAGCAATAAGGTCTCACTAAGCCTCATTTTCTCCAGGCTGAACAACCCCATTATTCTTGCAATACTCAAGGCACAGCAGGTGTATTAAGGCTAAAAGGTCAGATCCACATATTTGAATTTTCAAGATGCTGAACTGCTTATAACTAAACTGTAAGCTCTTGTGAGACTAAACCCCAGTACAACAACAGGGGTGAATGTTCTTTAAGCTTGATTTCTTTTCTCCCTCCAGTTTCTCAATTCACCTCAGTGGTTTCTCACGCTCTTCTCACGAGCTGTGGCCAAACACTCCTCCTTCTGCAAGCAACCCTTCAACTCCAATTAATGTCTATCCTCACACCCCAAGTAAACAAGCCACTCCCACCTATCTCTTGCAGAAGAAGCCCATTCTCCAAGACCCTTAGGCAAGTAGCCACCATCATCCAGTATCCACTCCAGGCTGTTGCCAAGGAAAGCAGTGCAGAGTCCTAGGCCAGGAAGGCTGCAACTGCCTAATCAAGAAGTTTATCTCCTGCAGAAGGGAGACACAGGGCAGAGATACATCTGGCAGGATCTTGCAGATCCTGGCTACTGCATCCAGGTGCATGCCTTCATTGGGGCATCATCAGCTGATGCTCTTCACTGCACTGTGGCAGGTTCCTGGCAGCTCCTTCTGCACCAAGTACTTGAGCACAGCTTGCTCTCTCCAGGGAAAAAGTGACAGACCACCTGGAATCATCCCAGGCCAGCCCTGAAACCAGTGCATTACCACTCAGGCTCCATTATCAGTGTTTGTGAAGGAGGCAGTGTATGTTACCTCCAAAGGAGTGACCTCCAGCACGAATGAACCCAATTCCTCTGTTCCTTTAGGAAATATACAACACATTAGAATACATCCTGTCTCTTCAGAATTCAGGGTAGCAAGGGAGAGCAATTTTGCTTTGTAAAGGACACAAAATTATTTTATTTTGTGGGTATGACCCAACAATTGGAATAGCACGAGGCAGGTCTGACACTTTAATCTAATGGTACAGCTATTAAGTAACTACTTTTGTTTAGGCAGAGTTTAGGTAGCAGAGGATTGGTCCTTGCTCAGACAAAACCCCTCACACTACAGCAAATAGTGTTAGTGAGCACTGACATGCAACACCATGTCATTCTCCAAAGACAGTGTCCAAAGGAACTGCTTGTATCCCTGGCAGAGATGGAGGAGGACAGAGACAGGACATCACATACAAGTCTGGGGTTGGTCTGGAAGTGGAAGGGAAGACTGAAGAAAAAAAACCAGACTTGACTAGTTATGCAGATAAATGAAGACATTTCATACAGACCTGCCAAAACAGGTAATGAGAGGCAGACAGCAAAAACACTCCTCATGGGTAGCAGCACAGCTTATGGGATCTTCAGAAATATGGGCATGTAAATGAAATAAATTGTCCAGTATGTTGGCAATTTAAACAAAAAGTCTCAGTTTTAGAAATATAGTAAAATGTCACAACAGTGTACAATATGCTGTCCTCCAGGCAAAACAAAGCCATATGGACTTGACTGAAATATTTTTCTATTTTTCTGCTTTAATTAATTCTTAGGAAAGAAACGTCCACATCAAACTAGGTCAAGATGACAAATCACAGTAAATAAAGCCTGCCATGTTGGTTCATCAAAATTAGGCTCTGCAATATGTTTTTGGTCTAATTGGGATTCCCCAGTACCCAGTAAACCTGGCTGGGCAGCCCAGGTTAACCTGTGGGAGCAGGGCACCAGAAACAATTCATCATGCCTGGATTTTGGAAGCTGCAGTGGTGCCTGCAGAACCAGTCAATTCAGTATTTTCCTTCCAGGGGAGAAGTAAAGTGCTCCCACAAACCACACTGAGGTGTCATTAACACTGAACAAAAGTACAATAGTACTCCTGAGCAGGAAAGAGTGATTTCACAGCACTTGCAGATGAAAGACAACACGCCCCATAACACAGTATAAAAATATCCCCAAGCCTCCTGCTTCACCAAGTGATTCAATGAAGAGCTATAAATAAGCAGGAGAGAGTCAGATGTTACAGTGAAAGAACTTGGTGACTTAATGACACATAAAGCTGATTTGGATAGTTAAGAACCAGTATGTTCCCACAGCAAGAAGATAAATAAGCATATAAAAAAATATATAAGCCTTTCCATGGCTCTTGACAAGGTAAATAGGAGAAGACTTTTCTATATACACTGATGAGATTATAAAAATGTGACCAGATGTCTTCTATGCTTCATAATAGCCCGTGAACTCTCGAGACATCTGCAGAAAATGCTTTGAGGATATCATTTTGATATGCTGCCTTCTGCTTCCCTTCACTAACATTGTTTCCCTTAACGGTGGACACAGAGATTGACTTCAAGCAGCTGTTCAACCCAGAGCAATCAGATTCTCTTCATTTTAACAGGATAAGGAGGCTACAATAACTGTATTAACTTGAGGGCCCTAGAGGAATAGTTTCTTGCTTAAATAGTACCTGCACTGGCAATCAAAATCAATACAAAGTCAAGAGTGTAGAACCTCCCTCTACCAGACCATGCCTGCATTTCCAGGTTAGCCACATAGCATCTTCAAAAGCTGATCTACCAACCTTCTCTTTAGTGCTCAGTGGCAGAACTTAACCATCAGCATAAGATCAGTTTTGCCTTATTTCATTTTATAATCCATATGAAGCTGGCAATAAAGCAACAGATGACTTAAGGATTGGCTCAATGTGCTGTTTCTGATCCACTTGAACCAACTGCTGAGCCACTGGACCTGTGACCAGGAGTAACTGGGCCACTCATTACTTGAACAAGGGCTGTTAAAAAAAGCAATTGGTATTGGTGGCCCACTGACCATCTGCTGGTTGAATACTGCTACTTTATTTTTAATTTTATTTCAGACTACTACAAAAGAAAAAAAAAGGAAGCTGAAGAGTATGAGGATAAAACACATCCAATATACAATTAAAAAAAAAAAAGTTACATAAAAGCACATTTCAGAGTTAGAAAAGGACACACATTACCTTGTGGTGAAAGAATTTCATGTAGCTTGAAGATCTCCAGATCTGCCTGGGAGACAGCAGCACTGGTTCCACTGAACCAAAGCTGGTGTTGTCTGCTAGACTCCAAGGCAAGCTCTGGGGATTTTACTCCTCCAGCACATGGTCCTGGGGGCTGTGCAGGACTTCAGTGAGAGCCACCTTGCATCTTTTTGCATCAACTTTTCAAAGACCCAGCTTAGGAAAGGTGTTTGGCAATTCGTGTGTCAGACAGATGGGTGGGAGGAATGGTACTTGGAATGTTGAATAGTGTGAATGAAGCATTTGGGAAGGGATTTAAAACATTATATAGTGAGCATGGTGTACTGACAAAAATCACTGGAGCTAGGGAATCTGATTATGCATTAAGAGAGCAGCCAATTAGTTGGGATTTTACCCTGGTTTTGGCTCTAGGTTTGCCTCCATAGCCTTTCAGGAGACACCACTCTTACTAAAAGTCAGTCGTATTTACACTATGGTTGAAAAATGCATTGGCAAGTTGCTAAGACTAATTTTAAAAAGAACTGATAAAGTAAATATTAATGAAGAAACAGGGGACTAGAGAGTGAACATTATTTAGATGTTTGTGGAGGAGTAAATCTGCCTTTAACTCTCAAAAAGTCAAGATAACTTTGCAGCCAAGGGTTAATACAAATTCTGTAATTAATTTTATTTTCTGTATATGTCTGCATGCAGAGGAAAGAAACAGAAGATGGAAACAGGGAGACCTGTAAACAAGACACAAACTGAAGAATGTTGGCATTCTGCATTTTTAGTGGGGTGCCTGAGATAAAATTATTTTCATTCTTCTGTCTTTCTCAGGTTCAAATCAACAACCAAGGGATGAAGGTATCTCCAAGTGCATATTCTGTGAATTTCCATAAACAAGTTTTGTGCTTGGGATTTGTGGACTCTTACTTAGTTGCTCTCTCTTATTTATTGTCTGGACTACCATAACACAGCTTTAGCTTTCATTACAGGCTCTTAAAAAAAAAATCTGCCTTGACTGAAAGCTTCCTTACATATTTCATGCTTCTACACTACTTTTGGTTATCACTCTCTAAATTCTCTTCAACTTTCTGTCCATTAGATTAAAAATACACAGATATACACAACCATGAGCATCACTTTTCTTTTTGCATTTGCCAGCACATGCACAGTCCAAGTAGCTCTTCCTCAAAAATTTCTATTTCTGAAAAATCATTTGAGTTATGTCAGAGAAACCTTCAAGCCTGTGACACCAGATCTAGTGATTACACTAGATCACTGACACCTACTCTGGACATGCTGCTATGTCATCACTGTCAGTGATGTGGCGATCAAGGTAGAAAACACTGGAGCTGTCAGATTTTTTTTTAGGCTAATGACCTCTGTATGACCTTGCACAAGCTGTTTTCTCTTTCTTTTACTTCCCCTCTATTTTTACTTGGAATTTATCATCTTTAGGAAGGGCCCATCTGTGAATAGGCACAGCGCATACCACTGTGGATCTCTCATTTCAAAGCAGTAAGTACTGACAGCAAACGATGACAAAGGTCTCAGAAATTAGAGAAGATGTGGTGTAAGAGATTTCACATTGTCTCTTTAGATTCACGAGAGCATGAGAACTTTTCCCATGTTAGTTTTAGAGCTGGAACAACGCACGCCCAAGAGTGCATTACAAGTAATCGATGCACAACGCAGTATTTTATGCTTATGTTTCTGTGTTACCCATGTTTAATAAGGGACTTGTGGGACGTGCACAAGCAGAAGGGTGGAGCGGAGCAGAGGCAGACCCTGCAGGAGATTTTTAACCCGCCACGGCGAGTACCCTGCAGGGCGGTGACCGCGGCATTGCCGCTGCCGAGCCCTGCTTGCCCGGGGACACAGCTCCGAGCGTGCCAAGCCGTGCCGCCAACACACCACAGGTGTCAAACTGAGCAGGCGAAACACCCGGTCACAGGCACAGAGGAACCTGCCGGCCCTGGGGGGAGCGGGGGGGAAGGGAGGGGTCTCGGCCCAAGGCAAAGCTCCAGAGTGACCGCCGGCCGCCCCAGGACGAGCTGCCACCGACGTGACTGCAAGGACGGGGCAAAAAACTCAAACGGACCAGAACCGGCTCACAGCAAACCCCTGTGATGGGCAGAGGGGCCGGGCTGGAGGAGCCGCTCCCCAGCACTCCTTCCCCCAGGAACCGAGCAGACACCGACGCTCCTGCACCCCGTCCCTCCTTCCCCCAGCCCCCAGGAGCCGAGCAGACACCGACGCTCCCGCACCTTTGCTGTCCGTTCGGGTCGCTCCCGTTTCCCCGCAGGCAGCTGGAGCTGGGACAGACACATCCCTCACACAGCTCCACCTGCTCCCCACGAGCACCAAGAGCCACCCTGTTATACCAGAGGGTGGTGGTAGAGTTGATAATGCACCTAACGAGCCCCAGGTGTGCACCAGTTCTCAGGTGCGGGGGATGAGCTCCATGTGCCTGGCAGCCCGGAGCATTCCCCTCTCTCCCTTCCTTCTTCAGGATGGCCGGGGCCGTGTCCCCTCCACTCTCCTGTCATGGACAGGGGTGCCTCGTGCGAGGTGTGTTTTGGGGTGCTGGAGTTGTGCTGGCAGCAGGGATCTGGACTCCTGAGCTCCTCTAAGGGAGACATGGCCACCTGCCCAGCTCCTCCTGAGAGGGCTGGAGTGCCCAGGGCTCTTGGGCCACGTACCTGGGCACTGTGTGGCCCCATGTCCTGCCCCAGCCCGTGGGGTCGGCCACCATCCAAGGACAACACTCACCATGGCCTTTCCCTCCACATGTGGGCCAGGTCCATGAGGGAGAGACGTCCTCTCCTGAACCCATGGAAAGTGTACAAAAACACATGTAAAGTGCTAATCAGGCACCTGTGCGTTAGGAACAGCCAACCTTTTTGAAAGGTGGGACAAAGCCAGTCTGTTTTCTAATCTATATTTGAGTCCCAAACTGTCACTAAAAGCAACCTCTTTCTCCTCCACTTGACAGTCACTCAAATAGGCCAAACCCTCTAGATGGGTTTTTCATATATAGCAGACTCAAACCATATTGCTGTGACGCTCCCACAGCGTCTGTACACCTGCTCTATTTCAGTACCTTTTTAAGTATTCCAGTCTTTATTGATGTTTTTGTGAAATTTTGTGTGAAATGTGCTCAGCAAGCCTAGTCCTGGAAATCAGAGTTTACTAAGTATTTTTTCACTATCCTTTTCCACTCCTGTTTCCTCAGCTCACGTTCGTTTCCCTTGTATGTTCTTTGCTTTGCCCAATGCTTTTGCCACTGCTCACTGTTGTGCATATCTTCTTTATCTCTCTCTGTCTTCATCATCTCCTATCTTCTTCTAGAAGAAGGAAAATGCCACATGATGCAACTGTCTAATAAGGTACTTCAAACAAATTATTTTATTCCATGTGGGAATAAATCAATGCAACAGATGCTGGGGTTTCTAACCTCTTTACACGGCTTATCTTTGCCTTTGGTAGCAAATGAGAGGGTTTATTGCTGAAGGAGCAAAAGATAAACCAATATTATTTAGCTTTCACTTTGCTGCTGGCTGTTGATTAACACATCTGGAGGAAGATGAGAAGCAGGATCAAAGGGGTTTCAGCACATGTATCTGCCTTAATATGGAAGTGGGCTTGGTCCAGCTGTCTGGCATTAGAATAACCCTTGGTATAAATTGCTTGAATTAAGTATCTAAGTCAAATGTGGATCTTGCACATAGTAGGACTGCTTAAAAGGAAACGTCTGAGGGAAGCCATCAGGAGAGGAAGAGAAGCTGAAAGACTCTAAGGGAAGGTTAAACCTCGCTAGAGAAAACCTGATAAAATAAATTCCCCCATCTTCTCCCCTGATGCACACACAGATGTTTGCCAAGCCCAGTGGAACATGACAGATTACAAAGGAATTTCTTCCAGAGGATATCTTCAAAGGATGTGCACAGATGTATTTTAAAATAAATTGGGTGAGTATTGAATTCACATCATTATACTATATGTACTGCTTGTTTCTTCCTTAGTGGATGACTCTTGGGGATCCTTCTCTCATTAGGCCCCAGACAGGGAAAAAAGCACTTATTCCTTAACTGGAGGACTGTGTAATCTGTTTTTTTCATTGATCAATTAGTCATCATGCACAAAGGCCATAAGTCCAACTGGAACCACATCCCAATTTTCCATGGATAGTCTCTCTTTGGTGAAAGCACAGTAACTATCAAATATCCTTTATACAATAAAACATGGGTTAAAGATAAACTTAAGCCTTCACCTCAGCTCATGAGTTAAATATACTCGTAGCTGCCTCTTGAGTGGAATAATAGATTTTTTCCTCTGTCTAATTTGTACTGCAAGGAAGGTAAGAAAGAAAAGGTGAAGTTTAACAGAGGAGCAAACCCAATATAAAGTAGTCTTAAGAGAACATATTTACCCTTCAATATCACAAAGAATTTCATATTTTTCTGCGTATTTTGAATTCTCATTCATATGTAATAATATAAGGTGTCAATAACAGGAGTAAAATCTGAAAATGTTTTTGCCCTGTGACTTTTCTCTGGTGCTAGAGTATAACCTCCCTTTTGCTCCACAAATGACATTTTACAACTTCCTGCTTAGTTTACTCAGACCAAGTCTGGTTTTTTTCCTATCCAGGACAAACAAATGAATAAGGATGACTTTGTGCAGTTCGCTTTCTTCTGTTATTATGATCTGCTGCTCTTTCTCATTTTATTCCTTCTACTTCCCCCAAAGACAGAGAAGATAAGTCTGGGGCAAACAATATATGGAATTTGGTGGTGATGACTTTAAGCAAGAGGTTGAAACTGGGAGGGGGGAAACCACCACCTCTTTTTTTGTTGCTTAGGGGAGGGAGTATTTCACCTGCCTTACACTTGCTGTGCATACTCCATAACCCTGCTTAAGAGCCTGGACGAAGTCTGCTATCAAAAGTTGGTGGTGCTCTCCCTCCTGAATGACTTTGCACATTTGTAGACCTCCCTTCTAAGGCAGGTGCTAAATACTGATAAGAGGCAGAAGGAAATCTCCTCTTGGAGTGGAACTGAAAAAGAGATCTAGAGTGATTATTTTAATAAGAGGATATTGTAAAGATGGCATGATTAGTAAATAGCATGCAAAAGGTTAATGAATATCTGTTGATATTCTAACAATGAATATGAGAAAAAAAAATATGTTCAGGAAGACAGCTTGGATCTAGGAGCATGATGGCAGGCAGTTCAACATGATAAATAGAAATGGAAATGTTTACAAAGCAAAAGGGATATCAAAACCAGGTTGGGGTTTTGCAATTGTTAGGAAAATGTGCCCTGCGTGGGGTGGAACAAGGATGTTGGGGACCCCAGATCCATTGTTACAGCAAATTCAGAGCATAAAGTGAATAAATCCTGCAGGTAGATGAAATACACGCCATGCATGACTGATTCCATTGTTCTCCTTTATGAGTTTGCAAGTTTTTTGAACTTTCCTCATACCTTTGTCTTTTTTACTTTCTTTTCTGAGACAGGGTATTTTAGACAGAGATGGGCCACCAGTTCACTCAGGAATTGTAATGCTTAACTCTTTAACTCTTCTCTCATGGGACTCACTGAGTTGCGGTTTTTTGGGTGGTTTTTTTAAGCTTTTCATTTTTTTGCACCTTTTAATTATGATTCCATTTACTGATTTACCTTCTTTCTAAACTTTATGCTTATTGATTTTTGAAGATAACCATTAAAGACATGTAGTCATTTCTGTATACCATGAAGTCATTTGGGAGTTCACAGAAGGATATTTGCCCAAGTAATGAGGGCTGACAGTTCACTGACCTTTGCTCATGTGACAACACAAAGTACTGTCTTATACCATCATTAAAGTGAAGCACCTTGAAATCAATTATTATATCACTGCCTTGTTTTGTTCTCAGTAAGTGATGAATTAAGCCCTCTTACATCTAACCCAGAGTCTGTAATTCAGCCACTTTTACATTTTCTGCAGCCTCGTGCCCCAAGTCTGGCTCCCCAGAAATGCTAGCAGAAATATTCTGTCTTGTATTTTTCCCTAGAATAAGCCCCAGATATGTTGAGGACTACAAGCTTAGGTATCCACAGAAGAGTGCCCACTGTAGCTGGCCAGTATGAAATGTTCCACAGAGGTTTGTGCTTTTGGCTGTTTAAATCGTGGCCTCAAGTGATTTCTGTGTTCTTTTTCAGGAGAACAAAACACACAATAGCGAGCACAACTGTCTGTTGTCTTACCTTCTGTGAGATCCCACGGCCCTCTGCTGTCCGAGGAGCAGGAGGTGTGCCCGGAAACAAACCCCAAGGGAGTGCCTAAGACATGGGAGGCTCAGGTGTGTCTAATTAGCCCTTTCACTGAGAGGGATATTCCACTTATTTTAGTGGCATTATTATTTTTGAATTTATTACATTTTTTCCTTTTGAAATTGCTGTGTGAGCCAACCCTCTGGAGTCTATTGGATGAAGCAGCTTTTCTTACAAAAGGACTCAAAGAAACTTGCAGGTATATACAGGTGTTTCTGCACAGCTAGTTGTTTATATATGGAAAGAGGAATTGATAATAGTGCAAGACTCCTGCTGATCTGTCCACCTGCAAGACAAACCTAATTTCTGAGGCAGAGCTGAGTACTGAGTAATAGCAGGGCTGGAGAGGGCTCCTGGCTGCCAGCATGGAAAAAAGGTACAGGGAGATTGACCCTATAGGTGTGCTCTGCATCATCTTGGGGCCACCTTTTACTCCAGTATAACTAAAATAGTTTTGGGGACCTCAGTTTTGAATGTAGCTGTTTACTGGGGCAAAGCAGGTGACATTAACAGGTTTTTTCAGCCAATATAGGTTTGAATCTTGCTGTTGTTGCATGTGCTGCCATGTGTTTCTGTAAGGATGGAGCACATTCGTAGGTTCTGCTTTGCCCAGGGATGAGTGATCAGGAGTTAGCAGGGAGCATTGAACAGGAGGAATCATATTCCTATTTGCTCATTTTGCTCTGGGCAAGTACAGCCTTGTGCTTTTGACTGTCTGTTCAGACAAAACAAGCTGCTACTCTTAGTTACTTGCCTATCTGTGGATAAGAACATTATCTTGTGAGTAACATCAAAAAGTCAGTATTTACCAGTGCATTTACCCCTAAGAATTCCTGTTCTGCCTGTAAGAAAAGGTCAGGGTAGTTACCACTGTGTGGTGAGTTAGCACATGCTGATGTTCTTAATTTGTGTTGATTTTTTTTTTTTTTCAGATTTCACCCATGACAAATATAATTTCTTCTTTGCATAGGAAAAAACTTAAGGCTCTGGGAGGTTAATGAACTTGTTTGTTCACACTGTTCTAATAGGTTACATGCCAGAGTAGGAGCCAAAAACATGAGCTCTCATTGTGGTTCTGACATGCACTTGCAAGGTAAGAGTGCTGTTCCCTGAGGTTCGTTTTCCCAGACAGACAATGAACTATGGGGCTCCTCATCTGAGGTTAATTGGAGTCTCTGCCCCTTTCCTTAAATTAAAGAAATGCCCTGAGGAAACTGATGCACCAAATGTGTCTCAAGAACTTTACATCCAATTTAAGGTGGAACTGAGAAAGACAAGTGCTAAACTGTGACCTCACCTCAGAGAAACACAGCAGTGCATGCCAGGTGTGTGCCTATCATGGATACTTTCCAGGGAAAAGCAAAGCCACTGCCACTCTTAGAAGTTTCCAATTCCTAAAAGATCTGAGGTAGTTCACATTTTAGACCCAGTAGGACCAGGATACTTTCTAGTTCTGCAGATGAAGTTACTCTGTAATGAAAAATATTGCTATTGCAGCTAGAAAAGTCTACCCACTTCTGGCTGAGAAGAGAGGGCAGGCACCGTAACAGTTTGTGCAGTAGGATAAGGGAGCAGCCTCCTGCTGCCCCAGCACTTGCCTGAATCAACAAATAATGAGTCATGAAAAAACCCTTGCCTTTAGTTTTTAAAGGATAGCTCTGAAACTGAAGGGTTCTCTCATGCATAATTCATTCCTTCCTGCTTCTGGGTGGAGGAAGATCAGCATCAACTCTTCTCCCTTTCTACATGCCCTGTGGACTACCTCTGGAGCATTCATAACGTTGTCTGCATGTACCTTAAAAAAGGGAATGAGAGCATGATGTGGGACCCACCGTGAACCCTGGGGAAAAACACGGGGTCCTGCTGTGAGAGGCTCCCAGTGTCCTTACCAGCTAGGGATCAGAGTACAGTGCCTGTGGGGCAAGGGCAGGCAACACCGTAAGGATTGAGTCTTCTGTCTTCTCTGGTGGTTTTCAGGTTCTAGATGTTACCTTGGATCAGTGACTACAGAGCCAAAAATCCACAAGAAAACACTTAGTAACCGCTGTGAGTGAACAGGGCTCACACATCTGGTGTAATCTCCTTCTGCTTGCTCTGGCAAATTCCTTTAATCCATATGTTGCTTTCTTAAAAATATGCAAGATGGGAAAGTAGTAGTCTGTGGTTACAGGACATAATCCTGTAGGTGTAGGACATGGGTTTCTCTTCCTTTGGAATTCCTTGTTTCTTCTAAAGTTAACTCTGAATCTCCTTGAGGACATAATAAATGCAAATAAAACCTGTCTTTTTCTTACACAAGCAGGAGTATTTTCAGTTTGCTCTTTTAGGATGGTGGTAGTTCATGTTGGGTTCCTGAGTTAATCATGACTTCACAGGCGTTCTTTCCAAAAAAAAGACTGTTTATTTTCAGATGTAAAACTGAAGTGTAGGAAGACTTCCTACACTGAAGTCACAGTGCCTCTCTCAGTATCATAAGGCAAAACATCATTCTGGTAAGTCAGTGGTTGTATTTGGAGCTGTTCCATATTGGAACCCCTGGGACAAGGTAGGCTAAATGCATTCTTTTTTACCCAGGGTTTGGGTATGACAAATTCTAGATGTTTCAAAGCCAAACTGACATATTGCTCATAACTAAAACCAAACAACAACAAGAACAAAAAAACCTAAAGAGGAAAGACTTAGACTCCTGATGGGAGAAGCATGAAATGAATCCTATATAGTTGCAACCACGTGTCATTAGGCTAAGCAGAAGAGCCAGTTACTCACTGCAATTAAAGATCTTCAGTCCAAGACAGGAACTCCAGCGCCACTATTAAAGAATGTCCTTGAGGCACCTCATCAGATCTGATGTATTCTGTGTATTTCTGGAAAATACTTACTGAATCAGGTGAGAAGTAAAGCCTTTAAATAACCCTACAAATTTGAAGTGTCAAAGAAGCACTTTTTAAGCATCTCTGGGAAAAGAAACAACATCCTTTGAAGTGGAGGCAGGTTGGATTTCAGAATGAAGCAGCTTTGCAGATTTAGACACCTGCTTAATTAGAGGATGAATGTGAAATCCTTAAAAGGCTTTTATGAGGCAGCACTTCAGAGAACAAGCATCCCTTTAGAATCGGCAGAGAAGAGCTGCTGGCTATTATCTTTGGAGCTGGGTCAAAACCAAATGTATTAGCAAAAAGCACTCTCCATACATGGTGGGATGAGCTGTATGCAATTCCTGGATCTCAAATAGGAAGCATTTTGAAAGAATCAGGGACAGCTGGAGTCATGGATGCTTTAGGAGGCAACATACAAATCATTATGGAATCAAAAAACAAATTGAGTAAGAAAAAAAATGGGTAGGTAGACAGGAGGCACACAGTCATGTAAACACAATCAAGGAACATTTTGTTCATGATACTATTGTACTTCAGTGGTCTGTCCTACAGTCTTCAACCAGTAGTACCAGAACGGGAAGGAAAAGAGAAAAAACCTTTCCCACCAACTTCTAATCAGGAAAAAACCAGCTGTTTTGACAGAGCAGTGAAGAGAAGCTCATGGAAATGAGCTTTAAGAAATGCTTGTAAGAGCAAAGGTCTCTGCTGTGTCACTTTAGGTAGAGGCATCTGAAAAAAAAAAAATTGTTTTTCCCCCCCTCAAATGAAGGAAAACTGCAAAGTTCGTGACTGACAAGTGATGAGAACACTAAACTAACAGAAGGGAGTTCCCTTTTCTAGTACACTGGCATGTATGAAGACAGTGTAGTAATGTGCTCCTCATCAAAACCAGGGAAAAGGCTTTTAATAGGGCACACAGTGATTGTATGAACTCGGTCAACAGAGAACTCAGATCTAGGTAGGAATGGAAGTTTTTTGGAAAAGTCCTACCTGTTGTGGGAGGTGTGTGGCCTTTACCCAGGAGACCACTGCAAGAATTGCATCTCTTCAGGGGTACTGAGATCTCCCAGGAGGGCAGGTAGGCACCTTTACACCTCACTGTGTTTATTCCAAGAAAGGAAGAACAACAATAAAGTAGTTATGTGCTGAAGAAACAGACCTTTCCTTGCCAGACTGTGACCAAAATACTAAGAGTTCCTCAGCAGTTCTCAAGGTCTGCATTCTTTAGTCAAAGCATCATCTGAACAGATAAAAAGATATTTAAGATTTTATAAGCTTTGTAACTTAAATCACTGATGATGAAAAACATTCAGAGAAAAAGAACAGAAATTTTAATAGACAATGACAATTTCCTGCTGTATTGGAGTATTTATTGTACTTCCCAATCACAGTTCACTGTCTTTTACAAAGCACCCTGTTTAACTTTTCAAAGTAGCCTTGTTCTTCTTTTAAAACATTGTTTTCAGACTGTTTCTTTAAATTGTTTTTATCCTATTCAATGCTGAAAACAAACTGAAGAAAATCGACAAATTTATGCAATAAAAATATAAGCAGATATACTGCAAATAAGACACGTGCTTGGGAAACAGAAATACGTGTTAGAGCTTGAATACAGCTTAGGGCAAAACCAATCTATTTTTGAACTTAAAACACCCAAGATGCAACTAACGTAAGATACAAATGGAGCAGCCTACTAATTCCTGTAAAGTAAAATGAACTAAAACAGACTAGGAGGCCATAAACTAGTTATTTAGAAAGCTAAATGGCAAAGCACATATTTTACTAGAATTTCCATCCCAGCATAGTGTAAACATTCATGCTGTGTTAGCTCTGATACCAAAGTACAGTAAGTAGCTGTATCATGCAACACAAACTGCAAGGTTTAGTGTACTGGTTTCCATTTATATTCCAGTATGGCTCCATAGAATAAGTGGGATACAATAAACACTTTCTGTAGTATTGCTGCTCCAACAGCCTGCTCCCATCTGCAGCTGCAGGGTTTTGGGAGGAGGTTTCAACCCTGTTGCTCGTCCCTAATGCAAAAGCTCAAATAAGTCAGTTTAAATGCATCTTCTCATTTTTCAATGAGCCCCCCACTGAATGGCTGCTTTCTTCACTGCTTTGTGGACTTGTCTACAGCTTTTGCCTGTACATGGTTTGTCACCTGCGAGCCATAAACCTTAGCTTTTTTCCAGCCCCAAAACAGAACCAAAGGGTAGATGTGCTCTTCCATGACAACCAGGTAAACTGACACTTGCACCAAACCAAACCGACTCAAGGGGATCTATGTCTTTGGGAGGCCTAACATCCTGCTTTGGTTTCCTTCCAAGTTGCATGTTTAGCACAATATAGAATAATGTTTGCTTCTGCTTAGGAGGAAATTTCATTTCTTCTCTATAGAACATCGGGCTGCTGTAACTCAGGAATTTGTCATTTTGCTAATCTGAAAACTCCTGGGTAATTTTACCTGAAACGGAATGCAAAGACACACAAGCTTCAGCTGAGGCAGAACACAGCTGCTTGCCCTCTCTGCTGTGCGAGCTTCCCTGAAGACATCAAAGCCACCATCAGTCTTCTCCAACAAGTGTCTCTTAGTTTTTGAGACCAGTTTAAGACCCTGTTTTAACATGAAACAGAAAAATCAAAACTTGATCTGCCTCAAAGCCTGATCTGTATCAGCAAACCTTCTCTGAGAACGAATTTCTACCCTAGGAGATACTCACAGAATAAATATCTCCTTCCAGCCCAGCTACAAGGTGTAGAACCAGCTGCTTCTGGAAAAGGCTCCTGCTGTGCCCTTGGAAGGGGAAAATGCCAGAAGACTTCGGGTGTCCCATGTCTTAGGGATTTGTTTTTCAGGCATGAGGTACTCTCTGATCAGTGGCTGGGACAATGGAAAACTTAAGCAAATGTTGTAATCTCTGCAGTTACTCTTGATTTTCTGCACCTGCAAAAAGATGGGCAGGAATTCCTATTCTTGGGCTAGATATGTAGGTCTGGGTAAATTTACACTGTTAAACTGAAATCAAAGGAACTGCACTGATTAATAGGAGCTGAAAGTCTGTTCCAACATTTGATACCTCCAGAAAAGTCTCTTTTTTTTTGATTTCTCAATTTTGTATGTGTGGAGATTGTAAACATTTTTTTCAGATCTCCTTTTTAGAAAAATCAAATTATTTTTCTCAATATTCTGTGCATTTAAATAGAAAATTACTATTTACCTAGAAGCTTATTTACAAGATTGAAGCAATCTGGTTTAATTTCCACAAGTTTAACACCATGTCCTCAACACTCCAGCACAGCAGTGCTTTTGGTAGCCTCTGATTAGTAAAACTTCTGAACTGTATATGCATATACAGAAATAAGAAAATTACATTAGGATCTAAATATGAAAATTACATTACGATCTATATTCTTGAATTCTTATTGCTTTCCTTTTTCACTACTGAATAAAACAGGCTACAAATCTGGGATACTGTACTTAATTATGGAAAAGTGGTATCAGACTTCTTCCATTTTAACTGCATTTAAAATGTCAGTAACTATTTTAAGTGCAATAGCCTAAAAGCCTAGCCCAGCTCATAAACCCAGAAGATGTATGAAAACGTGCTTTTGCATTCCTCTGAAAAGTAATTTTTACAACTGTGTATTTGCAAGGATTTCACAAAACTAGCAATGCATTTATTTTTCAAATGAAATGTCCATAGCCTGTAGTATAATTCAAACAGGTGCTAATTAGGTGTACAGAAAGGCCACTGAGGATAATTTATATATCCCCTGCAAGAGAAAAAAACCTGAATAAATATTAATTGCTTATATTATGCAACTAATTATTTTTAAGATGGCACTAAATTAACTGCAAATATTATAATTACAAAGTACAGGGTAATTTACTGAAGATTAATTGAAATGATTAAGTGCAAACAGCATAATTTTGCAAGGTGGTATTAATACCTTCTGCATGGAAAAAAAGAGACCAAGGTGGCTGTCAGTGGCTATTTAATGAAGTACTTCAAGCACACTGTGAGACCATCAGTGGCCTGTCTTTGATGTGCCCTTCTCCTGAAAGGGTATTACAGGATTTCCACGGGGGGAAATCATTGTAGTGTTGATAATGACCAGAATGCCTGAACCAGTCTATTTTAAGGACTGAGTTTGATCTCAGTGACTTGGAGCGACACAAAAATATTGCATCATGGTCTGTGTCCAGCAGCCTCTTCTGAAAGCTGCAGCAACTGCAGCTGCTTTCTGAGTAAGGACTGAAGCAGTTGCCCGTGCAGCTGGAATGCATTCCTTGCAAACAGCAAAAGGACCTCCACTGCAAGCAAGATACCTGGAAATATCACTATGCAATAGTTTTAATTCACTTGCTGAATTCAGTACCAGCTTCCTGCATGCAGGCTTCCTATTGTGCTCTATGAAGGTGGAATGGTGGTGAACCTGGAGAAGGGAGAGGGGACTTGAAAAATTGTTCGAGTCCATGAGTGATTTGTTTCCTAGGAGTATCCTCTGTTTTAAGTCCAGGATCTTCTACTGAATTTCTTCCCTGTTTATTACCATCTCTCGGCCAGTATTTATTTTTTTGGTGGCTTAATATTTAATACAATTCAAATGCAGTTATTTAGAGAGTGACAATGGAAAACAGCAGATAATTCAGTATTCAAAATAATTCTAGACTTCTGAGGCAATGGGAGGAAGACAACGGTGTTCTTTTTGACTCTGACATTGACTGTAAGATGTTTCACTTTTCACTGACACATATGCCATATGTCATTACAAGAAGCACCGAGAGTAGTGAAATGCTATAAATGAAAATAAATGCTTTGTACTTATGGCCAGTTGTAACATTAAGCACTTACAGTGCTGTGATGCTCAATGTGCAAGATAGGGAATGTCTCCTACAGAGCTAAACTTGACCACGTGAGGAGACATGAGGAAAGCATTGTACATAACTGATTTCCACTTAAAAATGGGTAGACTGCTTATTGATTTCCAGTAAAAAGCTGAAATCCCTCTGACACCACGCTAGCTAGGAAATTTTGACTGTAAACTGTTTAATGTGAAGGGTTCCATTCAAGAATGTAGGAACTTTCTGGATTTTTTGTCCTACTCAGTAACTCACTTCAATGTATGTTTCAGCTCCTTTCACTTAAATAGACCTTGCTTAAACCTAATAATGTGCAATATTGAATATCTTGGTAAATATGGGCAAAAAGGCTTGACTAATATTGAAATCAAATCTGTGTACAACATCCTTTGGGACAACATTGAGAGGACTCATACAGGATTAGAGAGTCAAATTTAAAATTATTACATACATTGCAGTCTTGGCGCCAAAAGGGAATAGGGCTGTTTTAAATACAGATCTGATTGAAGAGATCAGAGAGATGTGAATCTCACAGCCAGACACTCATGCACAG
The DNA here is from genome assembly GCA_013398055.1 of Ifrita kowaldi. Lineage (NCBI taxonomy): Eukaryota > Metazoa > Chordata > Aves > Passeriformes > Cinclosomatidae > Ifrita > Ifrita kowaldi. The sequence continues at coordinate 329,355 of VZRS01012183.1, forward strand.
AGCTTCTGAAGTCAACGCAGCTGGACAGTATTATTTGTGTTCCCTTATCAAGCTCTGACAGACATTTTTACCTCAAAAGGTTCATTACTGAGAGATCAGAATCACAGTTCCTTATGCAATGACAAAGTTGCACTAGAAGCCAGGGCACAGCACTGGCAATATGCAAGCCAGAAAAAAGTGCGAGAGGCCAGACTGTGTAAAGCATCTAAACTGCAAAAAAAGTCCAATTCCTAGCAGGTGGCTGTGAAGTTGTCTGAAAGTGCAGTCTCTTGATTCTCTGCTGCTCTTTGCCTGGCCAGTCTCCAAGAGATGATTTGGAGAGGTGTAAAAGCTGCTTGAAATCAGCTGAGAACACTGGGCTCAGGGCCTCAGAGAAGCCAGCTGGAGGCTGCCATGCCCTGGCACCCTGCAGCCACACACGCCTCTGCCCACCCACACTCACTCTTTCCCTGGTGCTTTCGTAGCCAGGAAGGGAGCTGGAGACACCTGGACCTCCTGAGCCTCCTACAGGAACACAGAGCCTGAAGAGCAGGGAAACACTAAGAACTGACACTATGCCCATGGCAGCTTTGTCTTATTTGGTAAAAAGCCTGCATCACTACCAACAGAAAATTGTACATTGATTTTACTCACAAATGTAAAACAGCAGTTACTTTCCAATGCTGGCATTCACAAATGTGGGCACAGCAAAATATTCAAAGAAAGTCAGAGCAAAACAATAAACAATCAGAAAGCAGTGGCTAAATACAACTCATAACTGTTAGGCAAGGCTACAGCAATGCTCTTAGACTGGTACCTTATTTTACACTGAGATTACATACACAAGTTCAAAAGTATTTTGAATTTAGACCTTTGTAATTACATCATAATTACAGAGTCCTGGATAACAAACTAAGACTTTGTAAAACAGGTATCTTATCCATCTGAAAAGAATGCTTCCTTCATCTGACACAGCCAGTTGGTTTTGCCTTTGCTGGTATAGATGGTTTGTTTGATGGAAAACATTCTTTTTTAAATATGTAAATGCAACTGATCCTGAGGAAAAAAAAAATCATAAACCACCAGTAAAAATAAACTGCACTGCCCTGTAAAATGGCACAATTTTTGATGCTCATGTGAACATATTTCACGCTGGTTTGACCAGTACTCTTCTTACAGTGTACAAGTGTTTTTGCATGAAAACGAATTAATTGATGTAGAGCCCACTTCCTTCTTTCTGCAACAATTTGTGTCTATCAAAATATTGGTTGAATCCAATGAAATGAGTTGTTTCTATCTCACCCCACAATATGAACTTGTTGTGTTTTGTTACAGAAACTTTTAAAGGGCTGTCTTGTTTAGTTTGGGAGATGAATACAAATATTTGCTGACCAATCCCCAACTTCAAACACTTGATTTTTCAGAGGTTTCTGTTTAGCAAAATTATGACATTTAGCAACAACAGATAACCCCCTGGGTGAATTATTGCATATTTGCCTCCTGCGGGGCTTCTGCAGCTCCCTCTCCTACAGCTGAACACGCGGCTGGCGGGATCACCACTGAAACCTTTCACAGGACAGACCTCAGAAACACACTTGGCTCTGGCTGTTCAAGTTCCCTCTCTGCAGGTGAGAAAAATCTGAAATCTCCAAACTGCACAGCTGACATCTGGCAGGATCAGAGCCCAGCCCTGAAACCTCTATCCATAGGAATCCTGACGGAGACTTCAGAGTGCGAACTGGATGCCCTTGCCTGAACGATGACTGAGCATTGTAAGCGTGAGAACACTAAATGAGGAGTCAGGCTGCCAAGCATCAGACATGAATTGCTCCAGTGAAGCCAGGGTGATTGGTGTGAGCTGAGGGGCAGGTGGTGAGTGTGAGCACCCCGTGTACATTTCTGTGTGTGTGCACGGAGAGCTTCCTGTGTGACACAGCCATCAGAGTGCAGGATTCTCTAAGACTGCCAGGCATTACAGAGTCCTGCCACTGTACAAATGATGGGACCTGCACACCTCCTCAGGTAAAACAGCACTTTTCCAAAGGGCACTGAAAATGAATACAAGAAGTAGCATTTTTAATTATGGTTCCATAGACTGGTGCAGCTCACAAACCCTGGAAAACACAGGACAGCCATTTAAATACTTGTGGGAAAACTGATTTTCACTGATGGGACTGGGAAGCACTCCTTACGGATATTAATATCCTTACCATTGCGAAAAATCAGATTTAAAATATAAAAGACTTGATATTAATGTAAGTATCTTCTCCTTGTCTCCTTGTTTCAACATTAAAATTGAATTATCTTTTAGAAAACTTAGCTGCTGTCACTTTAGAGATGCTGCCTTTGCAGCTGGGTGCGTCCATAGCTCTGATAATACCTTTATGTCATAAATATGATCTAGGAGCCAAAACTGGAAATTAAACTCAAGCCCCACCTTTGCAAACATAATTAGACATGTTCACTAATACTTGCCTGGAAACGTGCAAGTGTAGTGAGCCTTTGTTCACTTACTGTCTGCTTGTTCTGTACTGTTGTCACCTCCTGTGTGATGACATCCAGCAGTAATACTGGCCCATGGCACCTTCTTTGAGTCAGGCTTTTATAATCAAAGTTGCCAATAAAATGCCTGAAGCTGGTTAGTGAGATACAGGGCTCTTCTTTTGAGTAATCTCAGTGACTGTGTAATGCCAAGTATCAAAGAGATGTTTTACAAAAAACCAAAGTCAAGTGTTTTACATTAAATCTTACAAAACTGTACATAATAATAGTCTACAACATGAAAATGGCCATTAAACAGTTGTAATAGTTATGAAATGTAGTAAATATAACAATTCTAATGTTTCATATATTTATCATATTAATCATATCACTGTATTCATACAGTATAATTTGTGTACATATATTCAATGGCACTGTAAACAGTTGCTGGAAAACACACAATAACTCTTAACCCATTAGAAGTTATTATAGTACTTTTTCATCCAAAAAGTTAAAATGCATCAATGTATCATTGATTTAAAAAAAAATAACCTTGTAATATAATGCACATTCGACATTTTCTAGGGTAGCAATCAAGATGAAGCATAACAGAGAATGTTCTAGATTTCAGAATGTTTTACATTTACACCTAATGTGATACAAAATTTTAAACATTAAATGTAATTAAATAATACACAGTTTCTGAAACAGTTGGTTTCAGAGATCCATAATGCACAAAATCTAGTTAGTGTCTAATGGGAGTTCCCAATAATTTATATCTCTGGGACCTTCATGGAAAACTTAAGTTGGTTTCTGTGTAACATCTCATAGGCAAAGTAAGTTTGAAGCTAATTATCTTTTTTTTTTTTCTGTACAGAGCTGCATTCAAGTGGATAAAACATTATTATGTTTATTTATGTTTCCCTTTGCTGGACATTCATCCAATAAGCCTTGAGCATATGCTTAAGCATCTGGTAATGACATTTTGTGGGGCAGGGAAACTCACTATCTATGTCCCTCAGTAAACAAAGTGGTTCTATTTTTTTCCACAGTTAAGGCAACTATACTGATATATTAGACACACCATATGTTTTTATGTTGCTTCCTACAATCTAAACAGTAAGAGTGAAAAGAAGTTTCAAACATGCTTTGATCTTCTTGACTGCTCAGGAATTTCATCAGGCTGGTAGAGAGCACTTCACTGTACAGGGGAGCAACCTGGTACCTGGTCTGGTGGGAGGTGACCCTGCCCATGGCAGGGGGGGTGGGACTAGATGAACTTTAAGGTCCACTCCAACCCCATAACCTTCTATGATTCTATGAACTGTAGCACAGCTTGTTAGCTGTTCACTAAAAAAACCAGTATGCTTTACCTTGAATTTGAAGAGTGACCATTCATATAACTTATCAGAAAAATTAAACAAATAAACAACAGCCAGTCAGATTCTAGCAAACAAAACTGATAAAAAACAGTAACACACACATACATAATTTCTGTGTTTTCAATTATTTCTACCCCATAACTTAAGCTATTCAGACCCTTGTGATCATCCTTGCTGTACCTTGGATGGGCTTTGCCAAAGGCTATCTTCAGACATTGTAAGTGATGACACTTGGTATCTGCCAACTCCAGCATATCACTTCTTATTTATTCTAACATATCACATCAATGAGAGAGCCATTTCCATTTGTTTCCAGTCGGGTAAGGCTGCAGGTATAAATGACAGTGAACAGGAGCAGTAGCACAGCATCTGCAGGGCAATACAGCTACAGGGGACAGTGCCACAGAACTGCTAGTGCTGCCAGAACAGCAAGGGAGGGACTCAGGGCTGGACTGCTCCCATTTCCAGTTACACTGTGTTTGGAGGATGACTTGACAGTGCTTGTGGTGGTTGTGGTGTCAATCTTTTTCACGGTTGGTTTTGGTTCATTTCTGTTCTCTGGGTGGGTTTTCTTGTCCTTGAGTATATCTGAAAGCATGAAAGTAAACGTGAGGTTAATCACACATCTTTTAAATAGTGCTTTAAGTTCTCTCCATTGTTGTACACTCACTCTGAGTAACTGAAACATCTATGGAGACTGATGGGGCACTTACACTAATGTTTTAGTTGGGCTCAGCATGGCTACTCTGTCCTCAGCACCCACTGTTTTGCACAAGTCTTCTTTGCATGCCTGGCTCCCCTTGGCTACTTGCAGACACAGCCTGAGCAGAATAATAGGTATTCTGCATTGCAGTGGCTGGGCTCAGAACATGATCTTCTCTCACAGAAAGTACCTTCAGTTTCACCTGGGATGGGAACCAACTCATGCTTTAAAATGTGGTGCTAGGATTGAGTGGTTTTGTAACATGTTACAGTGAAATACCCTTCAGGTTGGTGGGCTGCTGCAGGAGATTGGATATTGACTTAATAGAATCCCAGAATGGTTTGGGTTGGAAGGGACCTAAAAGATCGCCTCGTTCCACCCCTCTGCCATGGGCAGGGACATCTTGCACTATCCCAGGTTGCTCCAAGCCCTGCCCAGTCTGGCCTTGAACACTTCCAAGGATGGAGCATCCACAGCTTCTCTGGGCAACCTATGCCAGGGCCTCCCCACCCTCTGAGTAAAGAACTTCTTCCAAGTATCTAAACTAAATCTCTCACCTTTTCATGTAAAATCATTACCCCTTGTCCTTTTCAGTGTCTCCTGCGTAAAGGGTCACTCTCCCTCCTTTTTTTAAGTCTCCTTTAAGCACTGGAAGGCTTCTCCCTTCAGATGCATTTTGAGGCAATTCCATGTATTTTTATATAAAGAATTGGATTCAGAAGAAAGTAGGAGTACCCCTTAATTGCAAAAACATGGATTTTTTTGAAAAGGGAGAAAATAATAAATCTTTAGTTATGAAGACATTTCCAAGCTATTTGCAAATATTACTGAGACCATATTGCCCTTAAACCCTCTCACTGGCATTGTGGAGAAACAAACAAACAAACACACAAACAATTTCACCTGCTGAAGGTATGATAAATTTATAGTCAATCCGTAAAAGCATACCTGAGTGCTTGGAAAGAACAAATGCCTACCTGGAAGAATTTATAATTAACAATAAATGTTCAGGTCGAAGTTTAAAGGATTTGCAACACTAACGAATGCAGTGCACATACAAAAGAAAGCAAAAGGCACAGATTTGTAATGCAGATGAAACAGCAGTCCAATCTTAAAATGAAAACTCTGAATCACAGAAGCAAGTTCCTGGCAGAAACTGGAAAGATGGAAAGTATTCCAGAAATGTAAATGCAATCTGAGATCATTGTCTGCACGTCAGTAGTTCTGAACAACCATCAGTAAATTCACTTGATACTAAAAATGAGCTATTGTATTGGGAAAGCACACATTGTTCTTTTGCCAGAATAAACTGTAAGAGAAATGCAATGAATTCCTCCATTTTACCATAATATCAACATTAATCCTGGAGGAACGTGTGACTCCTACACCTGACTCAAGAGTGACTGCAGTGAAGGGACACCAGCTGGCAAGGCGTACTTTGGGAAAAGGCTAGTCTGACACTGTGCTCAAAATTCCTTATGGCAAAGTGCAGACATATCTCCTCTTTGATTCCAACTTGCAATGGAGCTCACAGAAAGGAGGGGGAGAAAAAGCATGCTCTAAATGTTCAGAAAATATCAGTATTCTGAGGACATTTAAAGAAAAATGGACAACCTTCAGACTGTCATTAAAGTAAATTAAGAATAAATCATGGAAATAGGTGTGTTCTGACACTGCCTAGAGTCCTTTCCATCACTGTCACTCTCCTTTGCAACTGCAGTAAAGGCACTATTTCTCTGCTGCCTCTTATATCAACCCAGCCTGCTGACTTCAGCTCTCTGGGGCCAGCTGATTAAATTAAGACCTCACTCAGGTAAATCTATTCCCCCTCTTTCAGCTGGCCATGTCCAGCATTGTAACTTGATTGGCGTCTATAAATCGGGCAGACTGAAATGTATTAATTCGTTTATTTTCTTACTATTGACTTAACCAAAAAATCTAAGGTAAGATTTAATGCTATCAGAGAGACTGTTGGTTTTTAAAAGCTTTCCTCTCAGTGACTCCTTAATGCACTACATAACAAGCGTTAAATAATACATTAGAAAATCCTGCCTTCATCCTTTCCAGGGGAAGGACTACATTCTGAATTCTCTCTCTGTCTTCACAGCAGAGGATCTTCCGATGCTATTCATGGCCAATTCTAATTTGGGATCTAATTGTGCAAAACTGGCATTTTATTTAAAATGCTCTGTTTTCTCCTTTCTTAAAAATAAATAAAAATAGCTTAACTTTCAATTCAGTTCAAAATCTTTTTCAATCCTGTATTTAGTTTTTAAGGCACAAATTTCAGCAGTATAAAGATTTCGTGTTTTATTCCAGTTTCCTCAGAGTTCCTGTTGCTTACTCACTCCACGATTTTGGCTGAGAGACTCTGAGTTAAATGAGTTTTTCCTCTTATATCTTTTTTCTCTGAGTCAGAGATGGTTATGTTCAGTCTACTACTGACATTCAAAAGGCAAAAAAGTACTGATCATGCTAGGAAAGAAAGAAGTGTTAATGTGAAGACTAGCACAAAAATGAAACTTCAGTCTCAACACAGCAAACCCCAGATGTTCAGCACCCATGAATCCAGCCCCCAGAGTATGACTTCATAAAACCAACCAACCAAACCCCACAGCTTTGGTTTGTTCTCCTGTTTACCTTCTGCGTTTTAAAGGCTTTATGGTTCCCAATTAAAAGCTTTCTCCATCGCTAGAAACTTCCTTTCACCATCAGTCGCTCTCTCCTTTCCAGAAATGGAGTGGTTAAACTCTCTCAAGGCTTCAGCTAACCTCAGCCTGACAATGTGATGGCCTTTGGACACTGGCATATAAATATTGTTCTATGCCGTTTATTTACCACTGCACCATGATGGTGATACAGCCACTGCAGCAGCTACTGTGCTGTTCCCTCATCCAGGCTCTCAGTAAGAATATTCAAATCCTGCCAAAAAGGGTGCTTAGAGAAGGCAGCTGACTGCCAAAGCAGCCTTTCTGAGCAGCCTTTCGGGACTCTTGCCGAGGACAGGGTCTGCTGGGGTCAGTGAAGATGGCTTAAGAGTTCCTCCAGGCCTCGTGATTACAGCTCAGTTAGTCCAGGGGATTGAGTCCACTTCCTTAGCTGAACTCTTGTCTGTGTTAACTGCTGCTAAATTCACATCTTGACAGTATAAACAAAACACATAATGAAAATGACTTGACCTCGCTGTTTAGAGCATTCAGGATTATCTTCACCTCCGAGATGTAACCGCAGATTGCTGCTCAGTAATGCATGTGCCATTCCGACGGCACCGAGCTACTCATAAATACTTCTATGGATCAATACTGTTCCTCAGAGAGACCAGCTTAGGATGACAGGGAGAACCAAAACTGTCACTGACATCTAATTTAGAAACAGGAAATCTCCCCTATAGTGAGGGCTCATTATGCCTTTCAAATGCATTCAGTGACTTGCATGTTGAAGTACACCTTAATCGGAGTCAGTAAAGATACCGGGGCAAAACAATGCAATTATAATTTTTTTAGGTTATTACCGAGTCATCAGACAGAAGTTAAAGTCATACTGGCACCCAAGCTCTCAGTTCCCCCTTCCTAGGCCAAATGACTTGCAGTTTGCTACTGCTAGGCATTGTCAAAGATAAAACTATTTATGGGAGTATTTGCATGCTATTGCTCTCTAGTGAGCGCTATCAGCACGGTCTGCTTTAATCTGTTCATGTTTCCTACTGTCCTGCCAAGGGATAAACTCGTTCAGCCACTTAATAGAAACCTCCTTCCATTTTTGTCCTTCTCTTGATCTGATTTGAGCTCAGTCCTTTCTCTGTGACTGTAAATGACTGGACCTCTGCTCATCAGGCACTGCACTTATGACTGCCCAACAGCCTGCGTGCCTCTAAGGCTACAGATCCTCTCACCAGACAGGGGTACAGCCTCTGTGAGAGGATGCTGAATAAAAACAAACCAGAGAGATTTGCCAGACCGGTCCTGTAAATGTTAATTACAGCAGCCTGGTTTCTAATGGAGTGGGGCACTGACAGCAGAGAATCCATGCTCATCAATCCACCGTGCCCATAACAAAGTGGGGATTCTGGACGCGTTTCCATCACTTTTAACCATGAGCTGCTAGAGAGAACTTTCAACCCAGCTATTTGGGGAGACAAAGGAAGCAGAGATTGTTTCTTTCTGCTTTCCCCACATTAATTACATCAAGTCAGACCTGTCCATTTCTTTCCAGACTTTCATGCAAACACTGTGCTTTGAAAAGACAGACTGTCAGCATCTACGATAGCAAATTAATGCCTTGGTCTTGAATGCCTCATCATGGATGTAATGACACTTATAATGCAGGTCTGAAGTGAACTGGTCAGCACCTGCAGTTACTCTCCACGTTGGAGCTCAGTTGTGTGATAAATTTCCCTTCGATCATGGGCTTGGGTTTGCCTGACAGCTTCATAAGAAAATTAAAGCTAGGTGCAACTTGGTGGAACAGGCTCTTAAATTACAGTAGATGCTGCAGTGTTATTATTAGCTTTTTATCACCTCGGGTAGCAAAAGCTGAAATTACTTTTACATATTCACAGGAAGAAGCTCTGAAATTGCAAAACAATGCTGTCGCCATAAAATGTACCAACAATTTCCAAATAATCCATTATCCTGACATTAAGACCAGCACTAATTATTTCCAGTTACAGCTGCAGCAGACAAATGGAAACAGGAATGCTGTGGAAATGGGAATGTGAGAACTCCTAAAGTATGATAACTTGTGATGCAATTCTCCAAATTCTGGAGTCTGTTATTGTCATCTATATAATACCAGTCAGTAAAACGTGGGTGTAATGCATGCTTTTTGGAGCCAGAAGAAGGGAGCAATGAAAAGCTCTGCATCCTCCCATGTATGTACTGTTCTACTATTTTCTATTTCAGCCTGAGAACATGGTGTCTATAGAAGCCTTTTCCCCACACACCTTTTTATGGAAAGCTGGTGTTAGGAGGAAAAAAAATCTTTAAGCAGAAAAAGTTTCAAGTGCATAGACCACTCTCCCCACTGAACTCCTGAGTGGCATTAGGTTCAGGCCAGCCTTTCCAGAAGACCTGTGGGACAAGATTATGGGGGTAAGATGATGTGTCCTAGTTTGATTCGGAGATCTTTCCATTTCTAAGAAGTTTCTCTTTTTTAAGGAGTGAGTGGGGGTATAACCATAAATTGGGACCAGGATTATCTGTGTCCGGGTTTTAATTCTATATTAAGCTCTGTGTGATCTTTGGCAGGTCACCTTTCCATGTGGACCAGTGAGAGAACTACTTTATTTCCTACACATTTTGTGCATTCTGGATGCAATCTTTTCCATCTGAGAGCCATACCCACTCTCCTCGAGAAATAATATTGGCTGGAACTTTCAGGAACTAATTCAAATACAATCAAGAAAAGGCAGGAACAACCATGAGACAGTTTGAGACGTCAGGTCTCCTAGAAGCCACACTTATATGAAATGGCAACTCCTTCCCCTTTTCCCAAGCAATCTTTTAGTCCATATACATCTGAATGCAATATACACGTGCATAGAGAGAGCAAGACATGATCTCAGCTGTCCTGCTCTAAGGAAACCTGTCACTGTATGTCTTTGGCTTTTGATATACATTGGCCATAGCAAACCCTGCATGATTTTCAGGAGCCACAATACAACTGTATTAGTTCTGGGGGTTAAAAAATAAACCCGCACGTAGAACTGCCTCAGCTCCTGCCATGGTAAATGTCAAGCAGGAACAATCCATCTTTTCATTGGGAAGAAATAATCTAACCTAACAAAGCTTGTGTGATTCAGCAGTACTTCCATTAATCAATCAGTCATTTGCAAGAAGAGGTTTTGTCATTTTGTTTATATTAATATGGGACTTATTCAAATGCAGACAAGCTGAAAGTATAAGCTTAAAACATGCCAAACATCTTTTACATTTCCTGGAAACATCTGTTTTTAGTCTAGTCCTAGGCACATGTTTGTGGTTGCATGTTTATGCTTGTTTAGTTTGCCAGATACCTCGTACGTAGTGCAGCACAGCTGACATGATATCCTGAAACACAGCATGGAAGTATCTGTAAAACATGATGTTCCCAGTAAATCTGTTGAACATTCGTTGTAACTTTCTTGTAATAGAAGAAACAACTAAAAAGCCCTGTGACAGCCTTCTGCCTTCACTGTATGGTGCAATTAATTAGCTAAGTTCAGAAATTGTGTACATGCCTCACTGGCAATATCAGGAAGACTGAGAGCGATCCTGATGCTGCATGCCTCGCATGCTCCAAACTCCTATTAAACTTAATGGGAGTTTGGGGGGATGTGAGGAATGCAGGGCTGACCTTTATGGTTAAAGATGAATGTGAGCTCCAGACTTCAAAGATTAGGTGCCCCTGCCAGTCTGGAGCGTGCAAGTGATCAGCACGCCAAGTGCCGAAGGCATCTGCTAAATATCACGCCACAGCTCAAAGCTGTAATTAAGAAAAATATAAACTGGCTGGAGGAAGGAAAATATTAGTAATAATTGAAAATGCTTTGGCTTTTGCTTTTGTCCTGATGATCTCATTAGTTTTGGTTACAGAAACAGTTCTCACACTGGCTGACGTGGGGCATGCTTTGTTTGTGCTCTCCTTCTACCCTCATCTTTCCCAGTTAACTTTTATTGCTCAATACAAAGGTCAAATCGAAGGTTTAATTAAATTGTATGTGGGGAAACTATAAACTTATTTTGGAAGGGAGTACAAAAATATTTAAAGCCATCCCAACTCCTCTCCCCCAGACACTCCTTAATTTCTCAGGAAGAAAAGGAGCATACGTTGTTGGCACTCTTTCCCTTAAGGAGAAACTGCACCTTTTCTGGCTTCAAAATTTACATGTTACAAATATCCAACCTTTTCAATAACCTCCTAATTGTACTTGAAATTGAAATTTGTAATGAGGATTTTAATTTAGCTCTGCTGCTCTAAACATGAGAGAGCTCCATTTTGTAAAAGGCCTGGATATGATCTTATACTTCAGCAGTGTAAATTCAACTGACAACCAAGATTGGAACTTACCCTAAACTTTACTTAACTTTAAACAGAACTTGTAGCACCAAGATAAATACTATAACCCACCTGCTTAAGTAGGCACATGTCTCTCAGCCCTCAGGTCTAGAACTGAAAACTAGTACTGAAAACACTCACAGGTCCTACCTAAGCAGCATTTACAATTTCTTCATGCCATGAGAAGACAATCACATAGCTTGAGAGTAAGGTCAGGTTTGAGTAGGCTACAACCTGTGTACAGCAACACAATCCTCAAGGAAGTTCAGGCTTCCACGTGCCAGGCTAGCTGCCTGAGCTGTGGTCATGCACCACTGAGATTCTCAGCTCTCACAGTCAGCTGTTGCCTGGCCACAGGGGCTGAAGGATTCCCTGGATCCTTCTCCATCTCCAAAAGCCCTGCATTGTTTGTGTCTCTGCAGCTGGCTGTCCACACGAGCCCTGGGGAGCTGTGCTGGAGGTGGAGGATGCTCTGCAGGTCTGCCCTCCTTGGCCAGACCTTGCCAGCACAGGCCTGTGGGATCACACTGCACGGTATGAGAGCAGAGAGGAATCTGCCAGCTGGGGCAGCAGCTCAGTTGTGCCCCTGTGACAGATGATACCAGGCTCAGATCCTTCCTGTGAGTGGTTTAGAATGGGTGCTTGAACCCAGGTCTCTCGTCCCTGTCCAGTCAGAGGACATGTGCAGGGAGGGGCATCTCAGCCTGAAGCAGGCTCTGCTTGAACTACCTGGGTCTACCCTGGAAGGAAACTGGCCCAAAATACACTGGAAAGAACTACTCAAATTAACTAACAGGTTGTCAGCCAAAGGAGAAGGGACAACAGAAACTGCTCTGTGCCACTGCATGAGGTCTGTTTATGGCTCCCCAAGGAGATGGCAGCCAGGGGCAGGAGCACGGACTGCTCTCTGCTTAGCAAGCCATTCTCTCACATTACAGAATAAGCAGATCTCGTATCTGTAAGGAGCAAGCAGGAGAAAATAAGCCACTGCAGAACTCCCCTCCCACCAAAGAGCTGGGTCTCAGGGCAGAGCCCTTTTAGCTCAGCAGCCTTTAAAAGGAGGCAGGGAGAACTCAACACAGGCACTGCAGGCAGCTCGGCCAAACCCAGAGTGAATAACAACTCACATCAACTTCCAGCATGGCAGGCACAGCAAAATAATCACAAGCATCTCCAAAAGATATCTGAAAGGGTCTTTTCACCCTGCAAGCAGGCTGCTCTCATCAGTCCTCATCCTTTAAAAGCCAGTCAAATTCCTCCAGTTATTCCCACTGCTCCCTTAGAAACTTGGGCAGATACAATTCCTGCTTTAAGATTCTGAAGTCACCAGATCTCAATGGCAGCAGTGAGGGTTTAAAATGCTTCCTGCATTTCTGTCATTTCTTGAGCACCCATAGAACCCCACACTAAAAATCTTTTAAAGAGGTTCAAATAGGATATAATAATAATAATAATTGATGTTTAATTATAGAATAAACATTGAAATCACTTCAATCTACATAGCATCTGACTTCTTTTAATCTAGATGATAAAAAGGATTAGTTGTAATGCCAAACAATAGTTCTAATCCTTGTATCAATCAGTAGGAAATGTCTGTTTATTGAATCTTTCCAGTATTTAATTTCACTCAGAACTGAAATTAAAAAAAAAAAAACCAAACTGTGGCAAGATATTATCCTGGATTAATCATTTTAGCCTGAACATCAGGAGTAGTACAAAAAATATATCATGGCATTAGGCTTGCTTCAGCTCTGGTATGGGAAGCTTAAATTAGTCTTTTCTCCTGCTCTAGTCTGGCAACTCTTCAGCATTGCATAGCCTCTATTTCACATTGCTGGTTTATCCGGCCAGCCAGAACCCCAGCTCCATCACAGCTGACAGTTATTGACGGGGAGGATGATTAGAGCCATCACTCTGCTGAGGATCTGCAGCAGGAAGAACATGTTTCATGTGAAAATACCAAACGGCTTAAAAGCATTATCTTATTAGTAGCACACAGTGAAACTGATGAACCCTTATCACAGTCAGCAGGATGATGAATACCCAAATCAACACAAATGGAAAGGAGATATACAACCAGGGTAAAAAATAAACTTTTCTAGTAGAAAATCTTACAAAATGAAGCCACATCCATTAGGATATGCATAAGGCTATGTTCTGTCAGTGTTCAGGCTGTGGGGAAAATTAAAGGAAGGAAATTCTTGTTTGGAGCTGGCAACGATCCCTTTCCCTGTTCTGTTTTTGTAAGGATGTGAACTGCTCCCTCCAATTTTCATGGAATCACCTAAAGCAAAAGCACCAGACTGAGTTTAACTAGTCTGCCAACACTGGTACATAACAGACTGAGGGCTACAAATCATCCCCCTTTTTTGGGTAACAACACCGCTCAACTTTACATTGGCCGGGGCTCTCCCACTTGGCCAAAAGGCAAAAACACTTCTGCTATTAGCCCACATGGGCTAAACCCCCCTCGAGGCATTATCTCCATCATGAGAATGCTAAAAACACCATTTGGAGAGTGAAAAACCCTGCATTGGAACTCAAAGGTCTGGCTTCTCTCTACACTGATGTGCTCAAGCTTGACTGCCCAGGTGACACCAGTGACAAAGCCCAAGGTCCTTCTGCAGGCACCTGTGCATGGATCCAGTGGATCATGCCAAGGGGCTTAGGGTGGTGGTGAGAAGAAGTCCTTGTTTTTAAGGAGGAGGAAGCTGGAGAGCATGCAAGCATCAGGGTGTTGCTGGAAGTGTGTGGAGAGCAATGGGGACCCCAGATCAGGGAATTCAATGGACTTTGATGAACATGAAGGAGCATCTCTGCTGTTTCTGTGCACAAAACTGGCATGAACTTAAACAAGTGACTGAGCAGGCTGTGTTTCCAGCCAGCCAAAGAAGCTCTGACAGGCACTCAGTCTGTTCTGTGGTATATCAGTTACTGCCATTTCTTTCTGTCACAGGAGCTCCAATAAAGGGAAAAACCCACTGGAAGTTCATAAGAGCTGACACCGTATGCTGTGATGGATCTGTTGGCACTGCTGTGGTCTATTATGCAAATACACATCAGTGGACTTCGTAAAACATAAATTATGTAAACATCCATTTAGAGACTTTTCAAAATGCAGATTACTTGCCTGACGTTTGGAGACAATAATTAAGATCTCTGATGTGAACCTGTACTTGGGATTGCTGTGCAAGTCAGGCCAGCCTGTGGATGTCTAGGCCCAGCAAACCTTATTTCACATGCAGATTCTGCCTTGATAAGAAGAAATTTGCAGTCAAAGTTGACTGTGTCATAATCTACTTAAGCCAGATTTCAGTGACACCACAGGTTATAAAAGATCCTTGAATTTACTACTGCAGAAGGGCTCCGTAACATCCCATTGGAATTCAGGTACACAGTTGTTTATTTAGGACTACAAAGGGTTTTCCTTTTTAATTAAGAATTTGAATTTTCCTTGATGCACGCCAAACATCCACATGCCTGTGTGATGGCAGGTGGCTCAACCTTCTGTGGGGGCAAGGGTTTGAGTGCTGGTTCTCCAGCCCTGCAATCTGCTCCTGGCCCTGGGTGAGACCTGAGTCATAACCAGCACAGACAAACTGGACTTTGGGCTAGACCATGAGCTCAGGTCACAAGTTTGACACAGTAGGTAAAGGTCTACTCCGCAGGGCTCCCATTCAGGAACCAGGTCAAGCAGTGTCGTGGTTTAACCCCAGTTGGCAGCTAAGTACCCCACAGCTGCTGGCTCAGTCCCCTGTCCCTATCTCTGAGGGCAGGAGAATGAGAAAAAAAAAAGTAAACCTAACAATAATTGTAATGAAAAGGAGAGAGGAATAAAATCCAAGAGAAGTCAGTGATGCACAAGACAGTTGCTCCCCACCCGCTGGCCAATGCCCAGCCCGTCCCTGAGCAGTGACCGATGCCTCCTGGCCAGCTCCTCCCAGTTTATGTACTGGGCATGTGGCATGGAATACTCCTTTGGCCAGCTCAGGTCAGGTGTCCTGGCCATGCTGCCTCCCAGCTCCCTCTGCACTTCCTCACTGGCAGAGCATGGGAAACAGAGAAGTCCTTGACTCGGGGTAAGCTCTGCTTAACAACAATCAAAACATCAGTGTCTTATCAACATTATTCTCATACTGAATTCAAAACACAGCACCGTACCAGCTACTAAGATGAAAATTAACCCTATCCCATCTGAAAACTGGACAAGCAGTTAAGATTTTTTTTTCCCCACAAACACTAAGCATCTTGGATTGGTCTCAGTAGGCCCATTCCTGTCATCTGACATCTTACAAAAATCTAGGCCAAGGAATATATCCTTTGCTGGAAAAGAAAACATCACAGACTGTGTACTTGGGTAAAGAATTTGGAGGAACTAGGTTTCAGGGATAGTAAACTGAGCATCTGTTGGACTTCATTAAATTCTTATTTAACTTGAGTTGAGATCAGTGAAATTAACCTTTATACCTCAACTGTGCTTTTCCTGCTTGAAGCAGCTGAATCAAAGCAGCTTACCAAGGGCATCTTTCTGCTTTATAACTTCAAAGAACATTTATTCAGAGATAGCATGTGAGAATCACATAATTGGAGCCAGCTGATGGAGAAAGCGCTGCAAACTGAGGTAGCCAGGAAAAATACCTAATTTAAGGATAGATTAGAGATCTGAAACAAAGGTTCATAAAGACTGGTGTGTTACAAAGCAGAGGTAACAATTTCCCAGAGAGGCAGAGACAGTACAAGGTGAATGGAAGAGTCTTTCTAACCACTGTTGCTGAGTAGTATTCCCTGAGCCATGAACTATAAAAAGAAAAGGAGCTCAGAAGATGATTTGCAACCATTCAATGTTCTTTACTGGCCTGTGTAGGCTGTTCAGGACATGGACAGCCATTTCTGTGCACCTACAGTAGCCAAGGTCAGGATCTTGACTGGGACATTCCTGCACTACTGTCGAACTAAAAATGGGAAGATACAAACAATGGTAATTAAAGGACAGCAAAGAACAACAGTGGACATTTTAAAATTCAATTAAACCCCAACATTTACTGGTATCCAGAACAGTTACCAAGTTACCAGGCATCCGTAAGGTTGCAATCAAACCCTAAACTAGAAACCCCACAGATTTACAGCCCTCTAGTTACAAATTTAGATTAGAACCATTCAAAATAATTAGAAGAGACAGAACTAAGCATTTCACAGAATCTTCTCCAGCTGACCAACTGTGTATCCAAGTGCTGGGCTGTGCACTGAACGACACCCCTCTGTCACTGACCTGGTACTCTGAAGCAGTACAGGCTCCTGACACAGGCTCCTGACATCTCCAAAGCTGAAAATAAGTCAAGGCTGTTGTAATAGGAAACAGAAGTACTCCAGTGATGTGTCACCCAGCCATAAGAACCCCTCAGTTCTGCCATGGCTATTCCAAAAAGCAGAAGATATTGTAAGATGAGACCTTGCAACACTCAGAGCATTTATCTCTAGATATGGAGTGGGAGAAGAGAAGGCAGGACAAGATACAATCTTGTATCTGTTTCTCTGCAACAAATTGTTGCACCTCACTGAATATCAAAAGGCAGTTTAGTTCTGCCATTGATAGTAAATGAAAAAAATTGCTGTGGAGTGACAGTGGTCACACAACTCTATGCAACTTTAATGGAACTAATAACACAGTTTCCTTGTAAAATGCCAAGCCTTGTTTGTGCAAAGATCACTGTAGTATCATCCCTTTGGAGCAAAAAAATTCCTTGTACATGGGTTGATGCACAATCTCTTCCCCACCCCACAGTTCCACCAGTTTCCATTAAAAAATTAGAAGCAAACTGCTTGACTTATGAGTTACAATCCTTACACCAATATACCTTTGAAACTGAACTGGGAGAAATGCCTGAAGTTTGCTCTGGACTTCACTCTCACTATCCATTTACACAGGGATGCTTTTTGGTAATAGGTTTTGCTTAAAACTGACATCTGTCAGAGAGAAATAATTTTACCAAACTGTCTCCAATTAGTGTAGCAGAGCATGGGCAGGCATAGAAGAAGTGGCCTCACACAGCTCAACCAGGTGTCCTCCTGTTCAGCCAGACAGGAAAAGGAGAGGTACAAGATGGTGGGATTGGGCACATGGTGACAAACAGGGGAGCAAAACCTCTAATTGCACTGAAAGTGGCACAGATGTGAAGGGCCACAGGAAAGGCCCATCCCCAGTGAAAGGGAGATGGGGAGAAATGTGATAAATGGTTCAGGGTGACAGAGGACACTACAAAACTTGAGGTATTAAATGCCTTCTCTGCCCTGGTTTTGCTAACAAGGCGATTGCTCAGCTTCCTGTGGCTCAGTCTGGGGAGTGAAGATTACCAGGGCAGAGGAAAATCAAATTAGGGACTGTGTGTTGGCAGTGGGATGAGGACCAGCATCAGGGCTATGCAGGCAGCTGCCTATGGGATGCTGTGAAAACCCTCTCGGTGAAGGTTTTAAAATCCAGACGAGGCACACAGGGATGGGTTTGGCAGAGCTGACTCTGGCCTGGGACACTAATCCATCCTAGAGAAGCTTCTCCGTCGCTGTTCTCAATCTTCCGATGATCCATTCATTTTGATGAATCTACTCCATGCAAAAAGCAAATGAAAACCAAGTATTCAATCAGTTTGTGACTAAATCTGTAACTATCTATAAAAACCAAGGGTGAACATCTTGTAAAAAGAATATACACTGGCAGCTATTGCTGATGAAGTGCTATCGATAGGCATTAAAGCTGCAAATGGCAAGGTGTTGGCAAAGTGAGAGGAATTGCTGCAGAAAGTAAAAAGCCAATCTGTATGATGAACAGAGTGTACATAAAGTACAGCAAATTACCAGACACACAGCCATGAGAGCACAGAGGCATGGGAGCTGATTAAGAAGCCCTTGTGAAGAAATCTTGAAGGCTGGCCAGTTCCTCCTAATTCTCTGGCAGGCGTTGCAGCCGCTCAGCCAGTGAAAAGAGCACTGTCTGTGATGTGAGCACACGTAGTGGGTATTACAGGGAGATGATGGATGTGCAATACCATGGCAAATGGCTGCTTGGAACTGCCATCCCCCTTTCAGAACAATCCTGCTTTTCAAAGCCTCAGTACTCTTGGCTAAATGCCAAAGAGGGAGACTTGAAAGGCCCAGCTCCTGAACTCCCCCATGAGGGATACGCCGGGCGCGTGGCTGGATGTACTGTGCGTCACTGGCACCTCGAGTGCGTGACACTTGGAGGCTCTGCTGCTGGGGCTGTACTTGCTGAACACCTTACCCTGTACATTTGTAACTTGAGAGGGACGTGATAGCCATAAGACTTCAGAAGCCCAACAGCTGCTGATTTTCTTTAAACCCAGGAGACTGATTTTTGTTTATTTTTCACTTCCTGGGTTTTCTCAAGACGTTCCTTCTTCCTATTTCCTTCTAATTGACCACAATGGAGCCTTGCTCTTTAACCTGCTAACTAGAGAAAAAAACAAATGATTTTCTGATCATCTCAAGAGCCACAGAATTGTTTAGACTGGAGAAGACCTTTAAGATCACATAGTCCAACCACTGACCCAGCACTGCCAAGTCCACCACTAAACCATGTCCCTAAGCTCTGGGGCAGGAGCTTGGACTAGATGACCTTTAACAAAGGTCCCTTCCAACCCAAGCTATTCTATGATTTTATGAAAATATGCATTATTTGGGTACTGTTACTAATGGCTTGTGCCAAGGAAAAATTAATTGTACTGAATTTGATGTAACTGAAAGATGAGCTTGGCTTAAGAGTCACAAAGGGACTGATTAAGCTCAGGGTTTGTATTGGAAGACTATTCTCTGCTTTACCAGCTCTCCAGGAAAACTTCAAGGCAGCAAAATCACAAACATGACTAAAAGTCTGATTTACCTATCCATTTGAAAATTACCAGTGCTTTAGTTCTTCCCTCTTCTGAGACGACCTGCTTTAAATGAAAGCTGAGTAGGCAGAGGTAGCCTGGTAAAAAATACATTACTGTCTTTTTTGCTTACCTATTGAAAAGGAAGACCCCCCCAAATTACAAACATAACTGCTTTAATTGGGGATTCTGGGTGCAGCAGCAATGGAAGTAATAAAGCATGCATGAGATTTTGATTGTTGAACTTTCATCAACTTACTTCATCACTCTACAGTCAAAAATAATCGGAAATAGGCAACTGCAAACATCAGCCAAATGCTATTCCAAGGGCGTGTCTAAGTAATTTGTCTTGTTTTCAGACAAACCGAGTCTCTGTAACTCCCACTAAAATCAGAACCTTGAAATGTATCTCCAAGAAAATCTCCCTGTGGTGCTGTGGCAGGGCCAGGGAGCACAGCTGAGCAGTTTTCGCTGCCGTGCATCCCCAAAGCAAAGCAGCAGCTACTCTGTGCCCAGAAACGCTTCCCAGTGTGTTCCACTGCATCTTCTAACAGGGAACACACAGCAACAAATGAACACCCCTTGTTTCAGCCAGGTCAGTACCTGGGACAGCTTTCCTTGGAGAGCCCATCCTGCCCTCACCACAGACCATCTCACACACACACTGCAGCTGCCAGAGTGTGAAGCACAGATTAACCTCAGCACTCAGAGACAGATGTAAATGGCAACGTTTTTACTCTTCCTGTGTGGAGTGGAGGAAGAAAGGGATTGGGAAAGAGAGTGTGGGGATGGCGTAAGGATGGGAGGGAAAGGTACAGCTGTTTTCTGTACCTTCCCAGTATGACCTGTATTTTGGACTAAACCAGCATGGCATGCTGAGTTGCATTTTTCTTTTAAAAAGTGCATCTTGCACATGCAGCTGGGGGGCTCTTCCACTTCTTTACATCCTCCTACAGCTACGTCTGCCAGCCTGCTGCCAAGCACTGCTCTCCACTGTGTGTAGCAGGAGAGTCAGGTCTACTCTTGCAGGGCTCTGAGCGACTAAGGTCAAAACATTTAGAAGTATAAAATACTTTTGACTCAGGTGTTATTGTGCCCTGATGTAGCCTTTAAACCACAAAATTAAACCCCTGTTTTTTTCAATAGTTCTGAAGCTGTGCTGCAAGTGTATTATGTGACTTCTGAAGGAACTGCCTGTAAAATGTGACAGAAAATGAATGCAACTAAACCCAAACAAACCCCTGCCTCACTCCCAGAAACACTGTATCTTTTACATCCTGGAATCCTTCAGTGGTTAAAGTCATACTTCAGTTGAATTTTCACTGTTTAGGTAAAATTTATGATGCAAGAGCCAAGTAATTTATATTCTTGTTTGGAACGAGATTTCTAAATTCTGCTTTACTACAGATGTCAGCCACTATTCTATCATTTGCCAGTGAAAGCTTTTCTTTAGAGTTAAGACATTCAGATGAATCACATTTTCTTTGCATCTTTTTTAAATAAAAGGTTTCCTTGTCTCTGTAATTCCCACTCCCCATCCTCCAGTTTCTGTTGCTCTCACTGTACAGAGACAGACTGTGATATTTATTTCCTTACTTAACAATGAATAGTACAACATATCAGTGAAAGCCTTTCTGAAATCAATGAGACTTTTTATGGAGTGTGGTACTACTCATTGTGAGCAGGAGTGTTTCAGTTTGGCCTGAAGAAAGATCCAAGATGACATAAGCTGAAATGAATAGAGTTACTCACCACTACAATACACGTGTTAAAGAGACCTGGGCAGATGGAAAACCATTTCAGTAGCTGCCAAGTGTTTTGACTCCCTAAAGCAGGTAACAAGAGACTCTGGCAGTTTTTAAATCAAAGCATGACTGTCTTGACAGTAATTTCAGAATAAACAATGGAAGAAGTAACTTTTTACATTCCTAAAAAGTCTTTAGTTCCAGAGTCTTAACAGATTTACAAACAGCAAATATGACAGCACTCCTGGGAAGTATTATTCCCATTTTTCAGATGAGGTAACAGACATGAAGTGGCTAAAATGATCCAGGTGGTGGTCACAGCAGAAACCTGAAATGGCCTTCAGAGTCAGCACTACACTGCCATCCTTCAAGTCCAGAAACTGATGCAGCCAAATGTCATTTCATTCCAAATGTGGCCATTTATTAAATAAAAGGTAATTTACTGTATGTCCAAATCAAAATCAAACTGTAGGTAATGATACATTGGCTTTCAAGCCTGCAGCTCATAGCTCGTGGTTCTTAGCCCACAATAGCTGATGAGGGATTGGATTGTCCTTGTTCTGTTTGTACAGTCTGATCTAACACTGGGGCTCCAGGAGTATCTGGAACAGGATCATTCATTTATCGTAATTAGCTAGGGTGTACCATAACTGAATGCCTGTCCTTGCTAAAAACAGGATGGGCATCAAAAATAAAAAATGTGGAATGAAAAATAAACAGTAATAATCAGATGTGATGACAGAAGTACACAACAGCTGCTGCTCTGGTGAGGTGCAGTGAAGTACAAGCTGAAAGTATCAAAGGCAGAGTTACAATGGAAAAAGCTGTCAGCAAACAGACATGAAACAGTGAGAGATTAAATAGCCTTCCCCAAATTATGCAGTCTACTAGAAGTTTCACATGTGATGTGATACAGGTTATCACATGTGATACAGTGAAGGTCCAGTAAGTTAAGTATTTCTCTCTGTGTGTGTGTGTATGATTTGGGGTTTTTTAATACTTCCTACAGTGGAAATGAACGGTACTAGGTTCCTGAGGCACAATTTCACAGACTTATTACAAACATGTATTTAATTCAGACATTCTCAGCACCTGTGAGAAGTTACAAAGCCATCCAACGTTGCCTCTAAAAAAGAAAGGTATCCAGTGACAACATATGCCTCAGCATCTGGAAATCACCATGCAGCACACACATCAAACCTTGCTTGCACAGGCTGAGACAGGCTGTAGTTTGCTTTTTGTCCCACCTGCTACATTGTTAGATTATTACCCTTGAAATACACTGAATGATTATGTAAAGAGAACTTCATGCTTGACCAAGTATGCAATGCAATTAACATTTTAAAGCCATTTGGTACATGTCTAATCTTACTGCTGGCTTCATCTTTGTCCCTGTTCTTGTACTGACCAATACTTATTTACTTGTTTTTGCCTTGGCCTACTATCAAATCCCTCCTTTCCAGCTGGCTCAGACACAGGGAGAAGTACATGGGTATGAGATGCAAGGTGGGCTACAGCTATCACTATGAAATGGAAACAACATCCATAAATGTTCATCACATGTTCATGATTCTGGGCCAGATTCTGTGAGAGACAAGAGAATGGAGAGATGTGGACCTAAACCTCTCCAAGGGACTTTGTGCTCATCACAGCTGGAATATTCTCCTCTGCTCTCACACACCTGAAGCAGCCAGCAGCCACCTGAACCTCCAAGTGTGACGCTTTGCTTAGTACTGTGCTGGCTGAAGGAAGGACTAAAGACGACAGAAATGTGCCTTGCTCAGAGCTGAAGGGGGGCTTCCACTGCAGCAGCAATGGGGCAGCGACAGCGCTGATGTCTGTGAGCCACAACAGGCAGTGAGGGCTTCTCCCCCTGTCGCGTGTGGTACAGATCCACTCCAGCTGTCAGCCTTTGGCTGCGCTTCTCTCTCTCCACATCCCAGCTTGTTTTGCCTTTCACCTGCATGAAATCATGGTACTTTCCAGGAGGTGCTGAGGGCACAGAACACTCGTCCCAAGTTTCTGGAAGGAAATGAAGATTCTTTCCTCAGGTATCTCTAAGCAATTTGCTTTTTCCTCTGACATTTCTAGCTTTCTGCATACCCTGATTGCTTCCCCTCGTCAAAGTGCTGTTTGTCCTGTTTGCTCCAGACATTTCTGGGTGCCCTGTGTGCTAAAGGGAACAGCACAAGTTCTCTGACAGGGAGGATACAGCCTGACACTAAGTCAACAATAACACCCGTGGAGAAACAGAGCTCAGCCTTTATCTGGGACTGGGTATCTGTGTAGGGAGCTCTGCTGGAGTGCACTGTCGTGGCACAAAGGGACCTTCATGGACTACTGGCATGAAAAACCTTTACACCTGCCTTGCATCCAGAACAGGAGAGAACACTGATTAATGCACAAAAATATTGAGTATCATCTGTTTTAAAAGACAAAAGATGGTTAAGCTTTAGAGGGAGGCTGTGCAACCCCAAATCTCTCATTCATATCCCCTCTGTGTGGAAGTGAATGGAATGGCCTTCCCCATATACACACACCACAGGAGGTGCTGCCATCCTGCACGGCCACAGGCTCTTTCTTGCAGTAATCAGCCACTGGAAGTGAAAGAATTCATTTGTACACGTAGAAATACAGCATTAGGAATGTGGAGTAGCACGCAGAGCAGTCATTTCAATTTTACTTGTTTATGTACCTCTTGTAAAAATAATCATTTATGGTCATTATAAACCTGCTCTAATGTAAATCAAATGAACAAACCAGTACATTACTGCTGTCTCCTTTGCTCAAGTTTATTTGGCAGCTGGGTTTGTTAGCACTGTCAGAACCCAGGTAATCAGTCACCCACAACCGAGGTGGGGGTGAAGAAGAGGTGGATGCCATGCTGAGGCTGAATATGGAGAGCGAGGGGCTGCTCGTCCCTCTCTGTGCAGGAAGCAGCGTGGGGCTGCTCCTACACTCAGGTGCAGGGCACAAACCCGTGAGGAGGCAGCTGCTGGGAGGGCAAAGCTGCCTGTCCCCCTGTGACCACCTGCCAGGCCATGGGGGTGCCCACAGGGTGCTCAGTCCTGCCACCCATGGCAGCAGCTGTAACCCCAGGCCTGGTGAAGAGCCCTGAGCACCTCCAGCTGTCAGAGCAAGAGCAAAGGCAGCTCACAGCAAGCACTGCCTGGGCTGCAGCACAACAGAGAGAAGGACTGGGATAGCTGCACCCTGTTATGTGCTTCTTTTCACTCCGAAAGCAAAGGAATTACAGAACTTCACATGATACTCAACTCCATCCCTTGATAATCTTCTGCTTATTTCCTCCTAGGTGACTTCATTTGGTGACAAAGTGGCAAACCAAAGAAGAGAGGAAAACGTGGGGAGCAATGTCTAAATCTAAAGAAAGGCTTGATGGAAAAATCTTTCCCTTGAGACTTCTGGCATCTCAAAATATGAATTACTTATTTTTACTGGAGAGCTGCCTGGAATAATCTGGGGAGAAATAAGGGCCTGAGACTTGCTCCAAGTTAAAAACATTGTCGAGAGGAAAGCTGAGGGCACTTTTTGCTTGTACCCAGCAACTTTTCTATGCAGTCTGATAGGTATCACATTGTGTTATGCATGAGCACAAAACAGAGCACAGAGAAGCCCAGTCCTTTAACAGAACCTCAGAAATAAAAGAGATTTGAAAGGAAATTTTTTCCCCCTCTTGAAGTAGTCACTTATCAGCTCAAAAAAGTCCCTGTGGGGAAATAAACCTTCAGAATCCTCCGGTAAAAAGCTCCAATGCATTTAATCCTTCTTGAAATATAACCTAGGGTGCCAAGCAGGAAAAGAACGGGGACAATGGGGAGGAGAAGCACACATACCGAAATACCCCTGACAACAACCTGGGCTGTGCCCCAATGTGACGAGCTGTCCCCCGACAAACCTTGGTGGGTTTCAGTTTCCTGTGGGAATGTGCCACCAGGCAGAAAATCCTCACACCAATCACATTTAGAACCTCTGTTGCTTATTTATCTCTATCAGAAATACAATTTGCATCTTGGTCTGGCTCAGAAATGAACACATTTGTAAAGCAGACAGAGCACCTCTCAGTTCTATGGCCTTAAGGAAAGATGTTATGAGATCCTGCAGTTCTCTGTATTCCCTGGGCAATCCTGCACAGTGGTGTTACCTGCTCAGCATCCAGCTCAAAATGAGTACAGACAGGTATTTGCTCTCATAATTGCCATTTGATAGCAGGGATTATATTCTGTCCTGAATCTGCCATCTCGCTCTAGAGCAAACTTGCCTGGATGACTTGCCTAAGCATTCATTAGAAATGAACTGATCAGCAGTTTGACTTGACATCAGTGGTTTCCCCCCTGGTAGCTCACACATCCCTTTCCATGTGATAGGATCCAATAACTCTCATGGGCACAGTGTCCCCAGACCTCAGGGATTAACGGGATGAGATCTGTAAGTGCACAGCAGAACACCACACACACATCTCGAGGGGAATGCTGCTGCCTGACCCCCAGCTGGGAATTGGCACTGGGAAGTGTCACCCTGCCCAATTCCACACGCCACGGGAGCACTGTGAGCCCAGGTGAACCATGCAAGGGGGCTGCAGCTGCAGCTGAGAAGCCACACTGCTCTCTTCCCTGCTTGCTGCCACCCCTGTTGGGATTTGTCTGTAACTTCCCATGAAGGGCAGCACTCTGGTCTTTCTCTCACAAGTCTGTGGATGCAGAGGTGATGAGAAAAGAAGTCCTGTAAACTGGGATAGCACCATCTCTGGTGATGTCTTCTTCAGTGTTGGCTGGGAAGCACAGAAAAGCCAGGCTGTGAAGGATCTCCTAAAGGGTGCTGTGTGATAGACCTGCTTCCAAAGATGACACCTCTGACAGAAGGAAGCTGTCACCCAGCATGGACATGTTACCAACAAGGCCACAGAACACATGCAAAAGGACTGGAAACTTGCTCTCCCTAGAAACATTTCCTGTACCCCAAACACTGCCCTAGAAAATCAGACTTCAAAGCAAAGCAATTCCCCAAACAAACATCCCTAACTGGCACCTCCTCCTGCCAGCTAGTGAGAAAATCATCCCTGCAAATCGCCAGAGCTATTTCAAACCAAATGTCAAACATTTCAGGCGTTTGAGGGAACACTCCTCTCCAGGCCTGCTCAGAAGGAGTGTGTGGTGACAGGGAGTTTGTTGGCCTGGCTGGACCCCACTGCTGTGATCCCATAACTACTGCTCCTCCTTCCTAAAAGATTACACAGCAGCAGTGAAATAAAGCCCAAACTCTTCCAATAATGTGGTGAACATTCCAAGTGAGACTACAGGAGATGTGCTGTGTCTCACCAGTGTCTGACAGTGACTGGTAGGTCGTTCATATGCTTGTGGATTGTGGGGACAAGACAAGTAGGGCAGAGCCTCTGGCTGAGCCTGGCATAGCTTCAGTCACAATCTGGCAAATCTAATCTCTTCTGCATCCCACTTCCACTACTGTGGAAGAGATTTATCTTCTTCACAAGGTTGGTGAGGGAATAAAATCACTGTGTAAGTGTAGATGCTACAGTGACAAGTCAACCCAGTTCTTTAAGTACATCCTACATCCTTCTGCATAGGAAACAGGTTAAACCCAAGGGACTGACAATGAAAGGTTTCTATGAACTAATCTAAGTAGCATTCCTTTTCCTCCTTAAAAAATAGAAAAAGCACAGGAGAGATTCTTAGTGTTTGGTGATGATTGATGAGGGTCTTACTGAGTCTCCCTCCAAATTTTTCATGTTAGCATTCCATCAAAAGGTTACTTTTCTATACTAATAGAGGATAAATCCTGTATTTTTTGTTAAAGGTAATTCCAGATTTAGGGAGGTGTGATTCTTCAATGCTTGTATCAAACTTGTAAGAAAAAAATCCCATTTTCTAGCAATTTCATAAGCCTCAAGGAAATTTGGAAAGTTTGGTGCCTTAAAACTTCTGTGTTTTTTTAAAAAAGTTAGCCTTAACAGGAAAATATTGTTGCAGCATATTTAGTGTATGTAAATAGACCTGCTAGCTGAGAAGTCTTATTTACTTTTCAACTGAAAGCAAACATTCATCAATACACCAAAAAATCTCATGAATTTGATTCTTTGTTGTAAAAGACATCAAAGTGATGATAAACTTGAATGAATGAATGAAGGCAATAGAAAACTCTTCCAAAATTTTTTTTCAGAGATTTGCTAATGTAGTGAAAACAAGAAAATAAATTAAGGTTTGCATCTGCACTAAAAATCAAAAACATTTCCACCACAAATTTACAAGTATTGTGAGAAACATTTCTTTATTGAAGTTGTGCAAGAGCTTGATTTTATCTAAGCCACATTACTGAAGAAAGCATATTTTAATTAGAATTCTTACTGCACCAAACACCTCAAGTCAATATTTACATCCTATTAACATCAAAGAGATACACTTCAATGCCCTGCTGAATAGGGACAGTCTGGTCATTTTAGGGCATATCTGCCACAAATCAGCTTCTGCCAGCTCCAGAGGCATCTCCTGACAGCTTGTCCCTGTGCTGGAGGGACATTGAGAGACACGAGCAGGTCACTCCTCTGCAGAGGTGCTGCTGAGATGTCTCCACACAGTCACACTGGGAGTGCCACAGAGCTCTGTCCCACCTGTCCTTCTGTCCCTGGAGACATCCAAATGAACAGTCACCACACAGCCAGCCTCCCACACAACCCCTCACTGGGACTGCCAACTCTGGGAAGGCAGGAAGTGAGCAGGGGGCCTCTCTGTGGCTCCCCAGGGTGGAGACAGCCCGTGGTGACACGAGTGACCCATGCCCTAGTGAGGGCTGCCCTCCCCTCAGAGCCACGACCATGTCAGCGCCTTGTAGCCCTGGCTCTCCCAGCTGGGTCACAGCCACACAGCTCCCTGGGGACGGGGCTGCACCTCTGGCTCTCACACTGGGACAGGGATGGCCACCAGGACTGCTTGGAAGGCTTGTGGGAGGAGAAAGGGGCTCAGCACATGGGGCTGTTTCAGCCCACAGTTATGGGGTTGGGTGCTTTAATCTCCTGAGGAAGATGAAACTTGGCCATGTCTGTGTGCAGAAGCTGGAGAAACGATTCAAGAGACCCATTCTTAGAAGGAAATCATAGAGCAAATGACCCTCAGTACCTGGATTTCCTTCACACAGCTGGTGTGAGCAATTCTAGCAGAAAGGTGATCCTCATGGAAAGCCAGAACGGCTTGTTCTGGCCTCAGGCATCCACCTTGGGAGTGCCAGAAGCACTTGTACAAGTGAAAAGGGAAGGTTTCATTGGACAGGGGGCACTTTACTTAAATCCAAGCAAATAACTGTCTTTTGTTTTGCTGCTGACAGAGTACAGCTCTTATGTCATCATTAGAAAATGGATGGATGGGTCTGAAGTCTCAGGAAGCTACTCTTAATGAAATAGAAGAATTAAAGAAAAAAATGGGGGTGCATAAAGAAAGTTTGAATTACATAGAAAGTGGAAAACAACTGATAATAAAATACTGCAGTTGCAATTATTTGCATGGACAAGATTAACTTTTACACAGAAATAAAAGGCATTTGACTGCACTCCCTAAAAATGTTAGTGCCTGTGTTGCATGAGGAAAATAAAAGAAGAATTGGACAGTTTCAGGCTGAGTCACCTCCCATTTGTTTCAAGCCAGCTTTACTTGCTTCAATGAAAAGACTCTTGCCACTTAGTTTTGAGTCAAAGATTTTAGGATTTTCTTGGGTGTGAATATACAATTCCTAGGACTTTTGCATGCTTTCTTTTCAGACAGCCAACTTTTCTCTCCCTTGTTACTGAGGAGGTGGCAGTTCTCTGCCATGCTGAGTCTGTCACTACTGTGCGTGCCCATGATGGGCTGGACATCACTGCGGGAGCACCAGAACCTCAGGGCAGCACAGCACACCTCAAAGGGGCTGAACAGCACCCCCCGAGTGTGCCTGATGCTTTCACACATGCTCCTGCCCAGGACATGCAGGCTGGAAGCAAACAGATTGTCCTTAGAGGCATCAGCCCCATGGCCAGCAAGGCCAGCGGGGTCTCAGCACCTGTCAGGATTGTGCTCATACATTTCTGAAGCCTGGAATGCCAACAAAGCATCTCTAACACATCACTCCTCCCTCACTGCTGGTCTCCAGTGACCTAGAAAGCAGTGGTTCAGAGTTCAGACACAAATCTGGCAGAGAAGCAGCAACTGACTCAACAAGCTGCCTGGGGAAACAGTGCCCTTTTGCAAGCCGGTGCTGGCAGTTTCTGAGGTGCAGAAACCGTACGGCTCCGACAGGGCAACTGCTGTTTACTTTTACCATCACAAATACAGAGAAATGCAACTTCAGTGGAAGAATCTGCTGCAAACATTCACCACAATTTTCATACCATCTACTTGAACTCAACATGTGCCCTTTTCCTCTTAGCAGTGCTGCAGTGTGAAGTAGTGGTCTGTGACTGCAGAAGCTCTCAGGTAAGCGAGAGCTCTCTCAAGTTAACAGCAACATCCTCCAAAGGTCGATTCTGTGTACATCTTGCTCCAACAAAACATTTGAAAGAACAGTTTAGGAAATTAATCAATTTTTTCACGATGTGGGATTTTTCACCAAGTGTATTCTTCCTGTCATTTAGTCTTACAAAGATGACAGTGCTCTGATAAACAGACTGAGTTTGTGTAATTCATCAGGACTTTCGACAAACACTCTCTCCAGCTTCTAATTTGTTTTTCTTAAACCCTGTACTATGTAAATCCAAGACCAGATTTTACTTCACTAAGCTCTAATAAAGTGTCTCTGTACAACATTTATATACAAATCCTAAACCAGACCAAAGTATGTGATTTTAATGGTCTGAGGTCATGTTACTGTAGGTGCACAGCTCAAAGTTTACACGATCTGCTGGCTGCCTTGTTTATTGAAATACGCGATAGTGGCTAATTTTGTCTTATATGTCTGGGCTGGGCTGGGCTGGGGTGAAGGTCAGCTGGAGGAGACAGCCTGGGGCCGGGGCTGCAGTTCTGGGGGCGGTCACTGAGGGAGGGACAGACAGACAGAAGGCAGCAGCCTGCAGACACACAGCCGTGGGAACAGGGAAAAGGAGATGCTGGACAGAGCACAAATGTGGCACGTGGGTGAAGGCACAGGAAACCCAAAGCCCAGACAAGGAGAAATGTGCTTTCCAAACTCATCTCCTGCTGCAGGAATCATAGCAGAGAGAATTCCAGTGACGAAACAAGTGGCGGAGGCAGAAGAAAGAACTGAGAAAGAAAACCCTGGGAAAGCACACGGGGCAGCACAGGGGTGAGATGAGAAGGCCCAGAAGGCAAATGGAGGGGACAAAAGTGGAGGGAGGCAAGAAGAAAAAGGGCGACAAGAGCATTGCCAACAATGGGGCAACTGTTGCCAAAGAGGGGTGGCTGTGACAGAAACACTTCAGCCTTTTGATCCAGTTAACAGCATTCAGAGACTCGCCTTGTGCAGCCAGAGCTGGGCACAGGGCCAGGGCAGACACACAGGGCCTGATTTGCAACCTGCCACACGCCTGCCCTGGGAACGGCGGCTCTGGGAAGGGCTGGTGGCTCCCCTGCGCTGGGATGGACCCCACCGCCGTGCCAGGCTCACTGCCAGCGTGGGATCTCAGCACCTCAGAAATTCATGGTGTCTGAAATGCCCAGTGGACGGATTTTTCTTCATGATTTTATCACTGCTGCAAAAAGTCTGCTGTGGATTTGCTTGGGCACTCCTGAAAACCCCCTCTGCAGCTAGAAAAGTCCTTTGAAAATTCACCCCAAACACAGATTTGCATGGCTGCGTTCCAGCCTCAAAGTTTCAAACTGTTGACCGAGCTGCCCAGGATAGTGCTGGGAGACCAGCTTAGCTTCAGTATATCGAGGAATGCTGGCTTAATTCTGCTAAGAACCTTTCGAGCCATGATTTAAAAAAAAAAAAACAAAAATTACCTCCAGCTCCCTGTATAACATATGCTGAGGTACTTTGTAACGAGAACTTTTTCAGAGTAGATCTGGAAGGACAACCCAGTGCAACGATATGCCACATGCTGGTGCTGTCATTTCCCAGACTACTGTTATGCTACATGCAAACTACCCTGTTCCACTTCAGCTCCAAATAAGAGAAAAAGATAAAAAATTAGAGAAAAAACTACATCCTTATGCATTTGTCAGCTGAGAAACAAGTAATGGAGTTTTGTTTGTTTCCTATAAAAGAACCTGAGTAAGATCCATTAAAGCCAATCTTTTAGACCCCCCAGAATGCATTGCACAGGATTACATACCTCATATTATAAAATTTTTGCATACGAGCACAAGTACACAAGTACAGGTACACATGCACAAAGAAAATTATCTTCAACAGCCACAAGTTAACACATCCCTAAAAGGTAGAAGACTTGTACTCAGCAAGTGGATACTCTGGGTTTGCCATTTAATATCTGTAAAGATTTCCTGCAGAATCCCTTTTTTCTTTCCAAAAATCTTCATGCAAAGCACATTTGAGCCACCCATTTAAAGAGAAACTGTCTACTTGAGATAAGCTGCTCCCTACACGTTTCTGCATTTATCAAACATGACTTAACTGAGAAAACAAAATGAAAATCTATTAGCTGCAATTCAGAGTTGTGACTGCAGTGTAATGGCTTCATTATGAGCGGGGTGATAAACATTCCCAACTGCAGGCTCTGTTTCAGCAGCAGCTACTGAACAGGAGCTACACTTCAGCAGCAGCTCCGTGACACAGTGCACAGTGCCCGGCCACACTGCAGGGCAAGGACCTCAGGCTGGAATTCCCAGGAGGTGCATTCCATCCCCTGCCCCTGAAAGATTTCCCTGTAGCCTTGGAAAAATGAACCGTTTTCTCTGTCTCTCCATTCCCAGCCTGTATACGGAGAACAAATGCAGAGGAGGACTACGAGGCTCTCTTTTGTTACAGCAACTGGCCATGAAAACATCTTCAGAGTGTTAAGGATTTCTGCCATAATGTAACAGCAATCCTGGTTTTCTAAGAATTTTCATTTAGCCCCCATAAGGGGTCTGAGGAGATATTGCCATGCTTTGGGGAAGAGGAGCTGTTTGCTGGGGACTCTTGAGAAACTGGAGAGCTGGGCTTCATTAGACTCTGACATGGCCCAACGCAGAAAGGATCAAACCCCACCCCCTCACCCCATGCCCGTGGCACACTGCTCACACACCCAAACACGCAGCTCAGGGCCTGAGCCTGCTTTGTGTTGGTAATAAACTCCCCCATCCCAAAGCAGCAGCTGCAGACATTCCCCGTTTGGAGAACACGTTCAGTGCGAGGTGCAGAAACACTCGTAGTGTTCAGCTGCCTCCATGCACCCCTTTTGTGCTCGACTTGAATTAATCGCTTAAAAATCCAAATATGAATTACTCACATATTTGCCTATAAATTAGAAGCTTTCACAGCAAACATGGGCAAGTTATTTACTACCCACACAGAGCTCAAAGCAACCTTTAATAGTAGCCACAAGGCCAAGTCCTGAGCTAAACAAGCATCAAGCTTATGTACTTTACAAGCACAAAGTTAAAAAACCTGCTCCTAATCTGAAGAACAAATAGGGGATTTATTCAGAGAATGCCAGAGGGACTGTGGTAATGCCAGCAGACTGCTGCAGCCAGCCTCGTGGAAGGTGAGCAAAGTTCAGACTTGGTACACTAAAGCTTTTAGTCTAAGTCAGGACAAAAAAAGGACAACAAAAAAAGACAGAAGCTGCAGAAGGAAGTTGAACCAGCATGGTGAGAGCTGACCAGGGAATAGATCGGGCTGCTTTAGGTAAGAACAGCATAGAAGAAAGCCAGGTTTAGACCCAGTCTGCCCAAAAACACAGTGACAAATTAAGTAAAACCACATTCCCGCTTTGTAATCCCGTGGGTTTATGCTGTTCATTAGATGATACCCTGGTTCTGCCCCAGGGCTATGTTTCCCTGGCACTGAACTCATGCTCACACTCAAGTTCCCACCTACAGATGCAGAGACACCCTTCCCTCCTTCCAGCAGAACTCCTGACACAAGGTGTGGTGCTCGTGGGATGGCCTCTCCCTGACCTTTCTGAACAGCTTAGAAATTATGAGAGTCTTAAGACAAAGATTTTTATCTTTCTTAAATTAAAAAAAAACCAAAACCAAACTAAAACAACAACCCCCCTCCCCTCCAAAAAAACCAACCCAAAACCAAAACCAAAAATCCCCCCAAGAAACCAACACAACCAAAACTCACACGAATCCTTATTTATTTTTTGTTTCCAAAGTGTGTAGTATTTAAATTCATTTGCTTCTACACTTCCCATGACTGATATTTTCAGAATATCCCATTTTTTTTCTGGAATTGATTCCTGCAGCTCCCTGTTCCTTGTTGCCATGTGGGGTCAGTAACACCAGCCTGATGTGGACAAGTTGGGTGGGCACAGCAGAACAGTGGGGTACCTCTCCCAAAGCTCCTAATTCATGTCCCCCGGTGCTTGGTGAGGAGGAACACAGCATGTCTTGCTCACTTGGGAAAATGATGTTTCACCCTCGTAATTAACTACATGCAAAAATGTAACTGAAGTTTGAGAAATGGAGTACTCAGCGATCAGGAAATGCAGACAGAAGGTGGAAAATTTACTGTCTTCAATTTTAGGCTTTTGCCATACACTCTGAGTTCTGTCCAAGAGTGACTAAAAAGGGAGAAAAATTTAAAATAAAGTTTCTCATAATACAGAAGCAATCCTACAAAGTCCCTAGGATACAGACTGATAGAAAATGTGAGAATACACCAAGGGAATTGTCAGTTATACATTTGCAAGGGTTTTTTGTCAGAGACAGATCTCTGGCACAATTAAACTACCCTTATACTCATAAATTCTGACTGTAAATTTTAAAATAAACTTCTATGTTTACCTTAAAAAATAGGTAATAAAAAACTTCTACACAAGTTTGTTTCATGAAATTGAACGATCTGGCCAGCTCTCCCTGAATTAAGGCTGCCAACAGTTGCACACTTGACAGAGGACTCCTGAATGCCCTGGAGAACACAGACCTTTAGCTGGCACCTTCAGGTAGTGTAAGATGAACTCTCAGAACTTCAGTTCTATTAAACACCTCTGAACTACTTGGCACTAACAGAATTTGTTCCCATTAAACTTAATTTATGCTAATTCAGTACTGCTTAACACCAGTCTCTATCATTAGGCAAAATCAGTTTTCTGGGAGAAGTCATAATCAAGAGGCAACTTCATTTCAGAGTGTTCCAACTCTGAACAGCATGTTGTAATAAAGTTCATCTATGGAGCACCTCACCACCACCATTTCACCCATATTCTGTGTGCACCCAAGAGCAGTGTCCAGCATGGAGCCCTGGGAAGGCAGAGGATCAGGGAATGGGGCAGCCCTTTTTAAAGGGCCACGGGACACCAGCAACAAAGAGCCTGTCTGTGCTGCAGAAAGCACAGACAGCACACTTGTTATCTGGGCACAGCTTCCCCTGAGGGGGATCACAGCAAGGCCTGCTGAGGAGAGGAAGTGACAAAGTGCAACTGGTCCCCAGCAAGGGGAGCGACAGGAGAGACCGTCCCAGATGCGTCTGCAGATGTGGCAGGAGGCTGCTCTGGAGCTGCCACGTCACTGGGGGTGAAAGACAAGAGGCAGGGCCACAGGACTGAGCCACAGTTTGGATCTTAAGAGCTCTCAAAGGAGACCCCTGGGTGTCTGGCAAAAACATGAGACAACTGCCCTTGAGGAGTGTGAGGGCAATGCTGAATGAGAGGACAGATGTGGGAATTGGGAAAGAGGAGAGAAGGCCTCTGAGTTAGATTGGTTAAGCTGGGCTCAGTGAGGAGAATGAGATTCTCAGTCTGATACTGGTCTGAACTGGGGAGGAAGATCTGTGGGCTACCAGCACATGGCAGCACTCGCCCTTGCCCACGTGGGTGAGATTTCTGCCGCTTTTGTGGGAGCTCAGCTAAGGCCAGCCTGACTGCCTGGGAAATCCTGCCCATGCTGCTTTGGACCACCAGCACAGGACACAGCAGTAATTCCTACTCTTTTACAACTAAGTGTCCTGTGGAACAGCTGTGATGCTCTTTAGAGTAAATTTCTGCCTTTCCATAAGTGATTTAGAAGCCCTTTAAGAGCTCTTTGTATATACACTTACTAATTGGTTCCTGTAACTTTAAAATGCAAGTGTCCCAGCAGCTGCCTTGTCCCATAGTCTGTAAGTGTGTGGTCATCCTGGTGATCCGGAGAATGCAGGAATACAGTATTCCAACTCATTGTCCAGTCAATAAAGTGAAAAATGCCATTCCTGTTTTAGCAGATGGCAGCAGAAACGCAATACAAGGAGCAAGAACACTAATACAGAAATCAATATCTATTACAGTTTAAATCACATTGCAGTCCTGAAATGATAATAGCAATCCTTTAAAAGCTAATGCTGATCCTGTTTGTATTAGAAATCGGTTCGATGTATTTCAGGTTTTAATTCTGTTACAAAAATAATTACCTTTTAACCTCGACCCCCCAGCCCCAGCCCCCTCCTCCTTCCCCAGCCCATGATCCCAAAGAAGAAAAACAAACCAACCAGCAAAAAAAGCCCCCAAACAAACAAACCTAATCACTTCCTTCCTTCCAGTCTGTGACTGGGGAAGGGATTTTTATAGTGGGAATTCCCACAGCAGGCATGTCATGGTCAGTGCAGAGGGATTGTTCAGGCAGCTCTGTCCATGGCTGTGCAAAGCCTTTCTGGACAGCTGCAGAGTAGCACGAAGAAGAAAGAAAAGAAGTCTTTAGAAACTGCTGACAGAGCAAACGCTCCCTTCCTCGAGTAAAACCGAAGTGTTTTGATGCTAGAATACCATCTTTCGGTATCATCAGAAGAGCTACTAGCACAGCAATGCTGGCAAACCCCATCTCTGCTGGTTAATGGTCTGCGTGAGCCGTGATCAGCACAGTGAGAACTGTCTGGGGCATCATTTCCATGACAAATAGCAAAGAATAGACACTGGGAAACACCCACCAGGCCCTGGGTGTGCTGGATCACCTGAGGAGCCTGGCAGCAGGCAGACAGAGCCAGGCACACACACGCAAAGCCTCCAGCCCGACTGCAGCACCCCAGCAGTCCGTGACCCAAGCAGCTTTATGGCTGCAGGGACCACGGTGGCTCAGGCACAGAGCAGGGGAAAACCAAATAAATTATATTACCACTGCAGCACTACCACTGCTGCTAGCAAAATCCCACCTTCAGCATTGGTGTTCACACATCAGGGGAGAACGTGATAAATTCTGTATGGCTCTAAGTCCTGAGACTGATTAAAGGATGGGGAAACACATCTTACAGTGACAGTCTCAAGGAGTTCAATTTATTTAGCTTATCAAAGATTAGGTTAAGGCATGTCTGATCACCAAGTAAATACTTACTTGGGGAAGGGGAAACTGATAAGAAGAGCCTTTTCATCCTAGCAGAGGTGCAACAGTCCCAGAGGCAGAACATGAAACCAGACAAATTTAGGCAGACAAAAGCCACACACTTTTAATAATAGAGGAATAAACCACTAGACGAATTCCTGATAATTTTAGAATTATAAATGGATGGTTCTTTAAAAAATATGCTACACCACAGAGTAAAATTTTGGCTAGCTCCCAAAGCTGAAAAAGGCCTAGAATAAAAGATGATTTTATTAGCCTTTTGATTTTTCATCTCCTCTCTTTGTAGCATTCAACAAATGTTGTTTGATTAAATAAAAAAGCCTCAATGTCATGTATGTTGCTTCTAGCTCATTTTACCTCTCCAAAATCTACTCCGTTCTACTTTTGAGTACAAAACAGTACTCAAAAGTTTCATTTGCTTCCTTCTTTGAGTAAAACTGAAGTCTTTTTATGCCAGACACAATCTTTTTTGCTTCATTTGTTTCTTCAGCTTCATTTGGAAGAATTTATACTAGTGTCCTTAATGGTACACATGTACCTGCATACACACTTTACATGCTCCCATCTCCATCAACACCTGCTCCCACTGTGTGTCCCTGAGCACTCCTTTACTCATCCCATTGAGCAGCAGCTCTGGAGCTCAGCTTCCCAAGCCCCTCCTGGCCCCAAGGTCACAGCTTCTGCTGCTCCTACCCCAGCCTTGATTGTCTCCTCTCACCTGCTCCCTTCGTTTGAGCTGCCCCTCTCAGACCTGGAGAAGCAGTTTTAGGTTCCCCCATTGCTCTTCCAGGCCCATGGAAGAAAGTTCCTTAAAACTTTCACCTGGGTTAGCTCAGTGCTGCAGGCAAAGAAGGGAGAGAGGGGAAGAGAAAGGGAGGAAAGGCAACAGGAGATGTCCTGGGAGCTGGACTCCCCTGGCTGCCCCACTCCTCCCTCCGTGTGCTGGGCACACCCCCACCCCTGCACCTGTCCCCAGAATGCTGTGGGGACATCATAGGGCAGAGTCCTTCACAGCAGAGGGGCTGCAAGTCAGGCCCCTTTATAGCCCGTGCCTTCCAATGTCTTGCTGTCCTTCATCAACATGTCCAGTTTCCCAACAGGTTGTCTCTCATTTTTGGTGATTTCCTGTCCTTCCCAGTGAGCGGAGGTGCAGGGCTGCCACTGGCTTCCCCTCTTGCTGGGCTGGGGAAGAGGAACCCTGCACTTCCCTTCAGCTTCACTCCAGGTTTTATGAAGTGCACTGACCCCAGGGGTGGCTGCAGGGGTCCTGCCATCTCCCAAGAGCTTCTGGAAAGATCTAACACCCTGACTCAGTCATTTTTTCCCCTTTCACTTGCCAAAAACCAGTGTCTTTTTCGTACGCTTGCATTCAGACTGTGGTTGGCAGAGCCCAGGTCCACTTCCCTCTGACTGTCCTGGGTTTCTCCTGCTGTCTCCTTTCCTCCTCCCCTCCCACTGCTCCATCCCACACCACGTGCTGGCTCAGGGGAGCACTCTGTCTCCCCACTGCTCCTGCTGGCCAAGAATGAACCTTCAGCATCTGCCGCAGAAAGGCGAACCTTCAAAGAACAAACCTTCAAGATCAGCCTCTCAAACATGCGGGCAGGCACGTCCCAAATCCATATCCCTTGGAAAAGCCCCTCTCCCTGTGACAAGCCACTCTTTGCAGCAGCCAGGACCAGCTGCAAAGCACAGGAGAGAAGGGCTTGTCAAACACCATTGAACAAAAAGGACTTTTAAGGAAAAATCAAGTCAAGAGAATGTGCAAACACCAGCGACAGGCTCTGAGCAAGCCCTGGGCTAGGTAGGTGAGCAGCTGCCCTGTGGCCAGTGAGGCAGCAGCCGGGCTGTCCCACTTGCTGCACTCCAGCCTCCCTCTTGCACTCACATCTGGGACCTTTCAGGAGCACTGGAATGTTACTGAAGTTTGGTGTTTGTGAGACATTTTGGAACTGCAAACCAATGAAAATGTTTTGTTTGCCCTTCCTGGGACGATGAGAGTACCAAGAACGTGAGTGTCACTCGTGCTGCTCTGCCTGCCAGGATCCCCTCCCAGCCATGCTGGCTGTGGGGGCAGGCTGGAGGGACTGACACCATGTCCTGCCCTGGCTCACTTCTCTGGGACTCGCCCATTTTCTCACGTGAGATGCTGCATCCTTATTCAATCTACCACTGATTATTTTTAACTGAGTGACCAGTGACTATTTGCCAAAGTAATTCCCTGGGAACAAAGCCAGCAGCCCAGGAGGCCGCCTCTTGCCCAGGGCACAGATGAGTCCCAGGAGGATGGGTTCAGATCGCTGCCAAGAGCTGGTGCCCTGGACAAGTCCTCATCCTCTACCTCCCCTGCTGCCAGCGCTGTTTGCTGGAATGGGAGTTGCTGCACTTGAGTAAAAACTTTTGGTTTTTTGGGGGAGGGATCAGTGTTTGTCCAGTGCTGTGATCCATGACAACAGCTCCTGCATTTTGCAGTGGCAGGAATGACATGAGATTTGGTTTTGTCCACAACACTGTTGACAGCAGAGATCTGAGAAACAAGTAGCCCCTAATACATATCATTCTGTGTGCACATTGGAGCCTTTATATTCACTGATTTGAAAAAAACTAACCAAGTCTCATTGTTAAGAAAATCCAAACTTACTTGCC
This sequence comes from Ifrita kowaldi, assembly GCA_013398055.1. Lineage (NCBI taxonomy): Eukaryota > Metazoa > Chordata > Aves > Passeriformes > Cinclosomatidae > Ifrita > Ifrita kowaldi. Next base: position 368,640 of record VZRS01012183.1, read on the forward strand.
GCAGTCTTAGCCCAGCTGAAGTCTCTGGAAATTCTGGGTTTACTTCGTATTTTTAAAATTTTCTTTACTGTCAGTCTCATATCTGAGCAGCCGAGATCAGTCAGCTAACACAGCAATGTACGCATCAGCCTCAGCAGCCTTTGGATCAGGAGCAAAAATGATGATTTTTAAGAAATCTTGATAAATACTGAACAGTTAAAACAAACATAATGGCTAATAGGTTACATACATCACTTAGTATAATAAACCTCTGCTGATTTATTATGTTTTTTAATTCTTGCAATATGCAAAAACGTTAAATTAATCATTTCTGTAGAAGCATAATAATATTGGGCTCCAATGTTGTATCTCTGCAGTGCAGTTTGCCTGGAGGACTAATAAAAACTGATCATTAAAACAACTGGATTTGGCTTTGATTAGAATCACCATAGAATAAAGGGAATAAAAGGAATTACAAAGAAGAATGGGGAAAGTAAATGAAACAGACAGATACTAGTGAATACTGTACATTAATATTTACTAAGGAATTAGGATAAAAACTTTTAATATGGTCAGCAATGAGGTGTGAAATACACCATATTAACGAGTTACTCACTGCTGCACCAGAATATAAACCAACAGGGTAAGGTGCAATCAGAGGTCAATTCCATCCTTCTGCACTAAATTGCCCTCCACCCCATTTGGAAACACAAACAAAGCTTTGAAACAGAACCCCAAAAAACCCTGCATATACACATATGAAAAATAAATTACTTTGTTAATCATGTTAGACTGAAGATCAGATTTCACCCTGCTCCCACCATGACTGCTCCTGTCACCATTTCTGTACATTTCGCAGTCAAGTGTGTTTTTCCTCTGCAAAGTGGCAACTTTCTACTTGAAAAACTACCAACTGTTTCTTTAGCACAAGTGGCAAAATATTTAATAGAAGATCAAACACTGATTGCTCTTTTTAAAATTTCATTTAAATTAGCAGTTCCCACATCTCCCTTTCAAATTAGTCCCACTAATATCTAGAGGTAGAGAATATTGAAATTTACACTTAGTAGTTTTTTTTAGCAAGGACATGTTTCTGGTTTGCACATTCCATCCTGTCTTCATTTAGTATGAGGAAGAGAGGGTGGAAACCCACCCGCTTTGCTAAGGTACCCGTGCTGCTCCTACCTGTACTGAACTGGCTCTACAGTTCCTCACTCCAGTGTGGGACCCATTCTGTAATCTCCAGAAGTCCTCACTCACAAGCACCAGTTTTGATGATTTCAGTGTAACTAAACCTCAGATGAGAGGATACCTTGCATCATGGAATACTTACAGCATTGGGGGACAGGGACTCTGTCAGTTTGAAAATGAGCAATGAGAATAGGTCTTTAGTATGTCAATATGGAACATAAGGGATTTCACTATATGACTAAATGCTGGTAACTCGACAATGCTTTGGGGACCTTCCATGTGAAAATCTCACTGCCTGAACACTCTCCACAAGGAAAAGCATTTGGATTAGGCTCTGAAGGCAGAGATACTTCTTTTTCAACTTCCTGAGCCTTGATGCTATACATTGAACTTCTGAAACACAAATGTAACTTAGCTTCACTCTGGATCTAGGACAAATGCCTTTTCCCTAAGGTAGATGGTTTTCATCAGGCATTGGCCAAAAGCCTCAGGTGTGGTGCTGGTAGCTGGGATGGAGCTGAGTGTGAACATTACTGGCAGTATCACTTTCCCATCAACATTGCTACCAGTGCCCCAGCACTGATAAAAGAAGTCACGACTTGTTTTTCACACATTTCTCTGGGAAAGATACCTTAAACAGCTCATCGAGGGAGATCAAAACTAGCAGTGGTAAACGTTTTAGGAACAAACCCATCCAGAATCAATGTAATAAGCATAACTCCTATTGTCAGTGCTACCACAGCCCCATCGATCAGGTCCCAGCGTTTGCAGCCACCTGGGCACGCAGCTGAGCTGCGCAGCGTGACCCAGGGTTAGTGATCTGTGACCACTCAAAGAGAGGATTGGAAATGACTGCAAGCCAAAGAAGTATCTATTGATTAGTAAACAAAGGAAAATGCACTTGAGAGCCTGTTTCCAGAAGGTCCCTTAAGAAATATTGAAACTAGAATCCACATCCCTATTTTATACTCATCCTCAAGGTACAGCCTTGAAATCCACCCTCAAACCTGCCACAGCAAAAGGCCCAACCACAGCCGCAGCCGTGGCTTCCCAAAAGGTCTGAGTTTCTTCAGGAGAAGTGATGAATTTGGAAGCTGCTGGGGGCAGAGCCAGACTGTGTCCCCTGTGTCCTAAGCTTGTACCCCATGGACAATCCAATCCCTGCCCATCCCAGTGCACCTGCCTATGTGCCATTATGATAACCAGGATGGGAGAAATGACAAGTTTTCAACCCAGATCAGTTCTTCAAATTTCATCACATGTGCACAGGCAGAGTTATGTGGAAATAATGGAAAGGAAGGAATAGGACAGAAGTAAACAGGAGACAGTAATGCAAACTGCCTTTTCAAAACCCTTTTACTCTTCATGCCTTGCTCTTCTTAGGAAGACCAATATGGAAACGTGCCTAGGTCACTACAGGCTTTGTTGGTGTGTGGATTCCCAAAACTCAGTTGCATCTCCAGGGTGGCAGAGCTGAGACAAAGGAGGGCAGAACAGTGCAACACATCCAGCCTAGACAAAGCCAGCACAGGGAGACCAAAAGATGCAGAGGAGCAGCTGCCCCTGAGGCATGGACAGGAGTGGTACCATATGTAAAATGTATTTGACAATATTTAATTGCTTAAGGTACGAGTCACAGATTGGTTTTCACTCTTCTTGTACTTTGTTTCCCACTTAGGAAAAAAGACAATGCAGAGCAGGAGATGCACACAGAAACCAAAGCAGAAATTAGAGATTGTGAGAGAAACACAGAAAGCAGTGTCACTGAGGGATCTCTCACTTCCTGTGATAACCGCAGGTAAGATGAAATACTCACATTTTCCACAGCAAATAAAGACTTGCTTTGACATCAGTAATCAACACAGCACATCTTTCCAGTGGCACAGCACAGCTTCAGCTCTTAGATACAGATAAGATCATGAGGACAAGTGTTACTTTTACACTGCAAGCAACCTGCAAGACTGCAAGTAATGCTAGGATGAAGCTGTGGAGTAGGTAAGCACATTTAAAGTCAGCTAATATTTTTATGGAAAATAGGTGTTGTCAGTAACAAAGTAAAAAGAAAGGAAATTCCCTGGTTACACTCCATAACAAGACCATGTTTGGTTAGTAATGATCATTTCATCATTGTGATAAGGTTTTTATATGGGGTTTGATTTAGTGCAGCATAATATTCTGGTTAAAAACACATTATAACAAGTCAACTGAAAAAAATTAAAGTGCTTGCTTGCCAAAGGATCATCATTAGAAGAGATTTGTAATGGGGCTTCCTAATGAATTGTTGTTAGTCTCCCTGTATTTTCCAACACTTTCACCCATGCTTCAGATGGAAATACATTTTAACCTCTAGGAAAACCTGGGGATAACATAGGTAAATAAAGAAAAAACGGTGTCTATACTAAGGAATCCAGATCACCCATCTCAGTTACAGAAAATAAACTTGAACAGAATCCAATGTGACTGAACATGTCTGAACATGTTAATCATCTTGATCTGCATTTTAAACCGCCTGCAGTTCGCTACTTCCTCCGGCCTTCAAACGACTTCAAACATGGCAGCTACTCGGAGGAGAGGCCCAGTAAAAACAAGTTCATATCTGGCTTTTGCAGTTTAGAGTTTACTATTCCAACATTAAGCGCACTGACCCCCTGAGATATGTATTTCCCAATGCCAAAGGACTGTCAGGGAAAGCAATCTGAGTCATGAAAAACATTATTGCACATTTTGTACTGCACATTGCTGTGCTCCCAGTGTAAACGGCTGCAGCGATGCCTAACAAAGGGAATCCTCCTGCCTCTCATCATTTGTTTCTGCTTTTTCACGTGCCTTCTGCTCTTTCTTGCTGCTGCCAGCAGTGAGCCTTTGTCACCTGCCTGTGCTGCCCCATGGGAGTGTGTTCATGTGCCCCTCTCCAGCTCAATGTGCAACTTGGAGATCTCTTTCCCACTCCTTTAATTGTTCTAACCCTCTAACTACACGAGTTGTCACTGTTAAGAGTTCATCACTTGCTGTCTGCTGCCTGAAAGCTGTATAATTAAGAGCAGCATGTGGCCTGACTTGTTTGGGGATATGACTGCTATGGAAATTGTTAAATACAGTAAGATTTTGATTCTGTTGCCTTCCTTTCCTCCCTTAACCCATGTCTCAAATCTCTCCATCCTCCTTATCCCTTATCTCGTACTCCCCCATGCTGTACCCTCAGAACAGCTTCACTGAGTTATCTGTTGTACATTTTACCTCTAAAGAAGGCCACGCACACATAAGCATGTGAACAATAAACCATACACACAGCTCGATCATGTGAGCTGGGGGTAGCCCGTAGCCAGGTCCCCAGGGGGAATTTCCACAAGCACATTTCCCTGATTCTACGATCTCATTTGCTCTGCTGGAAAACGTTAAGCATGAGGAATTATGCAGAGCACAAAATGCTGTGTGAATGGAGGTCTGAGCAGGGAAGGCTTGTGTGTTCTTAATGAGCACCTGCTGCAAGAGATGCTGCCAATATCCTGTGCAGATGACACCAGCGAGTGCAAGGCAGGTATTGATTGGTGCCTCCAGGGTGCAGGAGGAATTGTTAAGGGTCTCCTGAAAGCACAACCCACAGCAGTTCCTCGGAGATGTGCGAGTTGCTGGTAATAACATTATCCCTGCCATCCCAGCTCTCCAGATCAGCAACGCGCCACGGAGCAGAACCAGCAAGAGGCTTTCCAGAAATAGAGATGCAAACGAGCATCCCATTTACCAACCCTGTCACTTTAGAGGAACTACAGATTAAATAAAGTCCAACTTGCTGTTTCTGAGTAGGCAGATTGTTGTGGGTAAGACACTTCCTACTGTGTTGACTTCTTAAATCTACCAGTGCCTGCTCGAAGAGGGCTGAAACTGATTATACCCAATGTGCTAAATGTCACTTAGTCATGATATGTGAGGTTTCTTCCCGCCTCCTGTGGACTGGGAGAAAACAGGCTGAGCTATAATTTCGTACCAGTGAGAGAAAGTTCGGTCACCAAAGGGCCAAGGAAACATTGCCAAGCTGGTGAGGGTGGCAGGAGGTGGAAAGAATGGGGAAAGAAGAAATAATACATACGTGAATTGTCGTGGAAGCTTTAAGGAGCTACAATTAAAAAAACTGGGGAGATATTTTAGGGAGATGAAACACTTGCTAATGTGATGCTTATATTAAAATTGTAACCAGATTGGATAGAGGTATAAAACATGTCACTGGAACCAGCATTTCCATATTGTATGTTATGAATTTTGCCTTAAGGGCAGAAAAAGCAGCAAGTGAAATAGGAGATTTTCACCCCACCACCCCAGCTGAGTTTCATGTAGTTATTTCAGCAGGCTTACTTAGTAGGAAGCATACCGGAAGGACGTATTTTTAACTGAAACAATCAGAATCAGACAATTCAGCCCTTTTTTTTGACTCTTCAATGATAAGATCTTAACCTGAGGAAGGCGGTTTTAATTCTGTTTGAGTACTTTTTTATCTCGGTAAAATGCTGCAATATTGAGCACCGCAAGTAGCTCACTTCCAAAATGACATCAGTATTTTGTTACTTGTTGCAGTGGATCTCTGGGAGAAGCAGCTCTGAGGGACAGAGAAAAGAAAGAAAGGTAAGGGGATTTCTTTGAGATGAACCCAAGTCACTCCCCCTCAGTAGAGACAGGATGCCATGCTGGCATTCCTCCTATTGCCAGGCACATGTAGAGACACCCTCCTGAAGGGAAGGAAATACCCTTTTTGGGAGTTCTCAATCCAAATGGGAGAGCACCTCCCAGCATGATAGGGGCTCATTGCTGAAGTAGTTTCCTTTGTATAAGGGTTTATGATTGGGAGGAAATGATGAATCACCCAGACAAAATTATGTTGTCAGCACAAATCGAAGGCTCAGCAGAAGAGAGCTCAGGGAACCTTCAGTGTAACAGAAGCTGCCAGTGCCTTGTGCAGCTCAACAGCAAGAACAGCAAGGCTGAAGCACCTTTCACCTCTGGCTGTATCCACACAGATTACTCCAAAGGGGACATACTCTGGCAAATACTGGACTTCTCTTTATACCTCAGCATAAAAAATAAAATTGCAACAAAAAGACCATAAACAAACTTCTCTGGATTAAGTTGACAGAATTTGCAAATAGCTAGCAATAAAATATCTAGATACTCCAGCCAATTTTCCATGCCATTTACTGCACTTGGAGAGAAAGAACAAACACCAGGCAGATTCTTCCTGGGTGAGGAAGGAGGGGGTTTAGGATAACAGGAATTACAGTAAAATTGTACTGAAGACTAATGGATATGGCACCTCCCTGGGTGGAAAGCCCCAAAGTGACTAGTCACTGCCCAGCTTTCACACTGGGCAGTGACTAGCAAAATAGCTTATTTAAACGTCAGACTCTATACATTTATAGAAATGTGGATAGCAATGATAAGACAGTCGGTATGGAACTGAGAAGAAGTTCTGGCAGCCCTTGATTTATCTCTGAAAACTGAATTCTGGCTGCTTCTAAAGTGATTCAGTGTCTGTTAAATGTTTGACTCCCCCTCCAACTTACAAAATATGTTTGGCAGAACATTGCTTATTTCTATGCTAGTCCTGGGTTAAATACCCCTGAACATCTCAAAAACCAGGCCCAGATGGAATACCCAACCCACACACCCAAAGTCAGGGCTCCTGTGCTGCAAACAGTTTATCAAGTGGCTGCACTTGCCCTGAAGTTCACCCTGATACTGCAGGGCCCAGCAGGAAGAGGGGCCTGAGAAGGAAGGATGGGTTTTCCCTCTGGGAAACACTTCTGCTCATTGCCAGTCACATCTCTGCATCCCTTCACCTGTGGCAGAGGACGTGCTTTCTCCTTTACCCAGGTCAGAAGATGGCCAGGATTCTGAAATGGACAGGAAAACCTTGGCCACACCGGGGGGAGTTTCCCCATTTACTCAGGTATCATCTTTAAAATCTCTCACCTTTTGGTGATCAAAACCCATTCAATGTGGTTTTTTTCAACACAGAAGCAAGAATTCCTCTCGATTTTTTGACTGAGATGCGAATATTTAAGGCAGTGCTTACCACAGGCCCTGCTGTGGAATGGTGTGTTCTGACTTTCAGAAGTCTGAGACCCTTTGTTCACTGCTCACCCATTTAGAGCCCCTGATAAAGGCAGTACTGATGTCCTTGTCATGACCCCAGCCATCTTAAAACAAGCTTCAAGAGGGATTATGTTGATGCAGGTTTATAAATATCAGCAGCCCATCGGAAGCAAGGCTACCTGAGTAATTATCACTGATTTATTAAACTGGAGGCACAGTGGTGTGATCCCTCTGGGACAAGGGTGGCTGCAGTATGGGGGTAGTTTGCCACAGCAGTTCCTTTGGACTGAGGTGTCCTCTGCTGCCCTCCTTCCTGGGAGCTCTCACAATCTTACCTTGGGGTGACAACACTACCAGATATCTGGGAGCCCTCAGAATCCCATCAAAACACACTTGGCATTTTTGCTCATGTCAGGAGAAATACTGCTCCTGATCAAACATGTGCTCAAGACCAGAATTTCCTGTTTAACCCAGGCTGACACCTAAGAACTCATTAAGAGAAGCACACACTTATCTCTAATAACCATTTGCCTTGCTCTATCCTAAATTCAGATCCTTTTCACTTTCCTTCAAAAGATACTTATCACGGTAAATTTCTCAATTTTACATCTCATCCTTTTAAAGGTCAGGGTACAATGCTGTATTTATAGAAAAATCATAGTTATCAACAGCTAACATATGGGCTGCACTGAATAGCAGAAGTCACGGTATTTATATCATATTTACTGAAAATGTGTTTGCAGCCTCATCCCTCCTGTACTGCTGGGTGATGCACTAACTTACAAATTAAACATTAACAGTGATGGCAACTGATTTACTAAAGAGAAATCATAATGATTCACTAAATCACAGCAGCACCTGCTGTTACATATTGGCATTTATGAGTATTGATGAATTTTAACAGTACAAAGTGTTAGAGATACCAACTAATACGTTCTACACTCAAATCAATAGGGCTCATGAAAATCGGTAACAATTACTCTGCCATCTAACAGAGAGGCTTTCCACTGGTTCCAACGTTTGCCTTCATGTTCAAGGTTGTACAGTTACATCTACTAAATTCCAACCACGAGAGGCAACAGGACAATCCACATAAATTCTCCCATGAAAGCAAAGCTCAGCGCTGAAGCCGTATTCTCCCCTGACTCACACCTTCTGTGACATCTCTAACTCAGCCCCTTCTTCCCCTGAGCAAACAGGAGAGCAACTGCAAACCCCAAACCACTCCGATGCTTGATTTATGGCAGTAGAGCTGCCCCTGCTGCAACCTGTCCTGTCTCAGTGGAAAACCAAGGTCTTTTAGAACTGAACTGCTCTTTAGAGAGTGATTTATGTCCTGAGATGCTGCAAGCACAGCTCCTGTGCTGGTGCCAGCAGTGGCCTCCTAGAGCTGCCTCCAATGGGCCCACCCACACTGCTGCCCAGGTGAGCCAGCTGCTGCCAGAACGAGTGCTACTGCAGAAACACAAGGACAGGAAATACATGAGACTCCAAAACAAACACATTTTGGGGTTTTATTGTTTGTTTGGGTTTTGTAGAGCTTGGCTTTCCCCCAAGAAAACACTTATTATGGGCTCCGCGTTGCATTGTAAGACCAAGTTTTTCCCTTTCACCCTGTCTCCTGTGCCCTGTGACCCGTCTTTGGAAAACCAGGGAACGCTTGAATGAGTGTCAACAGTAGAGTGACAGCAGGGCACGTTCTGCCTCTACTCTGACCACAGGCACTGGCCTGGGTTATCAAGTATTTAATGTGCACTGCTGTCCACTGCTTCTGCAGTGCCTCCAGCAGATGGACTGGGGCTCTGAGCCCAAACACCTCTGTCAGGAAAGAAACACTTCTGTCAGCCTGAAGGACAGCAACTGCTTTTTCCTCCTCTTGCATGCAAGCTCACCCAGCTCAGAGGAAAGGTTTGCTGGCTTGCAGTGTGAGAACTCAGTTCTGCTGAGGGCAGAGCAAACACCTCACTTCCCCTGATTTAATAGGAATTCTTTCGGTCAGCTTGTGTTACTCTGTCAATCTCCACAGATGCGGAGAATCAGAACTGAATGCGCTCAGTAGTTACAGGACTGGTTCTTATTTGTTATGCACTGCCCTCTAAATCTATTGAAAAGGAGAGATAAACCTGGTTGGTTTACAGCCCTTGAAAATAAACATTTGAACCCACTAAGGCTATGTCACGTGAAGAAGCTGCTTAACACGTCCAGAGAGAGACAGTATTATGGGAAGCAAATGATGCAGTTTTCCCTGCAAACCTAAGAGTCATCACATGGAAAATTCACTGCAAATCCTCTGTGCTGCCACCCTCCAAAGGTGCCAGCCAGTGCTGCTGAGAAGCGCTCAGGATGGCAGGCCCACCACCAAGTCTCGTAACAATCACCTTATTAAACTATCATCTGTCATCGTAATTTAATTACTTGCTGCCTACACCATTCCTTCTCGGGATTATTTTTCAACACCTGTGGTGGTAGATCATCTACCCAGATGACATTTTATTTCATTTTTACAGTTCTAATCTAATCTGTGAGCTAACAGAATTGTTTTAGCTGTTGTGAATTCAGAGGCACACAAAGAGCTTCATTAGACATCTTTATTTTGCTGATGCTCTAAGAAAAATTTACCAAAACTAAGTACTCCTCTCATTTCAGTATAAACTCTTCAATTCTCCTCAGGTTAGACTGACTGAAAAGTATACCACTCCATTATCACAGTACATTTAAAATATGCATTAAACACAAAACTACACCTAATCTTGTATAATGCCAACATAAAACCAGATCTGTATCAACTTGGAAAGCTAGATGGTCTCTCAAATTACTTAGTGTTTGAATTAAAGAAAGCTAGTCTCTTCATATGAAGTACCTGATCATGCAAACAATACATGACAAGCCTTCCTCACACAGATCGGGGAGTGGTGGGGACCTTGCCTTTCACCCTCAAACACCTGCCTTCAGTCTGTTGTGCCCTGCACAGGGAATCCAGGAACTCCCCAAGTCTTTACAAATCAGACTTCCCTCCCTGGGGAGCTGCACAGCCTGTCAGAGTCCGTGGTGAACTGGCACAGCCTTTTTGGAAGAAAACTTCTTTTATTAACCAGGCAGACTACAGTGAAGCCTTTGGGTAGCAAGGGAAAGAGAGGTACACACTGATGCGGGGATGCTGCCAGCCACATCAATATCAAAACTCCGACCTAAAATGCCTGGCACCCTGTACTGCACCCCTCGGGAGCTGGCATTTAACTCCCTGTGTGAAATTTTCAGACAATTGAGAGACTGTGCTTCTCTTTCCAAGCTCTGGCCATGCTTCTCTCAGCAACTCAAGGTCAATTCAGTGGCCTCTCCCTGCTCCACACGGGACCTGCTGTGCCAGGCTCCCCAGCCAGACAAATACTCCTCCCAAGTTCCACACAGCCTCCTGTCTAAAAAAGTCAAGGGCCACACATCTTCTGCTCTCCAGGGAAGCCCAGGAGGGGCTGTTCCTGAGGAACTGTCACACACCTTGCCGAGCAGGATTCCTCTGGTATCAGCACCTTCCTAAGCACAGTGTAATGCACACCACTGATCTTCCAGAATGGAAACACTCAGCAGAACCACCAAACCAGGACTTGTGTTCCTCTCCCAGGGCTTTCCCAGCTGCAAGGACTCAGGAGCCTTTGGATACCATGGATGTATCCCCATGGATGTGCTGGGGAGTTGCTAAACTCCTTGAATTGAAAAAAATCTAGTTTACAGATCTGCCATAGCAAATAAAAAAATGGTTGCCTAATCTTAAGTAACAATAATCCACATTAAGGTAACAAAAAGCCAAAGTGTCTAGGACAGACAGCACAGGTACATTTGTTTAGAAAAGTTACAAAAACATAAAAAAGAGAAGAAGAAACCTCCTCTTAGTCTAGTTATGCCACAGTTATGTCAGCAAAGTGCCTGTTTCCCTCATTAAACAGAACTGCTGCTTCCCTCCTAAGGAGATGGTGATCATGGCCAGAGCCCCTGGCTGCCCTCCCTTCTCCTGGAGGGAGAGCTGCTCCTGGAGCAGGCACTGCCCACACAGCCCCGACCCAGCCCAGCCAGGCCTCTCCCAGGCTGCGGTCACCGAGGCACCTCCTGGCCATCCCCACACTGCCGGCTCTGCCAGGGTGTAACAGACAACAGGAGCTCTTCTGGTTCCCCCAGGTGCAGCTGCCCAGGACAGCCCAGCCCAGCAGCTCTGGGCATTCCCTCTGCGTTCTCCTGCCAGCCACTCCTGCCCTGTGACACTGAGAGGGCCCTTCCATCCTATCTAAGGCCTTTCCTCTGCCAAAAAAACCCCATCCCGAGAGGCGTCTGACAGCTGCTGTTGAATCGCTGCTAAATTACAGCTTCCCCTCTTGTTACCTGTTCACAGGGGGCTCCTGACAAAGCCCACCTGGGCAGGGTTAAGTAATTTGTGATCCCTCCCCACGGCTGGTTCCCAGCCACAGACCTGCAGGCAGCATTAATCACCGATGCCAGCCGGGCTCCCACAGGCCTGCGAGGCCCTGGCAGCTTTATGAATTAATTGTTACAGCAGGGATCTCACTTCCAGGGAATGATTAAATGTACTTTTACTTACTTATTTATTTATTTATAAGGAGCACTGGATTCCATTTCTAGCTCAGGTGATAAAACCCTTCCTTGCACACATTTACCCCTCTGGCAGATTTGTCCTTACTACCCTCTTTTTTTTTAGGCAAAGCTCAAAGATTTTTCCTAAGATATGGTTATTCACAACTTTTCTATCATCTCAGTATAGCAGTCTGATACTCCACAGGAGCTCTCTAATCACCTCTGGGTTATAGAGAAGGGATGAAGCATGCAGTCTTTTTTTTTTTAGAAAAGAAAAAGAATCCACAAAAAACCCCCACCAAACCCCAACACAAAAACACACAGAAAAACCCTAAGTTCACAAAAGCCTCGTTGATCTTTCAGGATCCCTGAGTTACTGTTCTCCCAGAAGAGACTTCATATTTGAAATTATCAGTTTGTGCCACTCCTGAATTTCCTTTTCAAGCAATGATCTCTTTTACTTTCCTTTAATGATATTCTTCAGAGCTCAGGGCACCCAGAGGCACTTTTGTCTGCAGTGCATTTGAAGCTGCACAGAGACTCACAGGTTCTATCCCATTTCTGGGGGGTTTTGTTTCGAAATCCCTTTCTACTGGTTTAAGATAATCTTCATCTTCTTTTGATGAGATGTATTCTCTTCACTGAAACACAAATCTGTTCAGCTGGGAAGTGAAGATTCCTGTCCTGGCAGGAACAGCACCACGGACATGGGATCGTGCCTCACGCACACATCACACCTGGGCCGTGTCCCAGGTAAGTGTGGGAGCTGCTGCCCTGCCTTTCCACCCTGGCAGCCTTAGCCCAGCTGGCTTCCTTTGCACCAGTCCATCCCTTTTAGATCCTAACAGATCGGTCTTTTTCTCCACCAAGCACGGATTCACTGTGCTCCTGCTGGATTTCTGCCCAGCTGTTATTCACACGCAGAATGCTCCTGCCCCACCACTCATCCCCAGCCTTATCAGCTGATCTGTTCTCTGTATCTCTGTAACCACCCGGGTATTTACTCTTGTGGGAAAAGGCCTGTTCAGTTACACACACCAGGGTGGGCTGCAGTCACACAGAATCCACCCTGGCACGGCACTGTCAGCTTGGGAATGTGCCGAGGAGAGCCCTGGCAGGACCAGCCAGTGACACCAGCACAGCACAAGGAGCCTCAGGGGAATGGTGCTGTGCAATGTGTGCAACAAGATGAACTGTGTTCATTATTTTCAAAATTAGCATCAGAAAACAAAGTCTCCAGTTTCAATCCCGATTTATTTCCTCATTTAAATATCGCCTACTTTTCCTGAATGAAGCCTGCAATATTTTGATTTAAATTATAGTCATCAGTTAAATCATTCATTTCAGGTATGACAGTAAAAGTGATGTGTTGTAAAATTCATTCCTCAGCTAACTTGATTTTCATGTGTGTGACTAAAACAGCTGCTGCTTTCTGTACATTTGCCTTTGAAAACACCTCCAAAAATAGTGAGGTTGGAGAAATGCTGTGGTAAATAAAAATTGCTGTCTCTGGACTGGTTTCTGGCAGCCTTGGATGTGTAAAGAGAAAGACACTGGCTTTAGGAACTATCCATGTTTATGACAGGGCTAAATATAGTAATGAAAAGGCAGACTGTTCATGGACAAGGAAAGCAAGCTGTTTTCAGGAACAATTTGCATGAGATCTTACCCACTAACCTAGAAAAATAAATGGTGTATTCTAATACAATAGGAAAAAAGAACACAAAACCAAAACCAACAATTCCTCCAAAACAGCAACATACCCTTGTCAGAGAGAGAAACCCAACACATCAACAGAAACACTGGCATCCTCTCCTGCCTTGACATCTCTTCATCATTTTTTATACTTATCAAAACATTCAGTAAAGTCCTGACTCACCAATGGGGCAGCACACATAGGGGTAGAATGTCCAACATTTCCACCTGTGGGTACCTTTCTTCCAGAGTGCTTGAAGGAGGGAGGAAAAGGCATATCCAGGTTTGAGGGTAGCACCCCAGCCCCTACAGCAGACAGAAGCCACCTCACTTGAGAGCTGTGGCAGCGACCCAACCAGCCAGCCTGAGGTGGGTACATGCAAGCCCAGATGGATTAATGCTTAATAAATCCTTCCCCAACAATCACAGAAACATTCAGAAGCCAGTTAAAAAAGCAACAGTACAGAAACTCTACAGAAAAAAATCTGTGGAGGTGACTAATGTGGTGACTGAGCACAAACAGGATACGCAACAGCTGCAGGAGGCTCGCTTCAGGACCACGGAAACTGCAGGGAAAATGCAGCTCCTCATCAGAGGTAATGAGGTATTTAGAGAAATCAAATGAAGCACTTGTTCTCTGCAACAAGCTCAGCACTAAAGGAGGAGCAGCTCACACACAAGCTTCCTTCCACAGCCCCGATTCCCCTGGGTATCCTGGGCAGGCTGGACAGCCCCATCCTTCAGCTGCCCCAGGGACACCAGCATGGAGCCTGGCCTGGGTTGTCAGGACTGTGATTCCCACTACCCACACCTTGGAAATGAGCCCTCAGCCACAGGACATGGCCATTGTACTGATGGAAAACTATGGCACTGAGATGTCATGTAGGGACAACTTGTGCAGAGCACTAACCACAGCCACACCTGTGAGCTGGGAAGTGTTTCCACAGCCTTCAGCATATCCCTAGTTCCCTAAATGGAGTCCTGTCCTCCCACAGACACAGCAGCTCAGCCTGGGAAACAACCTGACTACACTTCCCAGCCCTTACCTGGTGTAAGAGGTTGGCACTGGTGTGTCTGAAGAGAGCTCGTCTTTCCACAGGCCTCAAAGCTGTTCCAGGCACTGTCACTGAGAAGAAGCCATAGCCCTGAGGTGCTCAGCGCCAACTGCCCAGGGAGCTGGGAACACCTTTCTGAACCTGGATGCTTAAAATCAGACACTGTGTTTGTAACTGTGCAGTGTGCATACGCTAAGCACAAACCCCTCACATAATGCATTACAGGTTGCTTTGCATCGGTTCCTACCCTGCTGCAGACAATTCACTGGCAAGTTGTGGTGAGTGGAGATTACTGTAACGGTGGCTGAGAAGCTGCACCAAGTTTTTTATCGAGTGCAGAGACAACACAGAGGCAACACTATCACCTGATGCTTCCCAACCACCACACGTACAGAGCCCACCTTCCCCGTTGCTCACATGTGACACGCGAGGCGGCAGAGCCCTCAGGACAGAAACCACAGCCTGTTTTCCAAAGCTGATTCTATTCAGGTTCTGCATAATGCCCCTATTCTTTACCCACCTTTTCCTCCTGCTCTACATTTTCCCATCCTCCCTCCCTCCATCCTCCTGCACAGCCCACCCTGCCCACCTCCTGCTGCCTGCTCCCCTCCAGCCCTTCCTTCCATGCTGCCGCCCCAGGACAGCTGAGGAAGGCGGCAGCAGCAGCACTTGTATCCACATGGACCAACGCTGGGCAGTAACAGGGTTTGCAGCACAGAGGGGTGCTGGAGAGGGTGCTGCAGGGTGAGGGGTGCTCCCCTGTCCCCCACCAAAGGGACCTGGAGGTGGGCAGCAGAACCTGTGCAGGAAGGGGTTATGCTACACTGCCGTGTTACACAGACACAATCTAAATTCTAAAGAGCAGGTGAAACGCACTTTGGAAAGATCGGATAGCTCCAAGTTCATCTTCCCATGCACTCAGTCATTTACTTGAAAATTTAAAGGCACTTTACACAGCTTGTCCTCACTTAGAGCCTCTTCTGCCATGCAGATATTTCCTTCCCCCCACCTTGCTTTCATTCTTACACTACCACCACCACTGTCAAAAGTAATTTAATTTCAATTTCATGGCTTGATTGGGCTGAATGTAATGGAACCAGATGCTGTGAATGAATGAAGGTTCCTTCTGTGAAGACCCATCATATTTTTGAGCTAAGTGGGCCATGTTCAGCTGCATGCAGGTACTTCATATGCTTTCAGAGTATTAATCTGTCTGTACCAGGTATGAAGCCAGTCCAATGAGCTGAAACTAAAGTAGAAGCATTAAACTGTCCTTTGTTGTTCCATAAAGAAAATAGTATAAAGCTTTAATTGCCAGTTAATCAACATACTCCAAAATAAATGAATCATACTATTTTTCTTGGTGCTTACGTTGTTTAAAATAACTAGAAAATTACATGCTCATTTTCCCCCAAGGGCTTTCAGTTGTGAACTATTTCAAGGATGAAACAATTTAACCAGAACATTTTATTTCAGTATAATCACGAGGCCACTGCTGAATACGGCTGCATAAAACTCACTGTTGGAGAGTGCTAGTGGCTGGTATGCTGAGTATTTCCTTCAGACACATGCTTTTCCCCAAATCCTCTTTTATACTCCCATCCAGTGGAATGACAGGGTTGTACTGTGCCAGTGAGGGAAGCCAGCCTCCATGGGCAATACGCTGGAGACTACCAAAGCAATGCTTGAAGTTAATTGAAGGGGTTTCAAACAGCATTTTTTCTAACTTTTTCTGGTGACTGTCCAGACATCAGCTGTCCAGTGGCAGAGTTCAGGGAACTTGGTCCAAAGATATTCATAGGATTCACTTGCAGATAACTTCAGCAGCAATAAAACATGGAATTCAACAAATGAATGAAACACAATGGAACAAACCCACTGCATTATAGAGGTATTTAGTAGATTACTTCCAAAATCAATCAATGAACAGGAGTATTAATCTTAAATCGTATCAATTTTTAAACAAGTCTCAGGTAGTGAGATTGCAGCCTACTGGAGGCAGATCTTGCCCAAGCTTCAAAATTATATTGGTGGGAAAAAATGAGTCTCCTTGGATGTGCGAGTGGTAGCCTGAGCGTGAGCAGGACTGAGGTGTCAGAGGGCCATCAGGACTGAGCCCTTCCTTTACTAATGGCTACTACAGGACTATTCATCAATATCAAATGGCAAACCTAAATGCCTATAAAGCATTTTAATGTGCACTAAAAAGCTCTTCTGAAGTCTGCTAGCCTTATTACAGTCCCTCTGCCTTCTGGGTATACACTTTACGTGCTCTGTAGGGCAGAAAAAGCTTCCTGCTCTGTGCCCAGCATCCAGCACGTCGGGTCAAGGTAACGGAGACTCCCAGGCTCTCCGCGGCCTCCAGGCTCGTGCTCTTTGTACAGTTTGGCCACTAAATCTTTCCAGACAGTTTTGTAGATTACAAGCTGGTTTAGGAATAAACACCCAAATTTGGGTGTAGTTTCACAGAGGTGGGAATCCGGACATGAGGAATCCCAGGATGTGCAGCAATGTTACTGACAGCAGCTCTGAACCATGCTTTAAAGCAGAAACTGGTATGGGGCAGCTGAGTGAATTTTCTACTGCTGATCCTATCTTTGTCCAGAGTGACAAACAGGACAGAGCATCACCAAGAAAGCTGTTTTTCCCTGAGGGCTCCTTTCCTCAGGTTCCCCACACGGGCAGCTGAGCATGATCCTGTTCCCAGGCACACAGGTGAGATTTTGGGTGTCTCCCAGCATGTGTGGGTCACAGCACACACTGTAACTGGAATAGGTGACACAGGCCCAGCAGTGCCTGGGGCTGAGCCCTTTGGATGGTGATCCATCACCTGGACACTGATCCATCACGTGGACATTGCACCCACAAACACAAAGGGGCTGAACACCAGTACATGCTATCAATGAAACCAACCACTAAACACTAAAATGGGATTTTAATTCAAGTAACACTTAGTATGAGGGAGCAGGGGCTGGTAAGTATTTGAGCTTCTAATGTAAAGCTTGAAATTCAGAGAGCTGCCTGTATTAACTCACCCACTTTTAATTTCCACATTTAATTGCAATACCAGCTAATTTTCTAATTTTTTTTTTTTTAATCTTTCTAAGGTTAAGTTCCTTATTTCAATAGCATCCAAACTGTGTTTCAAAAAATTCTTTAGAGAGCCAACAGACAATTTTCCCCTCAATATTTTTGGTAGATGGCTCATTATGGAAAATCAATTATGTTGTTTCTCATTAAGTGGTCCAACAATATCATGAATGTTAAACATAATAAATTTCACATTGCAAGACAATTTCCATACTTGAAATCATGAGGTTAGTGACATTATTAGCCTTTTCCCTGGCTAAAGCTCTTATATGACTTCTGATTTTCTCCTCCTCCTAGGAAGATATAATTTATGAGGACAACCTAGTCTAGGCTGGGTTGCTGCTTGAATTCTTACTATTGAGAAGCAGTCTTATCTATTAAAATAACGGAATAAAACTACTCAAATATTTTTAGAATATGGATGAATTTTCCTCTTGAAAAGAGATGCATTTAATACTACAGGAATAGGCACAAATTTGGCTTAATTAATACATCAGGCAAAGAGAGGGAAAACTGCTTCTCGTGCAAAGGAATTGACATTCATGGTTCTTGTGTTGGGCATGGAAACCTTAGCAAGGAACTAAAAATATAATGCTCTCAACACTGAACACAACCTTTCCTTCTTCCCCCACAAGCACATCCACCACAAACAGTGAATCCATAAATAACCCCCATGTTGTGCATTAATGGATTTCAGTGCTCCCAACATGCAGAAACCCCTGACCACGGGAGTGTCTCTTGCAGCTGCAAAGAAGCTCTGCCTGTGATCTCAAGCTGCCACTCCTGTGACAGAAGTTGCTTGGTGGGGTCACAGACAGGCTCCCTATCCAACAAGCAAAAGTTTCCATAGGAAGCCACACCACCAGTGCCATGTATGTTTTCTAAAACAAACATTATAAACCAAAGTTATTTTACTCAATAGGGAAAGCATTACATGGTCTATGAAGGATCGACAACAGTTTCTGGAGCGTGTCATCTCTGAGCAGGAAGAAACAGCAAACATACGGAACTGTGAGGATGCTCCAAACCCTGGAAGCCACTCCCCACTGCCAGTACCAAATCCTGCACTCCCCAGCACAACCTGATAACCAGGGCAGCTGAGGAATCCCTCTCCAGAAAGCACACACATCACAGACACACCAAAGGAGTAAGGAATCCTGTACCACAAATATCCCTGGGCAGGACTGGCACTCCTGGACTTTGCCAAAGGGCTGGCAGTGCCCACCCTACACCCAGGAGAGGAGCTGAGTAGGTCTGTCAGGTTGAAGCATTGTTCTGCTGCTACCTAAGGGCAGCTTCTGCAAGAAGAATTTCTGTGAAACTTGAGCGAGTGACACTTGATGTTCCTTGCACTTCAAACCTGTGAAATTAAACTGTGGAATTAAAGTCGGCCAACTCGGGACTAGGACTGGTGGCAAGTTCTGATCCCAGAAGGACTCCCCAGCACATCCCTGCAGCTGCAGCTCAGAAAATATCCTGCCCTTTGCAGAACCTTGTTTGACTGCAGGAAAGGAAACACTGAGTTTGCTTCAGTCCCCAATGACAATATGAGCACTAGGACTTCCCCCCCGCCATCTCCTTTTTCCTTCCTTAGGTGTTTTTCAGCTGTGGATGAAAACATGCTGTGGCCAAAACCATGCTTCAATACACACACACAGTCTGTGGCTTGCAAAAGCACAAAGGCATAAACCTAAAGCTTTCTATTAATAACTGAAGGAAATAAATTTCTTTGTACATTATATCCTTGTAATAGCTTTTGTGATTCTATTTTTACAGCACCATGGATTGCCTCCCAATCTCCGCTGTCTAATAAACTTTCAAAACACCTCATATAGGTGAACAAGCATTTTCTAATGTATTCCTGTCTGTAAATATACTACTACAGAACACAAAATTAACTAAAATTGCAAGCAAGACCAAGTATGGAAAGCAAACCAGCTTTGACACTTCCCCCAGAAGAGAAAACAAAGTCTGCTGTTCTTCAGTTACAGTGAGCCTTCATCACCTACACAAGAGAAGAGCGGTGCTTCACTTCCAGGTTAAATCCTGCTTCTCCAGGGTGTTACAACCCAAACTGTCACTTGCACAGACTGAAATTCTGGGGCTAGAACACGGTGCAGCCTTTAGCTAACCCAGGTGTCTAACACAGGATTTCAGCACAAGCATCTGTCTGTCTGCCTGTTTCCTTAGGTTTACCATCTGAATTGCAACACACACACACACACATACATACACACACACAGAGAACCAAAGAATATTTTATCTGAACAAGGAATTCAAACCGCTCGTTTTCTCATCCACATAATGTGAGAGAAAGTTTACAAAAAGACAATGAACATGCCCCATATGACACAAAGAGAAGCATTTGCTCAGGCAGCTTGAACCACCTGAAAGTCCCGAGGGAAGAACCTGGCACATACGTCAACCACAGCACTAGAGCTGTGATCTTTTCCAGGGAGAGGAAGGTTTCAGAGAAAGTCAAGTGGGAACCTGAAAGCAACAAGAGCCCTGCAAGGTGTGGGGACAATGAGCAGCATTCCAGGCAGAGGGATATACAGGCATCCTTCTGAGTCAAGAGCTGGGGCAGTGAATGCTGCTGGGACCTCTGATGCCTGGCTGGTATGGCACGGCTGAGAAGAAAAAATACTGAAGGCCTCATCAGCTGTGCCAAAAACGTGGAGTTTACATGTGTGGTCAGACTCAGCTTTGGCTCAGCCATGGTAGCGCCACACATTCCTCACAGGACAGGCTGAGCCAGCTGTGAGACAGCTTGGCTTTGGGGGGCTCACTTACAGACCAGGTCCTCAAGAGGAAGGAAGGGTTTTAAAATACTGGCTAGTGCAAGGGAGAAAGAGGCAGTGAAAGTAACAGGCTTGGGAAAGGATCCTGAGCAATGCTGTTTCAGAAGACTGTGAAAATTACTGAAGAAAACTGAACTTCCCAGATAGCACAATCTGGTGCAACTCAACTGCAGAGGCAGCACCACTTCCACAAGCCATGAATCTGGCCCAGCTCGTTGTCTCTGCACTGCCTCTCTGCTCAGGAACAGCCACAGTAAGATCTGGAAGTGTAAGGCAGAAAAGAATCCCAATCTGTTCTGCTCAGCTCAGCACAGCACAGGTAGCATATAAATAAAATATTCACCATGTGGGCTCTGCCCCTTGTGAATTGTTTTACCCTTCCTCACTCAAGGCACAAATCTGATCTCTTAATTCAGCCCATCACCTGCAGCCTGCACAGCACTGGAAGATACAAGCAGGTGGTGTGGGACTGTGCCTCATCCACCTGAGAAACTCTGTGCTGCTCCTTCCCCCGCTTTGTTTCAAAACAACAGACTTGCATGTACACCCTCATTACCCGCACTGAGACCAGCTAAGCACTGGAGATGAACCACGGGGAAAAATGAATGGAAGCCTAATGGTGGAAGATGATGGGGGTGCTTCAGCACCTTCAAAAATGTTTATCTGATACGGCAAGGACCAAACAGAGACTAAGCCTTGGCCAAACAGCTTAGGAGTGTGGGAAAAAGTCTGAATCGCAGAGGGACTATATTAGATTCCCTGAAAGTTTTTCAGGGAACCCCAGCTTCTCTATATGGAGTATTATATGAATTCACAATCAGAGGCTCTCTCCCTAATAAGCAGCAAAAGTTCATGGAAAACAGTGTCCAATATCAAATGAATATGCCCTGAGGATCAATAAACTTGAAAAATCCTCTTTACTGGTTGCGTGAACTATCCATGACACTGTTTCTCAGCTGGTGGGTCAGGAACATCAGGCAAGAGAGCAGAGCAGGCACTAGAAAAGGTCACGAGATGGTGACCACTGCACTGCAGTTTCAAAGAGCTTGTTCTTTGCCCAACTTAACACCTCCCTGGCAGAGCATCCTCTGTGAGTTATGCAGTGTGAAAGTAAATTCTAGGGGTTTAGCTGTGCAGTCATTAAGAGAATACAACTTCAAGAGCGAGAATAAAAAATGTGGAGTCATTAAAAAATACAGAGTTTGAATAAATGACTGGTAATCTGAAAATGCTGCAAGATACTTGTCAGGAAGAATCTGCACATGCTTCCCATTTTAGGGCTGCAGAGAAGGGACTCATGGTGGGTAAAGTGCAAGATGATCCAGACAATCTGCTGCAGCAGGTAATCAGCTGGATAATTTAATATGACTTAAGGAAGAACAATTATACATCTAATGGCTAACAGAAAAGCAAAATACATCATGATTAAGGTTTTGCTGGAGGAAATGGGAAAGGCTAGAATACTCTAGGAATTACACTACAGAGAAGAATGATTAGCACATCAGCTCAGTACAGATGACTTCTTGCAAAGGGTGATACAAAAGAAAAAAGCTTGCTTCTGCTACAATTCTCCTTCCTCACAGAGAATACTATAGTGCTAGGTTCAGCTCTAGTTATTGTATGTGCAGTGCTAATTTCACAGTTTCAAGATACTCTTTCATAATAAGAAAAGTGCAAAAAACCTCAAGTCACAACACTGAATCAGGGACCTATAAAAATATTTTCAGTAATTAAACACAGCACACTTGGATGAACAGGCAAATAGATGATACTTCTTGAAAGCTCATCACTGTAGATTCAGGATGCCGTCCACATCTTCCACCAAAAATAATCATTTTGCATAAGATGCTGAATTTACTCAAAGCCTATTCTGACGAGGTTTATTAAAAACTCTCTATAGAAAAGAAATGGCATCCTGAATATGCGAGAACCTAGACCAGGTGCCGCTTGACAGAAGGTAAGTGCACGCGACACCACTCCTGAGGCATCATGGAACATTTGATATAGAAAGTTTTTGATTTTGCCTTCCAGGGTTTTGCTTATTCACTAATTTTATGGGGGTCAGTTAAAGCCTAAAAGCAATGCATCTGCCAACCTGTCAGAGGTATGAAACGTGCTCTGTATCTAAAAAGAAGAATATGAAGTTTTGAGGAGGTACCTGCAGGAAAGACCAGTGAATGTCTTTAATTATATTAAAAAAAAAAAATCAACAGCACTTGCTCAAAACTCAGGCTCTAGGCTTTTGTGAGTAACTGCACTCTGCAGCAGTCCTTGCATGCTGGAGTCAGAAGGGCCAGAGCCTCTTGCCACAGCCTCTGTGCTCTTAGGGTGCAACCACAAGCCTGCAGGAGAGGCAGGATGAAGCCCAGTAATGAGGGATGCAGATGGACAGATCTGGGATCTCTGTACAATTAAGTTTGTGTGAACTGAAAACCACTGTGCCTCACTCTCCTTATCTATAGAAGGGAGATTATCACCCTTATCTCTGAATTACTCTCCTATTTATCAATATAAAGGAAGTTGAGCAGTCTGTGAATGTCAATCTTTTCTTTTATGAGTAATTAAAAAAAAAATCATGTGCTGCTATTTTAGCACCTCTTCTGTTTTTCCAGATGCAGAACATCCTGGAGATTTCTGCTCCTCCAGTGCGCTATTTCCCTGATTTTAGTTTCTTAAATACACCAAAACAAGAGGGTAGGAGCAGAAAGCAAAAATAATATTAATTTCACAAAAAGTAGAAAACTAACTCTGGGTGTTAAAACAGTCCACAAAATTGGTATATTTTCAGCAGATGGTTGTACATGAGTAGTTTAATTTTCTTAACCATAAGATTTATATAACAGCATTTTTTACACATTCAAAGACTCTCAATGTTTACTGGTCCGTTGTAGGATATTTAAAACCAGGGTCGGCAAAAGAAAAATATTCTGTAGAAAACAGAACAGGACTTTTAGTGCTGTACTTGTGTCCAAATAACAAGGCATATATCATTTTTGAACACTCTACCACATAAACTCCTTCTCCTGTTATTTAAGAGCATTAGGGCTGTTAAACCTGTAAATGGCAGCTCCAGAGCCAGGCAATAAAAATGCACTTAGAGCTATTTTAGCCCCACATGTAAGTAATTCAACCCTTTAAGTTATTAGAAAAGACACCGATTGTGACAAAACTGAGAGGCTTTCTCCACCATTCATACAACAGACTGCGAAAGAGAGATGCTATTTCTCAAAGCTTCTCTATACCCACCTTTTGCTGCTAACACTTTGCTGGCCAGGGGTGTCAATCTGTATTAAATTAGCCTGCACAGAGGCCCTTGCACGATGCCAGTGCCAGCAAAGGGCACAGCTCAGTGCCCTGGCTTACAGACAGAGCTGGGAATGCACAGACTCCCTGGCAATGGCAGAACTGTGGGAGGTGTCTATGCCTGGGTACCAGGGCAGACTCCAGCACAGCTGGATGGGCTCACCCTGCTGTGATTTTGCTGCTGTGTGCCCACAGGCTGGGCCAGACAACACTTCGGCATTCTGCACTTGTTGCCTATTTTAAATGTCACTTCCTCAATTGTGAGATCCACAGACAGCCCCGGGGCTGAGGCGCTGCCCCCAGCTCTTCCCCTGGAGCCGGGCACACTGACACGGGCGGCTCTCCCAGGCACGGTGAGCAGACTGAAACCCACCCGCAGGAAAGCCTGACTCAACACGCAGCACTACAGCAACTGCTCTTTCCTACCAGTTAAAAATACACCTCAAGTATCCTTGTTGTAACAGCCCTGATATTGAATCCCTTTTGCCTGGTAACATCTGCTGGAAACTTGAATGTATTTAAAGAGTTAAACTATAGGAAGCAACTTAATGCCTTGCAACCAGAACTCGGGCTAAGACACATCATGATATATAATTTCAGCTAATAAAGCTAAGCTAATAAACCCAAATGCTTTCTTAGGCAATAATTGAATTTCTTTGGTACAAAGAGCTAAACAAGGAAGGTATGATTGTCACCATGAAGGTATAACCCATTTCTGTCAAACCCCTTTCCAGCACTCAGAATTTCAGCACTGGTGGAATGAGACATGGTTTTGCCTCTCGTCAATGCACTGGAATAATCTCCTTCCAAAAGTAACCTGTGCTGGCCTCAAAATAATTCCTACACTGCAGAGCTTTTCCCCTCTCCTCTGGGCATGTCTTGTAAAAATAGAAGTACTGTTTGTTTATCTGGCTTTGTTTGGAACAAAGCCAAGTTAAGGATGGATTTCACTCTTCTCCCAACAATAAGCAAATGAAGTCAATAGGATCCCTGTTTCTCACCTGGAGGGAGGCATTCCTTCCCCTACCATCAGCAAAGCAGCCCACAGCAGGGTAAGCTCTGCTCTGCACTGCTCCATAGCCAAAGGGCAGGAGACACCTCCTCAGGTAATCTCTCCTATGGAGTGAGGAATAAATTCCCCCTGCACATTTTGCCCCTCAAGGGGAGCACAGATGGCCACGTGCAAGTAGAAGTACTCACAGCTCACATTCAGTGAGGTCAACCAACACCTCCTGCTCCCCTTCCCACTTAAACCCCAGGTACAGCCTCAGTTCCTGACACCAGAGCACTGCCAGGGCTCCCACACCATTTCTTCCAGCACTACATTCAAGGATACCCAACCCTGCTGAAAAAGCCTTTGGTAGTTTAATTTCCACTGGCATAAGGATGCAATCAGAAACATTCACTGTCCCTAATTAAAAGAAGATGCACCATAAAAAACAAGTGCTACTCTTTATTCTTCATTCATAGGACTGAAATGGTTCTGGCACTGAAAGGTCAACCCAGCTGGCTACTCAGCAGCATTCTCTGAGCCAGCACCCTTTAGTTTCTTGACCATTACAAAGGGTGGGGGCTTTTTTGTTTTGGTTTTTTTGTTTGTTTGAGGCTTTTTTGTTTTGCTTTTTTGTTTGGGTACTGGAATAGTTTAGTCCAAAAGGGTGGCATCCATTTAACAGAGAACCTGGTTGGAGATCCAGAATCCTTTTATTCCGAGGTTCCTAGACCTCCTCCTCCACAGTGGAAAGCACACACTTGCTTGCAACTGCAGGACATCTTTGAAGTTCCTTGTTCCAGTCACACTTCTGAGACAGCAAATTCAGCTCCTAAACTGCAGCCAGCTCTTCCTGGGCTGGTGGCAAGGGGTCTGAGGGCCAGGCATCACATTTTGGACACACTGGCTTAGAGTACACAGGATGTCACTGAGGCATCTCATCTGTACTGTTATTGTGGTATCATTACACCCCAGTGGAAATGAAAAACGTCACAGCTTCTAACCAGGCGGGTACTATAACCACCCCATCCTAAAGGGTGTCCTGAAGGCTCTACAGTTAGGAATTCCAAAGAGCAAGACCAGTAGTGTTGGCTTCCACTCTTGATTTGTGCTTTGAGTTCAGTCTTTTTTCCTTCGGGCTTTCTGACTTTCAATGTGTTTCTTCTGAATCAGCAGAGCTGCCTGTCTGGTTTGGCTAGAAGGGAGCCTGGGACACATCAGCAACCCCTGCCTGCTCCCAGTGCCTGGGATTGCCTGCACGGAGGGGAAGAGCAGCCTCATTTGCTGCCAGAGTCAGTGATAAGGCAACAGGCCCTGATTAGCTGTGCTCAAGCTGGCCACAGCATCCATCACAGAGTCACTTCCATTCTTGAGCTGATTGAGTACCCAGGAAAAAACCCTGCACCGTAAACCAAGCAGGAGAACAAATGTACTTTAGAAGGAAGCTAAAGAACTCCTAATACATCCACAGATGCTTAAAATAAACTGATGAAGCCCCAAAATAGTAACCAGTAAAAGTAGTTTTAGAAGCTGCTAGCTTTGTTGCTACAGTATCTTCCCAATACAATAATGTTTACTCATTTCTGAGGAAATAATTATTTCTTAAACTGAATTTCCACAAAGAGCTTTTACTGATGGCTAAAATGGGTGTATGTTTAGGAACTGGCTCCATAGAGTTGGTTAGAGTGCAAAAAGATCTGCAACAACAAAAGACAGGCATGTACAACACTCTCACATTGTCCCTGCATCTCTCTGATATCAACTCATCATCATAATAAGAAAATAAGAACCTTCCTTCAGACGCCAGAACTGATCCAAAGAAATAGTATTTATTACAGTTTAGCCCTGTTCCTTTGGAGCAGCTGATTCCTGAAAGCAATGCTGTGAACCAGCCCCCACACTAAGAGATGTATTGCACAGGCTGTTTTCATAAACTATCCTCAAAACCAAAGACCACATTTCTTCACGTTGGCAATCGGTAAACCTAATTAAGGAAGAGAAACATTGCAAATGAATGCACTTAATTTTGAAGAAAATGTGCAGCGTATGCAAACTAGTAGCACACTGAAAAAATGGCTGGGCATCCTTTTTCCTCTCCTCAGATCTCAGGAGCTCTGCAAGAAAAACAGCTACTGAGTCAAAGCAGGGGAAATGCACAAATTCTTGCCACCCGGGTGTTACAAATCACCCCAGCTTCCTCTACACACCCCCCTTCCAAAGCCATGGAATCACTAGTTTGGCTTGGAAGGAACCTTTAAAGGTTCCAGTCCCTCAGAGTAAATAATTAATCTACAGAGGCCTGCACACAAAAGATTCTGCTCTGGATAAAGTACCCTCAACAAGCAAGACCCTGTGCCAGGGGCTGATTCAGTGTGGCCAGAGAGGATGGGAGGAATGTGCAGGGTACCCAATCACAGACAGGCTCAGGTATCATGAATTATCTGAAGAAAATTCCTCTAGTGTTCTTAGACACAGACTTTCCTCCCAACAAGAGCAGTGAGGGAAAAGCATTGCCCTGGTGTCTGACCAGGGCAGGGCTCAGCCCCAGCACAGCTCCAAAAGCTTGGTGAGTACATGCGGTGTCACATATGGGGCTCATGTCAATGCCAAAACTTAAGACCACAACCTGTTTAAACATGTTGTATTTTTAAAGACTTCCTCCTAAACAACAACAACAAATCAGTGACTGGTAATAATATAACTGGAGGTTGTATATAAAGGAAATGGGGAATTGTTTAGGCTAATCTTTAAAGGATCCTTAAATAATGTAACATTGCTTACAACACACAGGGCCAAAGATAAGGGTATTTTAGGCTGATTTTGTACCGTGGTTTTTGTTTTTTAAACCACTGCAGGAAGGTAACAAACTGCTGTTTATTAATGTTAGCTTGACTTTGAGAAAAAAACCCGGAGTAACTTGGCAATATAAAACTCAAAGGGGACAAGCATGGGCCTAAAACCTGAAATCATGTGGATTTCAGCATTTGCAATTACCTACGGGGGTCACATCCTTAAACCTGAGTTACTGTGGTCTGTGCATTTGGCTGTAAAATCTACATTTCTGTTGAGATGGTTTCCAGTCCCTTCAGAGATGTTGCAGGATGTCTGTTAATCAGCCCCTTGTTCTAATAAAATGAGGGTTATGGTATTTGCTCACTGTCTTATGGCCTGCAAAACCTTAGATGATTTATTTTACATACCTGATTTCAACAGAACAGTGATCTCTTAACATGAAAGTGCTTTGCAGCACTCAAATGGGCTGTCTGGTCCTCCATGGCACAGCCTGTCAGCCACAGAAAGGTCTCAGATGATGATGCAGAATAAAGACTGCTAATCCCTGCAACTACCAGAGGCATGGCTGGTCTGCTAATCAGCAACAATCAAATTATACTTTCTAATATTACATGCAGTGGAAAAGCCTGTTCCAGATGAACACACGGCAGCAGATGACTTCTTCATTTACTCTAAATTCTGCTACCTAAAGCAGTGGGAAGGGAGAAACACTGCAAGGAGTGAAATGCTTGATGTAGTGTCAGAGAGCCACAGGATGGCTGGGACATGCTTCATGCCTTGAAACCCCGAAAGTGACAGCCACACCATGGAAGATATCTGGAAGGGACACTGCTGGTTTTGTCCCATTTATTTTGCCTGGCAGCCTCAGATTTCCCATCGGCTCCAGACAGGTAATTTAAAATATGATGGAGCCTGTGAAGGGCATCAATATTTGCAGTAGCCCCATATTTCAGATTTTCCAGACATTTTTCTATGCACAGATCTGAACAGAAAGGATTTGTGATAGATTCTTCGTCTTGAAACTCAGAGCAAAAGGTCTGTGGAAAAAGAAAAAAAAAAAATCTACAGAAGTTAAGTCGCTGCTTGTTTTTTCCCTTCCCCTTTCCAGGGGGAAACTATCCTTCACCCAGAAAAAATGAGGCTCAAACTCCTGACGTGCAGCTGGCACACAGAACAAGATTATGTAAGCCACAGAATGCAACACAAACCAGTTGTTTCCCCAAAAGCTTCAGAAGCGTGGAGTCATACATCTAATATATACCTTGAACTACAAGGTCTGGCCCAGATTTGTATCTGGTTGTGTGAGCGCTGCCAATGAACATCACTCAAAAACTTGGCCTGAGCCACGTATTTCCATGGAGGTTTATTGTGTAGAATTCAAACCAACGCACATGGATTCACACAGTACCACAAACACTGCACAGTCCTGCTGCTCCTTGGATTTCTAAAGCCTGTAACTCCATGAATGCTGCACAGAGGTGGGCATGGCAGGCTGGGTCACACCCCATGCTACTTCAACAGAGGCTCCTCGCCACCTGGAGCTCTCCAGGACTAAAACACACACTTAAGTACCTGGGTCACCTTCCCAGCTTGTTTCAGCCCTCATCATCTATCAGACTCGGAAGAGGGTGCAGCTGGTCACTCATTACCTATCAGACTCTGAAGTGGGTGCAGCTGGTCATTCTGCTCCCTTTATCACCTTCCCTCCTGTGCCTCCCCTCAAAATAAAACCTTCAGTGACCAGCAGCACAGTGGGGTGGCAGCCAGGGATCAGGAGACTCTGGCTCTGTTGCCAGTCCTGGGGCTAGGAGATGGTAGCACAAATCTAAACCCTGCTCTGACCCCCTTCCTGCTCCCCACCCCTTCAGCCTGGCACACCGGGGGCAGAGGCCAGGTCTCCCAGGTGGAAGTGCAATTCCTCATGTCACAATACCCTGGCATGGATGCATCTTCCAGACAGAACAGCAATGTGACTTTTAGAAAGCTGGAAAGATTTCACAGAGTCAACATCTGGCAGCAGTTGCCAAAATAAACACAGCATAGAAATATTTGTAAAATAGCTGAGGAGCACTATGGATAATGTGGCATTATACTAGAAACAGAGCAGCATATTAATCAAGGAACAATAAAGCTTTTAATTATATTTTAAAGAGTCTCAGTTAAAACCAATGCAAAACATAACTCATGTGGAATGACTGGCCTACTTCCCATTGCCTCCCTATGCCAGTTCTCCAGCTGTAAAATTAAGAAAACAAGTCTTGGGGGCATAATGAGGAAAAAAAAGATGAAAGACTAAGGAGCTCCAGTAGAGCTGTAATTGATACCACTTAAGTAGGTGGGCTAGAGATCACTATCCAAGTACTACAAAATTGTGTTTGTTTGGAAGGAAATACCACAAATACTAGAAGAGGACTTGTGGCCATCCAGTACCCAAGTGCAGATTCACTAGGGAAGTCCAACACCCTTCAGCTGGCTCCCACCTTCTGTGACATACCGAGAGTTCCACAGCTCTCCCCTGGCACACCAAACCCACTGCAGAACACTGACACTGCCTACCCACAGCCACGAGGCCACTGTCACCCACTCACTGCATCCTGTGAGCCCTGGGCTACCAAAAGGCTCCTTCTTCTTGAGCTTTGAGCAGTCAGAAAGAAATAAGGTTGTGACATGATCCTAGGCTGCACCAGACAGGGTATTTTACAGCAACTATCTGGAGCACACATG
The DNA here is from genome assembly GCA_013398055.1 of Ifrita kowaldi. Classification (NCBI taxonomy): domain Eukaryota; kingdom Metazoa; phylum Chordata; class Aves; order Passeriformes; family Cinclosomatidae; genus Ifrita; species Ifrita kowaldi. The sequence continues at coordinate 398,927 of VZRS01012183.1, forward strand.
AATCAAAGTACCTTTCACACATAAGGGAGAAAAGATTGACAATATCTGCTGGTTTGAGGTGCTGAGAAGAGAGGCCTGTCATCGTTTACTGTCAGCTACACAAGGTGTATATGGCCCTCTGAAGCACTCAGCTCATCTTCAGCTTCCACCAGGAGAACTGTGAGATTGATGGGAAGCCCTGCTTGAGCAAGGTACATCTCCATGGAAATCCACAGTGATGAAAGAATCTGCCACAGGAGATGGAGAGCAGGATAGCTGGGGCTCAGTCACAGCCCACTGAGAGGCTAAGTGCCATTTCAACTGATGAAACGGCAGCACTGGCCACAAGCCCTTCTGTAAGTTTTTTTGCCTTAAAGCCCACTCCACTCAAACCCACTCTGTTCAAAATGACCTTTCATCTTAAAATTCAGGATAGCAACAGTTAGAAAACATCAGTGCAGTAAAAGCTGTAACTACTCATTTAGATATTACCAAAATGAGTGCTCTGTGTGAACCCTTTCCCAGGCCCCACATTCCCAATGGTTTTTCCTATTTCTATTAAAGGGACCCAAGTGTTCTCTCCTCCACAAAGGTCTAAATACTGTGCTACATTTTGTCATCGTTGCACACTTCCAAAGAAGCAGGACTGTACTTTGCAGTGTGGGTTTAACAGCACAGGACTCCCAGGAGGTGTTCATGGCTCGGCACACACTCACAGTCTGGTGTCACTTGAGGACCTCTGGCAGCACCAAGGAAAAAACATCACCCCAGATGAGTACCCAAAATAAGTGGGATATTGCAAAGAATGGAAAAGGGGATTATTAAGCAGAGTCTAGTGACCAAGGAGTGTAAGAGCAGAATATGAGATACCAAAAATCAACCTGAGACTCGGCTACAGATGTGAAAGCCCATGACACGGATGTTCTGCAGCTGCATTTGTTACAAGAGAACAGTAAAGCAAAAGAGAAGCTGCCACACTGTTCACTATGTGGCTATACAGTCCCTCAGCTTTGGGATTATTTGTGATTATGCCAGTGAATATGCACAACTGGAAACAGAGACCAGAATGTCTTAGTAGGAAATGTATATGGGAATGGCCCAATGTCCCATGCTCTGCCTGGGAGGAGCATTAGAAGACAGAGATTCACCATAAACAGTCATCCATGGTAATGTCTCTGATGGAAAACCACAACAGTCCATAACCCCAGGTCTAACTGTGATCATACCAAAGGCTGTAACAAACTCTGGCTGAGGGCAGCAAGTATCTCCAGGGGAATAAGGGTAGAAACCCATGGGACTGATTAGTGCTCTGGCCTTCTAAACGTTTTAGAGAAAGAGACAGATTGTATTGCTAAGGGATTCTCTGGTACAAACCAAGCTAGCAAGGGCTTAAAGTTATTTTCTGCAAACAGGGGAAAGGTGAATCAAATTTCCAGCACCGGACAATGAACTTTTCAGCTCAAAGTAAGCAGCAGAGATTCTCCTCTTTTCAACCAGGCCTTACTGCATGAATCGCCCAAAGAGAAGGCTAAATGGTAATTTATATTTAAAGAGATACAGACACAGTCTCATGAGTAATAGGGTATTTGAATTCCAGGTCAGCAGCACTGTAAATAACCCAGGCCATGCACAGGAGCTCTCCTAAGGGTCCAAGCTTCCGAGCAGTGCTCCAGGATGTACCCTGACACAGGCAGGATGACCACCCTCCATCACAGCAGGCACAGATCACCCTGCTTTGGGGCACATTTATTTTTAACTCTTCAATTTAACCCAGGAGCCACCTGTTGCAAAAATACTTAGGATGATACAGGTTGACTCCAGGATCAGAGCTGCTCTGTAAATGACCCATGTTGGACTTTCTAACAGAATGAAGTCAGAAAATAGTTGTTCCCCAGGTAAAATGCAGGAGAAGAACACTCTGATGCTGGGACAGCAGATAAGCTCTATGGAGAGAACTTGAATTAATTTTACAGTATTGCACAGGAGACTACACAAGGGATGCTATTATACAAAAGAATTATTCCTTATCTAATTTCTGCACACCCAGAGGATTGTGTCCAATGCCTGCAGACAGTAATACATCTAGGTAGAATATTAGCACACTATCCAAGAAGCACACCTTAGAGCAGGGAGTACATTTTCACTAGGGCCACGATTCCACAGGAGAGTATGTTTTTATGGAAAAATCCATTTTTCACTTTCATAGTGACGTTTAAGTATTGCAATACATTTTATCATATTTTCCTCAACATTAAAAATACAACTTCAAATAATACAGAGCAATAAATATGACACTTATGAATAAGATGGCAAATGAAGCAGGGACAAGTCCTGGGTTCAGTTCTTCAAGGTGGGTTGATATACTGCAGCTCATTCTATGGCGCTGACATACCTGTAAATGCTGCTTTTCTCTGGCTATTTTTTTTTCTTTCATAGGCTTAATATTGCCAATTTCTTTTTGATTAGTATTGGGTATT